>CM077255.1:4071314-4586314 GCA_039654775.1 Spinibarbus caldwelli | reverse complement strand
TTTGCATCAAAAAGTGTGCTGAATTGTTTTTAAATCTATTTTATTTCTCCATTTTATCTCTCTGTGGCAAGTCATATACAGTTGCCCAGTACCAGTGCCCAGTGCCCAGTTAATTGTGCCTGACATTAATTGATTTTTCTGTTTTAAGCAGCACTTAGAGCTCAGTCAGCTTCCACTTCTTTGTTTGTGTGTTCCTTCCGTACGTGTGTTTATAATTCATTTCAGGCAGCTGCAGGGTGGCAATTTACAGTCTACTTTCATCCAGACAGAAATACCTCAAATTTCACAATGCATGACCGAGTGTTTCTTCTGCTAGGACTGTGACCTGCTGTCCTGAGGGTCGAGGGAACAATTTTGCCTCTTTGTAGGAAAACACTCTGAGAGAAAACCCATTCCAACCACCGATTCACCATCCATCCCGTGACTTATTGCAACTTTAGCGTGAGATCGCCGTTTTGTTTGGCGGTTTAATCAAATTAACTCATCCATTAAAGTGTATAAATATAATCATTGTTTTTTTTCCCCAACGACCCTCATCCATTAATACGCAGTTGCTACAGTGAGGGAAAGCACTTAAACTGACAGCGCTCCGGGCGCAGTGAATTCGTTAGTTTGGAAATCAGATTACAGTGGGAATGGCGGTCAGCTGTGTCCACTTGCTAAAACAACAGTGTGTCTTTTAAGATCGGTGCGTGCAGTCACGCAGCCTCACTGGTGCTTCGTTTCTATGAGATTACGGGCTACTTCTGTTGGGGAACTGTAGGGAGAAATTCAGTTACCGAGGTCTATAGGTCAGCGGTTGTTATAGCTATAATGCTTCCATTCTGTTTACAGCTGGACTTCGGATTCATCTGCTAATGATTATCAATGACAGAATGTTTTATGAAACCTTTTTTTCCCCTAAATACATGGACTGAAAAGGGAATGGAGCCCTCGCCGGCAGTGAATAATGCAAATGGTCTAATGCCATATTGCATCAAAAGGCTCTAACATGTAATTAAAGATTAAAGTCACGCAGTGGTTTCGGCCGTATGAAAGAAATTTTGTAATCAGTAATCTAGGTTCAAAGTTGCGTAAAATAAAATGTCTCAGAATGAGCTTCATCGTCATATTCCGTTTTCACCGTTAATCAAAAGTTACATTACTGCAGGTTGAAATAAAACATCCCGCTGTGTCAGTCAATGAATGGTGGGAAGCGGTTGTTCTTCTCTAAATTTGTATTGCAGGAGTAACATAACCCTCTCCGCCATTATCTGCACTGTCCTGCCCTCCACCCTGCGACAAAATGACGGCTCATACATGAACATTTGCACAGATGTGACATGCTATCCAAACACTTTTGTGCACAAACAGTCAACAAAAACTAAATTCAAGGTTGGTGTTTATTAATGCATGTTTATTTGTGTTTTTAAGCTAAATATTTTCAGTTACCTAGAGTCATTTGGGTAGTTTACTTGTTTCCGCCAGGTTGTTTTTTTTAAACAGTGATTTATTTAGCTTTCGTTCTTTTGTTTTAATGTATGTTTTAGTTTCTTTCGTCGGCTTTCAGAAAGTTTTGAATCACTCCGTTTAGTCAGTACAAACTCTTTTATAGCAAGCAGCAGCCGAAATGCTTTCCACCATGCTTTCTGTGCAGCTGCCATGAAAGTTAGTTTTCACGCTTTTTTCCTGCGGACACAAACCAGAATTCATTCTCAGGACCTTACAGGGCACCTTATCACCCCTGCGTCCTCACCTCTTTGTGCGACGGTTTATTTTCATCTGTTTTTATACCCAGCAACAGCCCCAATCACAACGTCACCCTGCCTTCTGTATTACTCATAAATTTTAATGCCTGACCCACATTCACATAGCACATTGGCAGTCACGTGCATCCAGGGAGCTCAAACTTGGTTTGAGGTAGGTGCTCGTTCACGGGTGGATCTTTCCCCCCTACGGGAAAACGGCTGATTTCAAAGCCGTTGCTGGCTTTGGTTTAAATATCAAATCTGAGGACTGGGTGTTTGTGTAAAGTCTTCTTGTTTTGCTTTCATCCAGGTGCCATTGAGTTCTCGGTCAAGTTAGCTCGGGACGCTCCTCTCTCTGAGGACCAAGGCCTTTCTCATTTAGTCTACAGTATTTATGAGGCACAGAGTGCCAGGAAGCCCTCCCTCAAATGGGATTGTGTGTTTTTAAGTGACGTGAGATGCTCTCTTTATCACCAAACCACTTTCTCTTTTTGTATTGTGGACCGAATTAGCTTTTAAATATTGCTTTTTATGTTAAAAAATATATTATTCACGCTGAATAATCACTGCATGCATGATTTTTTCTATTATTTTTTTAAATCACATTTCCCGAAAAGTTATTTTTAAGACACCAGACATCGCATTGGTTAATTTGCTCATTAAACAAATGCGCTATTTTAATTTGTCTGGAACTGTAGTTTAGTTCTGTTGACCCACATAAAGTCGGCTCATTATGTCCATCCTCAAACTCCTCATTTCTCTCCTCGAGTGAGTTTTATTTGGAAATACACTCAGCTCTCTGCTAAAAAATGGAGGGCCATTTAATGTCTCAATCCTAATTTGTGAAATGGTTTGTACAAAGCCCATTTGTACAGGTGGTTTATATTTTATAATGCTTAAAAAGCCTGACTTTAATCATCAGTACTATAACTGAAAATGAAAGTCATGTGCTATAAGCATTATAGAGTAGCAGAAAGAGAATTATGGGTAGTGTTTAACAGTACAATGCATTCTCTGTGAAAAAAGTAAATAAAAAGTGCCGAATTGGGAATTTTAAACAAATCATTTTACTTATAAGATACTATTGGCCCTTAAAATAATGTAATAAAACAAGTATATTTCGGAGGTTAGAATTACACTCAGAATGTGGTGTCATTATGTGGACTATTCAGAGTACCATTTGAAAGCTTTATAGATTTAGTACGCTGCTGTTTTCTATTGAGTTTCTAACAGATTTTCAGGTTCAAAATAGACTTTAAATCAACATGCTCCTGAGATCATGTTTCTTAATCGCTCTGAGAGATGAGATCATTTGAAGTTTTGAAATGTTTTTGAGGGCATAAGGTGTCAGATCTACGCAGTCTGTATAGAGCAGTGCCGGTGAGAAGACTTTTGTACTATTCTGTGCATCAAAATGGTTATTTATTTGTTTTTCAAATGTATTTTCTAATTTAAATGATAAATAAAAATAACTGTCGCATTTTTCCACACTAAAAAGTAATATTATGGCAGTAATTATTGACAAATGACAGTAACAGTAGAGTTTTTGAAACGCATATGCTGTACAATAAAACATTTATGTTTAGAGAAAAATTAAAAGATATTTATAAAATATTGTTTTAGTTTGTGTGGTGCGCGTGTATGTTTTATTTAAAACAATGCCGATCTCTGCTGATGAAAATATTCACAGTTATGAAAAGCCATTTAATGGTTTATAAAGTTATTTTACATATAAAACATAAATATATAAAATAGTAAAATACATAAAGTGAAATATGTCCGCTTACAAAGTAATTGTTAAATATTAATATAGTTATTTGACTGTTTATTTTTTCTCTGCAGGGAAAAAAGATTACTCAAATCTTTTACTAAATCATAAATATCAGTAAGTTGTAAATTGTATTACCACATGGATTTTGGCAAAACTCGGCATGTGTCTCAACTGTTTAAAATTTGCATGAGTAATTAAATGAAGTTATATAGGAGAATGTGATTCCTGATCCTGCAGTCAACCGGGTGACTTTTATTTGATTTGAAAAACATTTTATTTAGTCTCTTTTGCGTGTGACGCCATCTCCCTGTAGCCGAATTGGTGCTGATGTGTTCAGTTGATTCACCTGTTTTCACTTTGCAAATGTCTATTTTCACCATCGTGGGTGTAAAGCCACTGAACACATGGTTCTGTCTTCAAGCGAGAGGGAGGAGCTGCTCACACATCTCAGTAGGCCTTGACCTTCAAATAACTCGACATTTCTAAAGGAAAAGAATAGGAGAGCATGTGAGAAGTGGAACATTGCCTCCTTTGTCATCTGGGAGTTTTCCCTCTTGAACTGCAGATACGTCAAACCTGTCATTCTTGCAGAACCAGAGAATATCCCTGTTATGCAGGAGGTGTTGGCAGAGCAGGGACTTGGGTTTGGGAACAATTCATAAGGGAAAAAGGCCGACCCTTACCCTGAATACCTGCTGCATGCACACTCCCAGGGTTAGTGGGACAGATTTTAAATGCATGGCTGTATCACCTCATGCTTGCTGTCCATGCACTGCAAACCATGCGGTTTGATGAACTCAGCCGGCATCTCCTGGCTTAGACGCACTGTAGCTATACTTCGCTCATACTGATCCTGCTCAGCATTTACTTAAAGCTAAATGTGGCATTTTTTGTGCTGCTTTGCAGTTATATTTTGGCTGTAAAATAAGATATATGTTAAATAAACTGTATGGTAACGTAAAATCCAATATTTATTTAGCAAACAAAACTTTTTATTTTTGTTTTGTGTTGTTTTTTGTGTTTTATGTTTTTTTTCTTTAGGAATTCCAGGAAACAGAAGAGGGAAAATTAAAATGTTAAACTGATATTTTTTTTCAACACAATTAATATTGATATTATAATTAGACATACATTAACACTGCATATTGTTTAATGTCAAATGTAGGCGGCTGTCCACACTGATGTTCAATAATTGTAAGTGTTGTTGAGTATGTACATATAGATTTATGGAGATATTATGATATTACTCAATCCAAATCAGGTTTAATCCTTTTTGTTGGGACAATATATGATCGGAATTGAGACCTTCCCATGCAGATTATATTATACCAGTTTATGGTGGTATTTTTTTTATAATGGTTATGCATTTGTACAGAAGTACAGAAATGCTGCTCAAAGAACAACATAAACAAATAAAAGCATAAAAGTGTAATAATATTCAAACTGGCAGTTTGGATATTATTAGATGCTTTCGAAATGTTGCATAGTGCATTTAGATAGAGAAGGTATGGTAGTTCTTGCTACTCAAGAAGCAGAAGAATTTGCTTTTAGTGACAAATTGTTGTTTTCTTAGTCAGGGTCAGGAGCAGGAGTGGACAAGCAGGTCGGTTTCTGAGCCCCTTTTTCGCCCCAAGAACAAAGCCAATCACGCCTCCGACTGAAAAAACAGTGGCATTTTAGAAGTCCTCTGATGACAGGGTTCTGCGAGAGAGACTGCGGTAGAGATCTGCCGAAAGAATCAATCTTTCATGACAAAACTATAAAAAAAGTTAGCATCGCTGCGCAAGCTTATTTGCCAACCAGACGTTGACAAGTTAAAATAGTAGGCTTATTTTTGAAAGTTCTTTTCTGTATAGGCATACACCTTAAAGTCTTTTAGGTTAAAATGAACCTCGTAGTAAAAATAGCTGTAGTAAAATTGATCGTGACTGATATTTATTTTTATTTTATGCACAGCTTGAAAAAAGCACTATGCACAAAATAGTTTTTGACTTGCAACTTCTACAGATCCAAATTTAGAAAATGTGAAGCGTTCCACAGAAGCAACCACTTTTTATGCCCCACTCGACATCTGCCACATACTATTCGCTATGCTGTAAAAATAAAATAAACTTTCCTTCTCAAAGTGAAAAATCCCTGATGTTTGTTACACCTGTATGTTTGTTACAGTGAAGATCAGTTAGTTTTCTCCGCTTGTTTGTGAAAGGCAAAGAGACACAGAAAAACAGAGAAAGAGAGAGAGAGTGTGTGCGGTACGGACTGTTCACGGTGCATGATGGGTATGATGATTGAGCTGTGTGCGGGCGGCACTGCGTATGCCCGAAACGGCCTCAAAAATGCCTCGGCTGCCTCCAAATGTAGGTTACTGTGACAGGCAAAGCAAAAAATCGAATTCTCGCAAGCCTGCGGTGAAGCTATAGTACCTTTGGCCCTTGTGTTTTAATGTATAAAGGAACTCTTGAATCAATTTTTTTAAGAAAAAAGACATTCTTTCTGGAAAATCGGTGATTAATATTGCTTAATATTAAGATTGCTAAAGTGCAATTGTATCAAACATTTCAAGTGCTATGTTCAGAAATGTGGGTGATGTGAGGACAGTTGCGTTTTAGTTATAGATTTTTTTTTATACACCGCTGGAACTAAATAGTGGATTCAGCTTCAGTAGGTCAGTATGTTCAGTCCAGATTTGTGCTGAAAATAAGCGCCACATAAAAACCCATTGACAACCTCCTACAGAAGAAATACTTACCTTGCACATTTCTACGCCATATACAGTACGTTATTTCATCGTGAGATGGCTAATCCCGGCGCAGGTGTGATCGCGGATTGGTGTCTCACCTTTAGCTCTGCGAACGAGCCAGCTGCTGATCAGGACACAGGAAGATTACCTGGGCTGTGTTGTGAGTTTAAACAGGATTAGCCGTTTCAACTCAGGTGCTATGCTAACAGGATTAGGCCTATAGACTGCCTTCAACTGCGCCATTCCAGCGTCCAACTGTGGTCCAAAACAAAGGTTCGTTTGACACTACGCACATTATTGTTGTCGACAAACATTTGGCCACATGTTCAGTGTTTGTTTTTTGAAGATTAAATGCTTTGTAGCATCCCATTTTAATATGCTAACTACAAGTAAGACATTCATGAGTTGATTCTCCTGAAACACTGTGTCTCTGAGGCGCTATCAAAACAAACTCTGTTTGTTTGTGAGTTTCGACCAGCCTGACATAGCAACAGCGGCTCAACAAAATGGCGTGAGCTCGAGGGCGGGGCTGTCTGTTATTTTGGCCAATCAGAGACTTGGGTAACTTGTTTGAAAACAGTTGTTATTTTCTGGAAATAAATTCTGTTTGGTGATGCTAGTTGCACAGATATTTCATGCTTCAGCTTGAACAGACCCTGAATGACATTATATTCCTTTTTAATTTGACCAAATGTATTCTTTGGAAGGTTTTGGTCTTTGATAATGTGAATGTTTACCGTTGGTGTGTTTGGACGCATCTTAGTGAATGAGACGGATTTTCAGCGCCGTTCTCTGTTCACATGATGTTCTGGTTATGAGTATCACATGCATCATGTTCTGTGTGACAAGGCTTGATGACGGCTCGCAGGACTTTGGTCTGTTCAAGGCCAAACAGAGAGAAAATCCCAAGAGAGATGTGTTTTTAATCCAAGGATTTTGCCTTGAAAAGCCAGACTCCTCCAGAGGGCTTTGAGGTTCCTACAGAATTCCTCGGCTCCTCAGCCGCGTCTCAAGGGGGAGGAAAGAAACCGCATGTCTGCTGATAAAGAAAGATTATTGTGGGAAATTAATTATTCTGTAATTTTATTGAAGTCACAAATTAAACAGATTCATGTAGCACAAGCCAAAAAGTCATCAAAGCATTGGATAAATATTGCATAGGTTCTTTATGATTATTAAAATATGAAACAGTTATTTGTTCTGATCAACCATTGTCAAAATCTTATGTAGTTATGAATTGTGACTACACTATTTTCATCACTGTGCTTATGATTATGTAGTATTTGACAGATTTGTGGTAGTAATGTTTGATTTTTTTTTTTTTTTTTTTTTTAAACACTGTAAAAGTACACTATGCCTCTTTGGCTACATGCTTTTTGAAGAGTTTAACTTAAGCGCTGCTTAACAATTTTTTAATATGATATTTTTCCAAAAGCCGCATGGGAACTGTTCACGCTTTAGTACTAAAACATCCCTGATCCACATCTTGCAGACCGCATCTCTAAATCATTTGTCTGACAGGTAAAGGGCACTTAACAGGGCAAGCTGGAATTCATCAAAGCGACCATATTTTATGATAGGCCGTACCTCGATTCTCTTTGTGACTTTTCCAACCATTTTGAATATCAAGCCTGGGTGTTTAATTACTGTATTGACATTGATTTTATGAATACATAATTGTCATTGTGTAGTAGTGCTGGCTTGATACACAATTTTTGATTTCGGTACAGTGCCAGCCCGTTACTGCAATAGCAATATTAAATGTATAACTCAATGCAAAAAAAGACAATAGGTGCATTATATGTCAGTGGAGATATTACTAAAATAATAAATTCACAAATACATGAAATTTAATTGATTTCAAGCTGGATAAGAAAAACAGATGGAGCAACTATTTATTAATGGCATATCAAATGAATAAAATAAATGTAAATTCTCAGTAAATCTTCAACATTTCCAGAAAATTAAAATATTATACTGTTATTGAGCATTTGATTAGTTTATTTTTATTAATATTGCTCACTTCAACATTTTAGAGTGTATAATTTTTTACCCCTCCGGTCTTTTCCTCAGTATCTAAATGCCTGTGTAAACTGAGATGTCTTCTGTAAAATATCGAGTTGCGTTATAAGTAATGATAATTCATTTTTAAATTTTGTAATCAATGCTTTGCATTTTTCAAATCGTGCATTTCTGTTTTTTTCACTCTTAAGCATTAACTGTGCTTTCACACTTAACGTCACACTGCCAAACTGTGTTGGATAGTAGCACATTGTTATTGAGCTATCGTAGTATTGGTGTATTACTTATTTTTATTTTATTTATTTATTTATTTTTATTTTATTTAATTTTTTGTACCATACAAATTTATCATTTTGCATAATTAGTGATACAGAAAAACATTGGGGTTGGTTTATTCACTTCTTCATTAAACTTGCAGAGAAATGTATGAAACTTCTGAACGTAACCTTTCCTCATCTGTAGTTTGACCCAGATAGTTAATTATGATGGAGAATTCTCCTCAACGCTGAGGGCAGTCACAAGGTCAAATGAACGATCCATTTCTATCCTTTTTCTTCCAGATGTTTGGAGTTCAGTGACAATGGCAACAATCACAGGAGATTCAGTGTCATTAACCTCTTATTCCATCACCATTAACCCTCCGGTGGAAGAAAAAAAAACTAAACCAAACACATCAGTGAGACACATAATCTGCCTATATTGCTGTCAGTTCCTAATGTCTTATTTTTGGGTCACGCAGATGTGCTGTTTCATTTTGTGTGTGTGTGTGTGTGTGTGTGTGTGTGTGTGTGTGGAAGAATATTGTCAACACTGATAGCTCTATTTGTAAACCTAGTGAGCTGCCTTTCTGCATACGGCCTACATAAGTACCTACATCCTAAGGAGAAATGCGTGACTGATTTCCACATGAATAAGTAAGAGATTCAAGAAGAATGATACTCTAAAAAGAATAAGTATACAGCGCTCACAAATGTTGAATAAAATGATATTATTGTTTAAAAAAGGCATGCACCAACATTAAAATCCTTGTCGATACAATAATCATTTTCAAGCGAATGGCAGATATTAAAATTTTATGCTATTTTGTCAGGTAAATAAAAATTACATTAAAAATGGATATTGATTTTTGGATATTCAAGATTTTGTAAAGACTGCATTTATCAAATGATTAGTGTTTTAAAAAAATAATTTTAAGTGAGTGATAGATGAGTGCAAATGTACTATAAATGTAAAAATGAACATGCAGAATTAAATATCCAGTATCAACTGATATATCCAATATCAACTGATACCGATAAATTAAAAAATCTCTAATGTTGGCTGAAAACTTGCACTGCCATTCAAAAGTTTGAGGTCGATAAGACTTTTTAAAAATGTTTTTAAAATAAAGTTTCTTATGCTCTCTAAGGCTGCTTTATTAAATAGTAAAATACTAATATTGTGAAATAACAATGTAAAATAACTATTTTGATATATTTTAAAATGTAAATTATTCCTGTGTTTCAAAGCTGAATTTTTATTTTTTATCATTACTCCAGTCTTCAGTATCATATGATCCTTGAGAAATCATTCTAATATGCTGATTTGCTGCTCAAGCAACATTTCTTATTATTATCAATGTTGAAAACAGTTGTGCTGCTTAAAATTTTTGTGGAAACCTTTATGCATTATTTATTTATTTATTTGTTTGTTTTTTTGCATACTTCAGCAAATAGAAAATTTAGAAGAACAGCATTTATTTGAAATAGAAATGTTTTGTAACAATGTGAAAGTCTTTACTGTCAGTTTTGACCAGTTTAATGCTTACTTGCTGAATAAAAGTAATAATTTCTTCCAAAAAACTAATTTGTACTGCCCCCAAACTTTTAAATGGTAGGGTATGTTTTGAATAAAGTAGGTAGTATTTAAAACTTTTTTTTTTTTTTTCAATATTGAATGATTGAATATTATAATTTATCTAGCAAAAGAAGAAATCATAGATTCATTTCACTGAGCTCATGGCAATGCATTCTAGTGAAGAATACATGCAATTCTGTCTTAGAGCCTGTCAAAAAAGAGGTAACCTGGGACGCCTTAAAATGCTAACTAGATGGCATCTCTCCTGCTCTGTTTTCTGCTTCTTTACTGCATCATTAGCTCATCTCTTTGTCCTTCATCTGTTCCACATGTCTGGCTGTTGGTCTTCAGCGGCTCTGCATGTCAACGCACCACGGTCAGCAGGATTAACCGGTTCCTCTCCATTAGAGAGCCTCCCATTCGGACACCAAGAATATGACATTTGCCATTCCTGTATGCTATCAAGATCAATTCACGACAGCTAGCATGAAAACACACACACACACACACACACACACACACACACACACACGTAGTTTAATACACGCCATTACCAAGCACTCTGCGAAAATGTCTTTTTACATCATGTAACGGTCACAGGACCTGTAGCCAGTGGTCAAAGTAACCATTTGCTCACTAGGCAGCGGAGCACTTAGTGCTTTTGAAAAGCCACTGCCTTATGCTGCTGCTTCTGCTTGGGTCGAGGAAAGAGGGAATTTCATGGGTCATTGGCATGGTTCATAACCACGCCTAACGCTAAGGACTTTTCAAGATGTGATCTTGGTGGGCCTGCATTTGATGGTCTAAAAAGAAAGAGCATTTGGGGCCTTGTCTGGATGTGGGGGGAAATTTCAGGGCACTGAACTGCCTGCCTGGAGGGAGACCAAGAGTCGAGCGGTGACTCACGGTGCGCTGAGTGATCTAAACATCCGGAGGACTGGAAAGGTGAGAGGTCTTTCGAACCGTAAGGAGCTGATCTTTCAGTGACATCTGGGGATCCGAATCTTCAGCTTCAAGACCCGAAGGTTTGCGCCCAGAGAGTGGACGCGTTTGATGCCCTCAGAAGAGTGTCAGGCTCATCCTGGTTTGATCCCTTCCAGTCTCCCTTTCTAAGTGCTAGTAGGTGCTGGCCGAGGCCGTTTTAATCTGTCTGCAGAATGGGCAATTAGGAAATCCTCGGAAGCACTGGGCCACTGAGCCCTTTATTGAGGAGCTCACTCCACACACAGGGATTAAATCGGCAGAGAGAGACTCCGCTGCAAGGGTCTTTTCTGCCACATTAGCTTTTACAAAAGGGATTTTGAAGGTCTAGGAACAGCAGCCCCCTCCTTCGCTCCTTCCTCCGTCAGAGTTTGGCGGCCGCAATTAACCGGAGTTCCCATAGAAGGTGCGTCCGTGGGGCCGGTCAGTACGAGGGCCCCTGCGTCTCCTGCACTACGCCCATCGGAGCTATAATTAAAGTTGAGACAACTCTCAGGGCCACAGAGATGATGGGGGGCTAAAGGCGCTTTGTTCGAGGCCTTTTCGGAGGAAATCAAGCCTTGTTAGTTAAACCAGTCTGCATGACTGATCAGCTTCAACAGACTACTGGCTCTAGATGGGCTTTGTGTGCCGGAGAAGGGGGTGGCATCAATAAAATGCATTGAGTACTACTCGGATAACTTCAAAAGCCCAGTGGCTCAAACTGGCCTGCATCTAAGCTGACGGATATAGAAGACTAGACTTTTGATTGTTATTTAAATGACACTTGAATGGAGTCTGTTTGCCTTGAAAAAGGCAACTGTGCTTTAAGACATCACGACACCTGAAAAAGGCTAATGCGTATTTACCGGTCGGTTCGGGACAGAGGTATTGCCGTACTAAAGGCTGTTTTTCAATATGTTTACTGTGTTGGAAACTAAAAGAGACATATTTTATCCATTAGACAAACTTTATTAAATCCAGAGTCACTCAGGGGAACATAGCAGAGGGATTATTGCTCTTTTACAAGCGACTAGTTTTGTATTACGATATATTGCCTCTTTAGCCACTCTGAAACTCATTCCTGGCTTTGCTGGTGTTTGTATTCTGCAGAATGCTGGCCTCTGCAGTACTGGCTTGGGTCACGGTGGCACAGAGCACCAGGCTTGTTAATGCTGCCCTTAATCCCTGCCTCTCAGGGGGCCCTTTACCCAACACCCACTCTCTTCTTCGCTCAAGAGCCCTGGACAGTGGACGACACTTTCACTGTGGAATGGCCTCAGGGTATCATTCCGGTCACAATCACATCGCCACACTGAGTTATGGCACAACTGTTAAACACTGGCTTTCGCTTGTCTGATATCTGACAGAAAACTTGAGACACTCGTGAGAGTTAGAAAACACTCTGGAGTTTTACTGGTATTACTTTGTGGTTGGCAGAGTTTTTAATGACCGATGCAGGGAACTGGAGAGCAGGGTGACTGATGGCCTTGTTGTGCCTGCAGAACAAATTTGGAACAAAAGCTTTGCTGAACAAATTGAATGCCTGTCTATTTGTGTCCCGCCCCTTGAATGTTTATTTATTAAATATTTTGGCTTAATTATGTGGCCAGCAGTGTTGGGGAGTAACTTAATTTAATGTAATTTAATTACAAAATAAATGTAATTGTAATCAGTTACAGTTACTGAGAAAAAATGTGTCATTAAATTACAGTTACTCATGAAAATGTTAACGATTACAAAGGCGTTTGCATCTGAATTTTTTCACACACCCACCCGCATACAGATTTAATTGACTTCTTTCATAAATTGCATTGACTTCTCTAAAATATGAGACACCAATGTTTCAGAAGTTTAGGACACACTTATTCCACGACTGTTTTATTTCCTATTTGGGTTTATGTATATGCTATATTTTTTTTTTAGATTAAGTTTTTTTCCCAAGGCATTGTTAGATGCCAGCGTTTCCGCTCATAGCTATGCAAACATTTAATCTCAAAAACAGTGTCATAGCTATTAAACTAGCCTATATTTTGTTATGATTTTAAATCTGTAATTAGCTTCAGAACAATCTCAAAATAAAAAGAGGTTCTGAAGTCTGATTTTGTGGTGGCTGTGCTTTGAAATTAAATGATTATAATTTTAATTCAAGTGATGAAGTGTTGAGTACTACTGTAAGGTTAACCCTGCCTGGTTTAAATATGTTTGAAAATATTTAGAAGTTAAAAACAAGAAATTTAGAAAAGTATTCAGAAAGTAATCAAATGTTATCAGTTACATTACTTCAATAAATTAATTGAAATAGTTATACTACTTATTACATTTTAAAGAGGGTAACTTGTAATCTGTAACCTATTACACTTCCAAAGTAAAATGCTGAAAATTCAATATTCTCAGCTTTGTTTAACATGTTTTGCGTTGTTTTTCTCCACCAAAAGCAGAGTTTTGACAGGAATTTTGGTCCTGTATAGAAATGTCCTATTTTGTTGCCTCTTCATCATCTAAAATCAGCAGTGATAAGAAATTATGCAGCTTTTTGATCAGATTGGTGAAAAAAATCCCCATTGTGCCATCTGTGCGAGGGACACTTTTTGTATGTTGTGAACGTTTGACTACAGTTCAGACCTGAACACACAAAACGAATGCTTTGATATTTGGTTACTTAGACAAAATCTCATATCTGGGAACACGGTGACCCTTCCGCAAACTCCACGTTATGATATTACCGCACTCCAGAAAAAGACTCCTCTCTAATGAAAAACAAAAACAACGCTCTCTTTATTGTCTTTTGCTGGCCTGTGATTTGATATACATTGTTTAATTTCTGTCGAGTAATATAGTATGTACTCATGAAATGGAAGCATTTTTAGAACCCGAAGACTGTTCATTATGGATGACTTCAGATCGCTGCATGTAGCCTTTTCATAAATCATTTAAAACCAAAGAATAACTGTTGTTCATATCTTTCCCTACCCGCAGGGAACGAGACCTAGTTACACACGGGTTCGAGCTATTTGGATCCGAGTAGAAAGAAATGGAATGAATTATGCCGTGCATTTATGTAATGGCTCTTTTAAAGACATGCTTGCCTGATCAAAAAGAGCCGGTTCGACACAGCCTCCGGCCTCCCAGTACATTAAAACCATTACACTGTCAGATACGGAACCACATGCCAATGATTGATAAGTGTTGCTTACAGTAAACACGTGTATGTACAATGTATCATTCAAACAGGGCCCCACATCCTTCAAGCTCTTTTCGGTGGAAGAGGGTATTGGGAATCTGAAACATGATATTACAGCTCAGAGCTTTCCGTCACTCTGTGCTTACCCTTGGCCAGAAATCATTCAGGACTTTGCTGGTGTGAATTCCCACCACTGTAACCCAAGGCTAGCACCGAATTCTTCGACATGCATTACACAGGTAGCCATCAGCCCCGGACCACGTTTCCTCTCTTTTGGGGGTTTCTCTGTTACTCACAGTAGCACTTGGAGGGAGTCTTCATTACAAAAAAAGAACAGATTGCTTATTGAGGCCAAATGGGGATAAAAAAGAAAAAGCAAGCCAAAAAAGAAAAGAAAATCTGCCCCTTTCTCCCGCACTAAGTCAGAACTCCCATATACCACTTTTGGCCTCTTACTTTACTGTGCTACCCATCTCTGATAGCCCATATCCTGGCAGAGAACATACTTTCTCATGTATCACGGCATGCTGTGGGTATTTTCTCAGGAAAATCACTGGATGTGTGTGCATGTGTGCGTTTTTCAAGATATCAGTTATTTATAGACACATGCGCTGTCTGATATTTGAATCAGTTTTCTGATATTGAGGTTTTAGTGAATCAAGTTCTAAAATGGTCAGATTATAATTTTTTTCATATCTCATTAATTACTACAAGCACTTAACATTTTTATGGTTTAAATGCTTTTTAACAAGCGCAAATGTTAAACATATGTCAAAATTCCCCATTTATTAATGTACAAAATAGTTTTTTTCCAAAATATTTGCTCCCATTATTGAAAGGCCTTTTCACAAGTCGGATGCAACTAAATGGCACAAAGCATGAAATGTTAAGTATTTTCATTTATTAATTTATTTACTGAAATGTATGTTTAGATGCTTTGTTTCAATTTCAACTTTTGTGAGTTGAAAAATTTAGCTGGGTGCCTTAATAGCCAATGAACTGATTGATTCCCATTGAGTTTCCTCATGAAAAATAGTTTTAGCATCAAGTTTAATTTCAACTGCTTTGTTGAACACTGTACAGAATGAGAAGCTTTGTTGTTTGTTGTAAGTCATTAACTAGCAAGCCCATCTTGACTGGCCTATCAGACAGCATGACCCTGTACACAGTAAACGCATAATCACCGCTTAATACTACCACAATCCTCTGTTTATGAAACGATTTCCACTGCAAGAGTCCATCTCCTCTGATTTCTTTTTACCTTGGCTTAAACCCACCTAGTTCTTCCTTTCTTTTCTCCATTTTTTTTTGGGGCGGCCGTACGTGCGGGGCAGAGGACGATGGTAAAGGCAGAGCAATAACAGGAGAGTTAATGGGATTATGCAAATGAGAGCGCTCTTAAAGGGCCCATTTGAAGTGTTTAATGGAGATTATGGAAATGGTTCACTGGCTTCAGCGTTTGGAGTGGAAATGAAAGGCGGTGGAAAGGTTTTGGGAGGAGGTTTGGTGAGGAGGGGACACAAATAAATAAATAAATCCAATGGGCCTGCTTGTCAGCATTGTGGGAGGAGAAGGCAGGATGGATTGAGGGATGATCCGACCAGGAGGAGGAGGAGGAGGAGATGGAGTGGAGAGAGCGAGATATCTGCTCGGCTTGAAGGTTATTATGCTCTTTTTGCGGTTTGGGGCAGAGGTTCAGTTTGCTCTCTGATTTAATGTTAATGTTACAAACTCATGAAAGTTTGGAAGCGCACTCATAGACCATTCTCCCCAAGAAGTGCGCTTCATGCTGGGGAAATTGCGGTTCTGAACTTGGAATCAATCATGAAAGTGCAGACGATGTTGGATACCCCTCTGTGAAACTGGATGTAGAATTTGTGCTTGGATCTTTAGTCATGTCCAGGAAAAAATTCCTGAATGGAGACTTTAGAGATGGTGTTCTACCTTCTTTTAGTCCTGTCCAGCCAGATGTTTGACTAATGGCGTTAAATCTGGTCCACAGCGCAGCTTATTCTGCCCAAGAACTGCCCTTTTAGACAGGAAGAAACTGTCATTTATAGTGACCAATGCAGTTTTTTTTAACGAGCAGCTTTTTCTGAAATAGATTATAATAATAGACCTGTCTGAAAAAAAAAATCATTAAAATAATGGTTCTGCTCAAAAAAACAAAGGAATTTACAGTTCTTTTCATTTAGATAGTTTGCTGTAAAGTGCACTAACTTGGACCTCGAACTTTCGTAAAACCAGCCAATCAGATTAGAGCTTCATAAAAATAAATAAATAAATAAATAAATAAATGGTGTAGGATTTGCTTTGATGCAATTTTTATTCAGAAATGGCTAGTAAATTTCACAAGTAATTACAAAGAAATGGCAAGTTTCTTTGCTGAATTTTGAAGCAGAAAGACTGAAATAACACCATGAAACAAATATTTATAAAAGTTGTTTTGACTTTAATGTTTCTTTATGAAGTTTGACATAATAAGAAATTTTATTATGTCCTGTGGCTCAGTGGTAGAGCATTGCATTAGCAGCGCAAAAGGTTGTGGGTTTAATTCCCAGGGAACACACATACTGATTTAAAAAAAAAAAAAATGTATAGCCTGAATGCACTATAAGTTGCTTTCGATAAAAGCGTCTGCTAAATGCATAAATGTAAGAAAATCACACTTTTGTGTATCATTAACAGTGAAAACTAAACCTATTGCTTTTTCAAGCTAATCTTTATAAGTAAATATATAAATATATAAATATTACTTATGCATAAAAATGGCATGGTACATGCATAATACTGAGTTAACAACAGTTTAACATAAACAGCTACACTGTAAAAAATCCAATTAACAAAATGTTGGAAGGGCAAAAATATTTAAGTTGAACTAATTTTATTGCTTGGGCTTAGTTGAGAAGACATATTATATCAAGTCTGCACAAATATATTTAAAAAACATTAAATGAATGGTTATTTTCAAATCCAGTCAACATTCAGAATGCCAATATTTGACTGAACTAATAAAAACAAATCCAGCCAACACTGAGATCATTCTGCACGTGCACGAGCCTGAGTGACATTGTGGGAGAAACAGCGCCGCCATCTTGTCAAGTTCACGCGTCAGGTAAGTTCCAGTAAATAAATGTTATTTTTTTAAACTGAATTTAACAAGAAAATCATCTAACATATTCGATTGTTTTGAGTGGACATTTAGAAAGTGTTTTATGAGTTGTATATCCGAAGAAAAGTGGGTATAAGACAGTGTATGTCAAGTTCAGGTGTCAGGTAACGTTAAGTCAAGGGTTTTACTGAATAAATATTTGTACTTAACCTTAAGCCCTATTCGGACGGTAATTGTTTCTCAGGGGGACGTAAGTGATTTCACCATTTACAGGGGGTAGTTGGTGATTTTAATGCTGTCCGAATCCAGGATGTCGGTGTTTTTCTCTCACCACCCCCGTAAAAATCCCCGGCCGAATTACCTACTGTTTTTTGACCAACACAAGGCCGTGTGGTAATTTAATTGCCGCCCGAATCCACATCTCTGAGTTTACGAGAAGAAATTGATTCATAATTCAGTGTTTAAACCCTTTTTGAGCACTCCAGAACACCGTAAGAGGTAACGTTGTATTTTGGTGTAATTTGCATACATATTTATTTCTGAAATGCTGGAATATTTAAAAGAACAATACATCATAACTGCTCCACCACAGCAAGTGAGAGCAGAAAGAGAAGAAAAGCACGTAAACATTCGAAATTGGTCTTTATTATGGCAGCAGCAGGTATGCAATACAATTTTAAAATGTGTATTATAAACAGATATATAATGCGTATAATTACATACAACTATAGCGTGTCTATTTTCCTATTTTTAAACAGGAGATTTAAATAATCAAATAATAAATGGGATTATATATTATAAAATATGCTTGGATAATAAGAATACATTTTACATAATAATAAGTATTTTTAAATACATTTTACACAATAATAAGAATAAATTTGTAAATAAAATTAATTTTATTTACAGCAGACAATCATGTGAATGGCCACGTGAGCAGCGCGTTCCCGGGTTCGTATGATCACAGAACTCGCTCCTACACTGTGAATAAATCGCCATCCGAATCCATGAGTTTTATCACTGAGGTGATATGTAAATTTATTTTTACAGATGTCCATATGAGAAACAATTACCATCCGAATCGGGCTTAAGACTGAATTGATCAAAATGTATATTTAAATGGTGTAAATGTTTTATTTAAAATGTATATATTTATACATATATGTACAACATATATAAAAACATCGAATAAGCGTTGTATGATATGTCTGAGGGAAATTTAAGTGAAAGGAATGTGGTCTTTCACCGTTTAATCCATAAAACACTTAATATCAAAAGCTGTGTTACTATAATGAATTTTAGCTAATTTTGGTGTGTTGTGTGATATTTTTTGTGTTTCCGTGACGTGAAAAGATAATGAAGAGATCGCACGGTCTTTCTCTCTTTTTATAAGCCATTATGTTTAACCGAAATCTGTGAAACGTGTAACTTAATGTTACGCAGTAACACGCTCATTTGAAGTTAACATGGGCGTGTTGAATGGGTTTTTGCGTGGGTAAACTTTTGCAATTGTCCCGTGAAGTAAAAAGACGACATTAAACATGACTAACAACATGGTGAAATGTCGCTCTTTTCAAACGGGCAGATTAATGTTACACGGCGTTTTTAGTCTCGTGAAGGCACTTAGGAAGAGAAGTTCGTCGTTCCGAACGAAAATGAACAACTGAATCGTTTCACAAGGCCGTTCAAAGCGTCTCAGTCAGTTCCCTAGGTAGTGAATCAGTAGATAGTGCACACGAGTCCTTGCACAGGGAAAGACCGTGGCTCAGTAAACACTGGGACAACTGATCAATCAATTTGTAAAACGTCACCATTTATCAACAACAGGCAGGACTGTTATATTTTGATATTATTTTTATGCTATTTGTGGTAACTTAGCCCTATAATATGAAATGTACATGTTCTATTACAAATCCAGTCAACATCAATGCTCCCTGTTGTGCAATGTATTGTGGAATGAATTTGTGCCAAAAAAAAAGGTTCCCACTTCTGTTTCATCAAAAATTTAATTAACTGATATTGATACATTGTAAATGATTTAAAAGGCATCATTTCATTTTTTGAACTTAAATTGTACTTTTCTTTCTCCATCAGGGTGTGGCCAAAGGTTTCATTGGTGCTTTGTCATCGTTGCAAGATTTCAGATGCAACCCAGTTAGTTCTTCCAAGGCACCAAACACTGGCTCGTGACCAGACAGCTCCACTGCAACTACATACTGTGTGTACTTTTAAGACTAGGAGTTTATTGTTTTCATTCCAGGTAATATGTGTAAATGTTTAGAGTTGAACCCCAGAGACAGATCCCCTCCAAAGACCTCGTTGGCCATCGGGACAAGACCACGAGAACCAGACAAGTCCTCTGCTCAATCTGACCTGTGTTGCAGCCTAGAATTAAACCACGCCATGCTGGTTTCGTCTGGCCAGAGGAGAACTTCCCTCCGGCTGTCCCTGGTTTCTCCCAAGGTTTTCTACTCAATCTTTGTCACCGATGGAGTTTTGGGTCCTTGCCGCTGTTGCCTTTGGCTTGCTTATTTGGGGACGCTTGGCTGATTGCACAGACATTATCGGAAGAGAACTAAACTGGATGATGTCAACACTGAATCACCAATGGACTGACTTTAACTGGAAAAATTACTCGTTAATGTCCTCTTGCATTATTGACAAACTATTTTCCTGTTTGACTCTGTAAAGCTGCTTTGACACAAATCGGTATTGTATAAAGCGCTATGTAAATAAATGTGACTTGATTTGATTTTATGTACTGTAACACCTGGTTCATTTTATTATTTTTTTATTATTATTTTTTTTTACTTCTACCTCATTTTAAAGATATAATTGTGAACAGTAATAATATTTGAAAATGTTTGTTTGCTAACATTTTGTTTAGCTTGTTTAGTTTTTTCTTAGTTCATTAAACAAAGTTTAAACTGAATTTTGCAGTTGTATTACAGATGTAATGTTTGTCAACTGGAGCTTTAAAGGGACAGTGCACCCAAAAATTAAAATTTGCTGTTAATTTACTGACCCTTAGGCCATCCAAGATGTAGGTGACTTTTTTTTCTTCATTCCTGTATGTTTAGTCTGTATGAAAAATGTTATAAATGGAGATTGTTATTAAATAAAGGCTATTATGTTTTGTAAAGTGTGTGTATTTAGTGATTGATTAACACCAGTTAATCATTTTTAATATATATTTATTTAAACTATAAAAATATATGTTTATGTAGTTCCCCAGCAATTTCTTATGATGCCCAAATAATAAATCTTAGTTGAGGTAACATATAAAACACATATAAAACTAGTTCACTAAAGGTTGAGCCAACTAAAAAATAACAATTCAGATAACACTTTGAAGTCAGAAATTGACTGAACGTAAAATTTCTGTGGAACTTGTTACTAAATGATAATTAGTTGAAACCGCTTGAAATTTTTTAGTGTACCAAAAGTGAGTTGTCCAAAATTCAGAAGTGTACGTTGGATAGTTTTTGTCTTTTATGACTAGTGCCACAATGTTCTGGAATATTAGAATAGAATATTACAGAATGTTACAGAAACGTCTAGAATGTTCATATCCTTGCAAAAGGACATGCAAAAAACATGCAAAAGTAGTACTGTACTGCACTAAACCAATATTTCATAAGTAATGATAGAAGTTCTAAAATGTACCTGACCTAAATATTTACCAAAATATTGATGCTACGTGAAAATAAATCGTACAATAATAATTAGCACCACAGAATTACAGGAGAACCATAAAAGTGTTACATTGTGTAGTATTTCTTTGTAGGTGCTCTTCAATATTATTTGCAACAATATATCAGATGTGATGACAAGTCATATCAAGTTTTTGGGCAATCTGCAGGTAAAATGACGAAAGGCATATTCATAATGACATGAATTTACTTAGTTGTTTGCTTGAGCAAACTAGATTAACAAACTGCCCTACTTTACATTGTTTTTCAATTCTGGATCAATTTCACACGGGACCTTTGTGAATGGACAGTGATAAATGCAGCAAATGTGGAAACATAGCCGGCCCATGCGTATACCACGTAAATTTATTACTTAATAAATTAATTGTGAAAACTCCCTGAATGTTTTATTTTCCCACATAGATGCGCAGGATTTGGCCTTGTTAGTTAAAGCTGTCCCTCTGTGTTTTTTTCAACAAAAATGGCTTCCAAAGTAAGCACCCCTGTGGCTAACATATTTTAATGTTGGAAAAGCTGACTCAGTATTTGCGTGTATTTTCTACAGAGCCTCGGCCCTGAGAGCAAATAAACCCACCTGATCTCGGTCCATTGCTCATTGAACTAAGCGAGCAGAAGCAATTGAACATGCTGCACATTTGAGACTAATTTTCCCTGCCTTTAATTAAAGAGGCTCTCACACATTGCATGGCTCGGCTGTTTGAGCTCAGGATTTAATTGCCATAAGACACTTCAATAAACTGCAAGGGCTGAAACTATTAGAATGGACACTTTTACTTTTGCTGGTTTGTGTTGGAATGATTATACATTGGGCTGTTTGATAAATTCACTTTCACAGAAATGAGGAGCACATTACAAGCTGCTAGCTGGGCTAGCTCCTCATTTAGCCGGAAATTAATGTCCATGTTCAATTTACACATGCTATGTAGATATATCTCTCTTGCTGTATGTTAACTGCTTGCTTTAATGGCATGCAGTAGCTGTATATTAGCAGAGCTGAATTTCTCCCTTCATATTTTATTAACGGCAGTGAGTGCGAACGCTTCTTTATTGCAGAATTTAATGTGTATTAGCTACTTTAGCGACCTAGCTTTTGTTTGTTTGTGGAATAAATTGTTCATGGCCAGTTTTTGTCCCCAGCACTTAATGAAAGTTAGCAAATATATTACCAACTCAACTCAATGTTTACATTTTAGTTTTGACTTGAAAATTAGCAAACACTCTACTACAGATCTGATCTTTTGATTAATACATGCATAAACAAATTCAGAATGATAAAACTAAATGAATTAATATTCATGAGCTAAGCCTTTTTGTGATGTCACAAGCAGTCACAACTGTCCTGACACCCATCGAACCATAGTAATTACTCTGTTCCTATATATACTTTCATCGTATGATGGTCGTTTCTGTTATTGTTAGTAGGAGGCAGAACAACACATGTCCTATGTCCGGTGACTGCCACACAGAGCAGGTGTATACAGCGGGAAAATACCCTTGGAAAGCCATCAAGCATTTTATAATGTGTTACTGCACTGCTGGTTCCATAATTAAAGTTTACAGCGGTGTTTAGGATTGCATGTATATTGTAAACTTTCCAAGCAGTGATTTGGCACTGCACAGGTTCAGATATTTGGAAGTGCTGCGTTTAATGTAGAAGAAAGCTCATTAGAGGGTAGTGCATGTATCTTTACTACTAGACCGGCTGAAATCTGTTCATTATTTAAGAGGATGCATTATTTAAACACTCTCTGCTGCGGTGCAGTGCGATGCTGAAGAGGAAGATTTGTTTTGATGAATGATTATAGTCCACATGAGCGTTCATTGTAAATACATTGCGTTTTTTGCTTCACAAAAATAAAAATGGCCCTGTTTTGATTCTTCATTCATTTTCATGGCTCTAACATTGTTTCTTTTGTATTAATGTCTGTTTCTAAAGTGTTTGAAAGTTGTAGATAGATAGATAGATAGATAGATAGATAAATTATAGGTAAAATTAATATTCATTTATTTTTTTATTGTAGAGTTTTTTTATTATCTTAGTTATATATAATATCTTAGTTAAGGCTGTACAATGTTAAAATGTTGTACATCTCAAATACATAATAATAATAATAATAATTCAGGATTTTTTTATTACTGTAAAGAATATTTTAAACGTTTTTTCAAGGTGTGAGGGACATCTAGAATTACTTTCTCTTGGTTACAAAATAAAAATGTAACAGTTTTTCAAGAAAGCAACATGATTATAAAGATTTTTCCTTTTCCGTTTGTCATTGACCTATTCGTTTTGACTCCTTCCTTTTTTTAATGCCAACGCCAGTCATGGATTTCGAACCTGTTCCATCACCTTTGATGTGTAGTAGTGTAAGAAATAGCCTGTGCTTTTGGAATAACAGTAACCTGTCATCCAGCCTCACGGCCCGTCCTCCCCGGGCCTGTCCACGTCCTCCTGTGCCACGCTCACAGAATTAACACTCAAAGCTGGAGAAGAATTCGAATCAGGGGTCCGACAAAATGAGGGACGGCAGCAGGCCCGACGGTTCTGGCTCAAAGAGGAGCTGTGTTGAAAATTTAAAACAGCCCCGGACATGTTATTCTGTCAGTAGCACTTCAAAGTCACCGCTGGTTTAAAAGCAGGAAGAGTGAATCAAATTGACTTTGTGAAGTTCTCAGCACAGAAAATCCGTTCTTCCCATCCCAGAGCCTGCGGTTCGGACGGAATCCGAGAGGGCCTCGGTGCCGCTACCTACGCCTTTCCTTCACTCGTGGCACCAGATTGATAGCGTTAAAAAATGAAGCATATAGAATAACCGAACGTCAATGCTAACTGTCTCTCCTGTCAGGATGAATTGCAGTAGCTGAAAGACGAGAGCCGCCTTTCGGATAACCCCTCGTGCCCAGCTCTCCGTCAGCTCCTCGGGCTCCTCTCGACGGCTTTTGTCTTGGAAATACCAATCAGGGGTCCACATCAGAGAGCTTTGCTCCTAGTCCCGTTACTTAACTTTCATTCCCTGAAATTGATATCGAGTGATGAGATGGATGAATTGCCCTCTGGGACGACGGGGTCCGCGGCCCCTCCCGGACTGTGGTCTGGACAATTGAGTAAGATTTGAGAGATGGAAAGGTATCTTAGCGCTAATGTGGTTCTATTCCAGAACGCTCTGAATATATATCCCGGCCAACTCTATTATGGTATCATCAAAGAAAAATAATGACCTCCACGTTACTGACCGAAATTGAAAATCTCTCTCATCTTCGTCGTCACTTAAAGCGCTCGGTTTTGTACCAAACCATCAGGCTTTTCTTAAATGATGTGCCTTAGATGATTTTCAACAGAGATCTGGGCCATTTATATTCAGGATTTGACTTGGACAGCTCTTGTTTTGCAATGATGGATGCAAAAGCGTTCCCGTCCCCGCAGGCTTCCTGCGCGCCTCGTCTTCAGGGCCGATTTCCTTTGAGAGCTGGAGCCGCGTGAGCACTTGGGTGGTGGATGGACACCCAGTCCTTTCCTGTTTGGCGTCTGTCTCTTCCCTTCAACCTGTTGAGACACACAGAGCCTGCAGCCGTTCCATTTAAACAGCAGCCTCTCCTTCTCCTCTCCGCTCCAACTTTCATGTTAACAAGTGCTCCCAGGTGGGAGTTGCCATGGCGATTTCCCCATGGCTGCCTTGAAGACGGGATTGGGGCAGAATGGGGAGCAGGTTTGCTGTAGACAGCTAAAGCCTCTTCTCCCATTTCCTCTCTCTGTTTCTTATGCGCTCAAAGCTAAACCTCACCTCTTAGAGCACGGCTATAAATCAGCGATTTGTGTCCATCTGCGAAGTTGCGTCACTCAACCAAATTGAATTGTGCATAAAACGCCTTCGATTTGGCCTGAAGTGCTCACTCACGGAAGTCTATGGTTACGCGGTGATGCCCGCGGATGCAAATTGAGTGATGGCGCATGAGCTTTGTTTTCATCTCCATTGAAATGTCTATCCATCATAAATTTATTAGTCATAAATGTGCCTTACATAGATGCTCAAGCTATTCGACACATCGTGTGAGCTCATTCTTCAGGAAATTGAGCATCACTTGAGCCCGACGCTGTTAAAGGTGATGTCTTTCTGCATTAAACTGTAATTTTCATCCGCTTGGATGAACTTTCTTTGCTCAGGCATTTATTGTTCCTGCTTAGAAGACCAGCATTTATGGGTCAATGGCAAAAATGAGTATGCAATATGAAAAAAAGTAGTTTAAAACAAATGTAGCAAGTTATTGGAAATGTACTCTTTGTATTCTTGTTGGTTTGATCTAGTTTTGAATACGATTGCTAAAGTAATTTGCTCTTTCTATGACATAGCAAGATTCAGACTGTAAGAATATAATGTGGTACAACCTCCCAAAATATTTATAAATTAATATGATAAACAGATAGATATGCATATGCATATGTATATGTATATATATATATATATATATATATATATATATATATATATATATATGCATATGTATATATATATATATGTAGTTTTTTTTTACTTGTGTGTGTGTGTATACTATACATTAAATATTAATTTATATTTATAAAAAAATACTTTATACAAAGCAACTTTATACAGTAAGGAGGTTCTATATAATTTCCTGTTTTTTTAGGCTTTTGCCTATTGAAACACAAAAACATTCTAGTATTGAGGCTTTTTTTTCTTTATTACACTTTAAGTATATACTAAAAATAAAAATATTAAAAAATTATATAAATATAAAATGTTTAGGGCTGCAAAACAGTCAGTCGTGATTAATCGATTCTAAATAAAAGTTTATATTTACATACTATGTGTGTGTACTGTGTATATTTATTATGTATATATAAATACACACACATACATGTATATATTAAGGAAAAATATGGTAGATTTATATGTAAAATATTTATATTTATATATAATATTAATTATATACAAGTGTTTACATACAAATACATACAATACATACAAATATTTTTTTAAATATATACATATATGTGTTTGTATTTATATATACATAATAAATATACACAGTACACACACATATAGTATGTAAACATAACATTTTATTTTGAACCGATTAATCGTGACTATCGTTTTGCAGCCTTAAAAGTGTTTTTACTTATTTATTTATAAATATAAAAAGTTAATGTACTTTCTGGTCTAGACTGCAGGTTAGGTTATTAGGTTGTTGTTTAGTTTGTGTTTTTATTTATTTATTTATTTTTGCAAAAGGTGAGTGACCAGTGGAGTCTTGCTGTATAAGGTATTCAAAAAGCTTAGTGGAACACCACACTGGTAACCAGTAATGCTGGTCCTTCTTGCTGGGGTGGTCATGGTAGCTATAGTTAATCTTTTCAGGTTGATTTTCTATCCTAAATGTTACACCAGTAAGTTGTCAATCAGCTAGCGACACGCTGCAGGACAAGAACATCTTCCCTTGTTTTCCTTGCAAAGGCGACTGTGTCCTTCCCAGTGTCTGTGAGAAACACGGAGTCTGAGATGAGATAGATATGGTATAAAGGGATATAGAGTCTTCTCTCATAGGGGTTCAGCATTCAGACATCTTCCTGTGGGGCAAATATTGATGTATCTATACAGGTCAGGATTACGGGATTACACTCGCTTCTCCATACACTGTAGTTTCCTTTAAAGCGCTCATCCTCAGTCCACTCATACTAGAGGATGTGCTTACTTTCTCGGAGGAGGAATTTGAACATCTACAGCATGTTCTGTAACCTTTCTTAACCCAAACCACAAAGTAATTCACATGATACAGAGGGTTTAGGCACTGCAGGGCCACCTTTGCCCTCTACGGGCAAGTGGAAGCGTGTCACATGAGATTGGATCCAGAACAAAATAAGTTATCCGTGCAGTGTGAAAAGAGAGAAACTCAGGGAGAAAGAGAGATTTTAACCCTGATTATAGGTTTCTTTCTTTATATCATAGTCTCAGTGCTTGAATTGAAGACTGTCCCAAAAACCACAATTAGGTGAACATACAAAACCATTTGTCTGGGTTCAGTTTTATTTTCTAAAAGAAATTCATAATTTTATTCAGCAAGGATCCATTAAATCAAACAAAAAACTTTATAATGTTACAAAATATTCCTGTTTCAAATAAATGCTGTTCTTTTGAACTTCCTGTTCATCAAAGAATCCTGAAAAAAAAAAATCCATCGTTTCCACAAAACTCTTAAACAGCAGTGAACCATTTTCAACTTTGATAATAATAAGAAATGTTACTGTAGCTGAAGGATCATGTGACACTGAAGACTGGAGTAATGATGCTGAAAATGGAAAAAATGGAATAAATTACATTTTGAAGAATACTGTTATATAATAACCTATACAATATTTCACAAAATTACAGTTTTTACTGTATTTTGGCCAAATAAATGCAGCCGTGGTGAGCACAAGAGACTTCTTTTGAAAACATAAAAAAAAACATCTTACTGACTTTATTTTTTAATTTATTTTATATTTCTTTATTTTCTTTATTTTATTTTATTTTTTAAATAAAACTAAAATCTCCCCTTTTGTTTTTAAAGAGACAAGTAGCTTAACAACAAACTATATCAATTTCCTTCTAATAAATAAAAAAAATTTGATGATTGATGAACTAATTAATTTGTGATTTTTTTCCCCCTAGCTGTATATTTATTATTATTTTTTAATTTACTGTATGATTTCAGTTATTTGTGTTTTTTTTTTTTTTTTTTTTTTTTTTACTTTTATTAATGTACTGATTTTTTAATTGCTCATTCATTGCAGTTTGCAGTTTACCAAGTTAAATCAGTAAATGGACCCAGCTGAATGACAATAACCAGTCTACTAATTTGGTACATTGTGTAGAATTTGTCAGCAATTTGCTGTCGACAATTTTTAACATTAGCTAGTCAGCGTTGCTGTTTCTAATGTGTTGATGATGTTATCTCAGCCCTGGCTCCAGGTTTTAGCGAACACTTGTTCAAGACCATGGGCTGCTTGCATAAACTTAGTCTGATTGACCAACCTAGTAGGCATTCAAGAGGTAATCAGTTGTACTTTTTTGATTCAAAAGACACTAGTTATTTAACTGACTTGTAAAAGTTATGTCAGGTCTTAAAGAAAAACAAAAGGTGACTTACATTTTATATAACCAGCTACAGCTTTAAAAAGCCAGTGTGGAGTCAAACATGTGGAAATGGGCCAAACTGGACACCAAGACCAGCACTGTGGCAGCAAACCTCAATAAAAACATAAAGTAATAAATCCTGGCAGAATACAACACCGAGTAAGATACAAGCTCTTCACGACTGACAAAGCCGTCAGTAGACCTGATGGGATCGTAACGCATTAGATGATCGTGTTTAGCATTTCTAGAGCTGAACTCGAGGAAGTGGCATATCGGAGCTGATGTACTGGAATGAATTTGCTCTTGTGGATTTGTGTCAGTTTGATCGCTGTCAAAAGCGGCGATATTTTAATCAATTTCTCTTCATCCTCTCCCCTTGTTTTTCTCCTTCACACTGTCTGCTACAAGAAATGTCTCTTTCTAAGAAACATTAATGTACAGCTGAGATGTCCTGCCCTCTGCCGAAGCGCTGTCAGACCTGTGTGTCTCCGTTTGCCCCCGAGGGCAGGCTGGAATGTCTTACTGTGCGGAAAAGTGTTTTTTTAGGGATAGCGATCGGGGAAGCGGTCGGAGTGGCCTCCTCTGTCATTCACGGCGCAGGATGATGCGTATCCTGAGGGCCATTTCAAATGGCTCCTCTTGTCTCCTTCTTCTTCTCGTTGGGAGGGAGCCGTAGTATTTGGGTGGAGTTGGAAGGCCTGCTGGCCAGGGAAATAGTTTTTATTCAATGCATACATAATCAGGCACCCTATCTGAGCGTTCACCTTTTTCTCTCTCGTACACACACATTACTGACAAGCGGTTCTGCTCCAAGGCAGACGCACATTATACACTCACTTACACTAACACAATACACGGCTGGAAACACGCACACACAGAGTTTTACTTTTTGTTCTCTCTCTGTCTGTACTCCAGCTGCTTGATCACACATTTGGGGATGCCACATAGATCATGCATGCCCACACAAACACACAGATGCACGTGAAGTCTTTTCTGGTTGGCCTCTGCTTTTATTAATGGGACAGATTCCCACTATTCTCTGCCAATATGCTCTGCTTTGTTTTCCTCCAAGGAAGATGATGGATTAGTTCGAAATCTTGCTTTCCAGTCAGGCGATGACTTAAAGGGATAGTTTACCCAAAAACGTTCGCTCTCATGTTGTTACAAACCTGTATGAGATTCTTTCTTCTGTTGAACACGATAGAAGATATGTTGAAGAAAGATTAGTATTTGTTTTCCATGAAAGTGAATGGGGACCATCGACTGTCTGGTTACTAACATCCTTCGGCAGATATTTGACAGATATTTGAAAAATTAAAAAAAAAAAAAAGATGATTGAGATGTTCACTCACATTTTTTTCATTAAGGTCACGATGAAACTAAAGTAGTGGTTTCTGAGTCAGACAGACTTGGTTTTATTCATTGGTTGTTGATTGGGTGGAGGGAGATCTGAATGCAAGGTTGTAGGAAAGTGGTGGGATTTATGCAGATGAAGTGATTGGAGAAATGCGGTGAGAGAGAGAAGAGAGAAGTCTGTCATTTCACTGTGACATTGAGTTGATATTTTGATTAAGAATTATGAGGCAAAATAAAAAAAGGGTAAAAAAATTAAATGGAGGCATGAGATGAACTGTTCACAATACGATCAACATCATCCACTAGAGACAAAACAGACAGGGTGAGTTTTCATTTCATGTAACTTTAAATTGAAACTTCTTGAAAATGGTATAAAAAAGTTTTCAAAACCATAAGAAACTTGACTCCCAACTATGTAATTTTCCTGGTTTTGGATGCATTGGTAAACATTTTTACCCCAGTGTGGTATCTCTTGTATACCGAATCACTGGCTCGACTGGGTATTTATTTCAGATTTTGTAATAAAACCTTAAAGTGAGACACTGCAGGCAAAAACATCGATCAGTTTTGAGATTTTTGGCTATTTGGAATTTCATGATATGTTGTTTCGAACTCTAGTTGAAAGACAACATCTAAAATACACTTTTAAGCTTTTTATATCACTTTATCTATTTGCGTCTGAAAATTTCAATTACAATACATAACTTTAAAGGCTGTTTTTTTAAATGAGTCAGAAATTTCTGCTTCAGCAACAGCAAACGTTATAGTTTTATTCAGTTTTTACCGATGGGTTTGCTCATATATAATTAACCTGATTTTATAAACAAAAATAGTATTCCCCCCAATAAAAAGAGATATTCAAAATCCCCTCAGTTAAAACCTTCAACTCTAATATGTCAATATATGTAACTCTAAAATGAAACAAGAATTTTGAACCTGGTATAATCCTATGTTCAGATTTTTGTTCTGGAAACGTATGCAAATTAGTGCATGTTTAATTATACAATACCTCATTTGCATATTTAAATATAACATCACAGAAAATTGTAATACAAAAAAATCTGCTTGAGAAATAAGGTGATATAGTCTTTTTTCACCCTATTCACCTAGAGTGTCTTACCTTAAATTTCAACTGACAAAATTTCCTTTTGAAGGTCGACTTTAAAGTTCGATGAATTTTCTGTATTTTTTTCGCCTCTATCCCCCATGCATCCATTTTTAAAAGAGTGAGGCTCTGATATGATCTGGGGAGCTGAGCGTGCGGGATACTGCTGTGATTTAGGTCAGTTGTTTCATTTGTTTTTATGGGCCGTTCTTTGCTCCCAAATGAAACGGTCTTGGAGAAATGATATGATGAACACGGTCCGCAGAGAAGCCAGACAAATGCGCTCTCCTGAAGCTGCCAGATACGGAACGAGACAGTGAGGGACGGTGGGTTTGAATGAGGACACACTAAAAAAAGGAAGTCATCCTAGTTTCGGAGGTCCTGTTCAGTCTACGTGCTGTCACACTCCAGACAGCCCTGGTGCTCGAGACCCTCCGGAGAGAGACGCTCCACCCCCTCCCCCCAAAACCGGCTCTCCTCGTGGGCCGCCTTTACCCCTCGCCCTGCGTCTCGTCTCTGTTTAAGGTGGTACAATTTGGGGCTTTCAGCTCTCATGCTTTAATTCTTAAAGACAGGCCTCTATAAATTATTCATGCTTCTTTCGCCAGCTTTCTTCCTGCATATGGTGCTGAAGTATTACTGATGTGTGTGTGTGTGTATTTGTGTTTGGGGTGTGGGGAAAGATGGGCCACAAAGGCAAAGCTAACGAATGCTGGGGCCTTAGCGAGCTTCCTGTTTAGCATTGTAGATACACCTTCAGAGGACCGGGTTACTCTTTTGCTCCCTCTTCCTTTGTGTGTACATTTTTGCTAAGGGAATGGTTTTCTTCGCCAAAATAACTATATCATTTTAGCTCTGCTAGCTAGAGTAAGAGATCACGAGGTGGAAGGTTTTGACTTTGGTTTAATTTTACACCTCACTAGGGCTTCCTTCCTCTCGAACAAAATGGAAGGACGATGTTGGCTAGTTTACGGCGTGGATGGAAAACTTGATTTGTGCGTGATTAGCGGTTCGCTCTTTCTTTTATCTTTCTTAATATTCGTAGTATATGTGTGTCCACAAAGTGATTATTATTGATATTCATGAATGAGGAATTCTTCTCCATTTTAGAGACGTTAGTTTGGTGCAGTTAGTTTAGGGATCCAGGATTGTTTTGTCTGTCTCTCTGTCAAGATTTAGGTTTATGCATATTCATAGATAGGCTGAAGAGCCCTAAATTCTCTGAACTGTGGTATGGATACACTCACACAGCAGTGTTACACTTCAGAAAAAAAAAATGCTGAATCATTTATGAATTTTTTAATGCTTTTTTTCTGCAGAGATGCAGGATCAAAGAACAGCAGTACTACAGCCCTCCGCTGACTTTAACATTTGCTTAGAATGTCAACCACTGCTCTCGGATTTCTAAATACAGCTCCAGGTCTAACCTATATTATAGATGGATGGATGGATGGATGGATGGATAGATAGATAGATAGATAGATAGATAGATAGATAGATAGATAGATAGATAGATAGATAGATAGATAGATAGATTTAAATTATTATTAGAAAATGCATCTATCTAATAGATTTATTTACATGTTTTCAATTTAATAAATTATTTTATGTTTATTTAGAGAGAAAGAGCAATAGAGACTGATAGAGATAATAGAGATAGATATTAAAATAACTTAAAAAGAAATTAATTTAAATAAATAATTTAACATACCTTAAATAAATAAAAAATGTAAAATTATTTAAATTATTTAAATTAAGGTGTGTTAATATTAGCTATATATATTTTAAATACCTTAACAAAAGAAATTAATTCAAATAAATAAATAATTTAACATACCTTAAATAAATAAGTTTGTTTATTTAAGGTATGTTAATATATTAAGTATAAATGAAAATAAATGTATTTCTGTAACAATTTTATTTATTTAATTTCCAATTATGTATATTTATTTGTATAAGTTTTCATAAACTTATTTACATAAATTTCATAAATTACTTATTTAGTTTTTTGATGCAGCAAGGTTGCTAAGACAATATCTGTCTTCTCTCGTCTTTATTTTTCCCATAAAACATCTCTACCTTCCTTTTTCATGCATACTCTTTCACTCATGACAAACCTGAGCGGTGACGTCAAAGATAACAGACAGGGGAAAAAAGTCCATTTGATGCTTTTAAGATTCATTAGAAGTGAATTCGCTCACTCTCTGGAGAATTATTAATTACAGCCATTTAAATGTACCCAGCGCTGGCCATGTCCTGCTCTAAACGCAGTGACTGAGTGTTGTTAGAGAGAAATGAGCCTAACTTACTGCAATTACAGAGTCTAGCTGTTAGAGCCAAGAAAATGCTCAAAGAAAAAAAGCCATTTCTCTTTTGCAGCGTTGCGCACAATGACTCACAGCTGTGACTGGAAGGCCGCTGTGAAAGAGAACGAACGCGCTCCTATTTGATCAGTTTGGTTTGGTTTCTCTTGCTCTCTCCTTGGCTGAAGTCCTGAGTGGGAGTGGACTCGTGGATGGTGTGAATTTGCTTTCTGGTGCTTTGGTTGGGAAGTTCAGAGGCATTTATGCCTTGGCACACTCGTCCAAGCACAGTCTGTCTTGGTAATTGTGGATATAAGCGGTCAGTCATGCTTTTCCCTGCCCACCAGCTAACTGGACATACACGCCACTGGCGAGGCCAGAAATGTCCGATTGAGTGGATCTAGCTGAAATTGGGTGGACGTCTGTTCGCTGCCTATTCTCAATTTTTTTTACATTTTCCTCAAATTTGTACACCTTTCCTGTATCTGCTCATTCACACAGGCAGGCACGCAGGGAACTGAATAAAAGTATTTGAATTACTGATTTACTACTTTTACTTTTACTGTTTATTATTATTTGCACACTGGTGGTGTTCTACAAAATTGTTCCGTTTCTTTTTTTTTTTTTTTTTTGCCAATTTTTTGTTTTTGTTTTGCTAGTGTCAGTTTTAGTTTGTACAAAAAAAACATGCACTAACAATGTTTTTGCACACTGTAAAAAATTATTTATCTAACTTAATAATGTTTATAGTTTTTTCAAGAAAATACAATTTCATGCTTTCTATAGCTTTCTACTTTTAAAAAAACATGTTTAATTCAATGTTTCTTCCCATTTATCTGCAATTTTCTGTAAAATTTGCTAGCAATTTTTGAAAATGATTTCAAAGTAATTATTTTTCAGTACAAGAACAATGTTATATATTCAGTGCAACACCATGTTATATCTTATGTTGATAAATCTTTATATAAATCTTCAACTAAACAACTGTGTTATATTTTGACACATTGAAATTTTGCACATTATTTTCAACTAAAATTAATTTAAAATTATAAACCATAAACATCAGACTAAAATCATTACAAATTATTGTTTTTCATGCACATGCATGTAAACAAATAGTTTAGTGTGGCTCTTCCATTCTGAGCGATATTGATCTTAGTAAGGCCTTTATCAAAATTTGATTGGTTCTTTTAACTATAACGATACTAGAGCTGCCATATTGAGCGTTATGATTTCATTCATTCATATAATCACCCTATGCAGTCTCTGACGTGACACCCCTAATGGTGAGTTGATATCAATGCCATGTTATTGTCCTGAAGAATTTTCATTTTTTAATAACGTGGCTAGTCAGACAAATGCATTACAAACGGAATACACCACCAATAATTCAGCTACTGTTCAAACATGCTAAATTCAGTGCATTTTTCTTTTCTGGGAACGTGCTTTAATTAGCATCATCATCATCATCATCAACCTTCCTACTCTTTCTCCTTCATTAAACAGTGTGTTTAAGTAATGGTTTTGATGACCGCTTGATTAGCAGTGTTAAATGTAGCCGTTTGTATTTTCACAGAGTACTGTTTGTTTTCTCACATGCTCTTCTCACATGCTCTTTTTTTTTTTTTTTTTGTATATGGAGCTGTAATTCATTTTTACGTCTAGATTAATTTGTGTGGACGGAGCTCTCTGTGTTTTGCGTTCTCTCACCTCGGATGACACTAATGACTCGTCCCCGTGAGCCCAGAGAGCGCCACAGACATGAGAGGCACATAATTATTGCTTATTTCTGAATCACCTGTTCCTGTTAAATTGTAAATGTGCTTCTTACAAGCAAACTTGTCAGAATGTGTTCACGTGTCCCATCTTTCCATGTATTTTTACGCGATTATGCTGTTACAGTCAAGCTAAAAAATTTTCTTACTTCCTGCGTAAGCTCCGGCAGTGACACTGTAACAGTCAGTGGAAAAATGACTGACAGTTCAGGCTGTGCCTAACAAGACAGCAGTGGTCAAGTCTAATTTGTCATTTTTTTTTCTTTTTCTTCTTCTTCTTTCCATAGTGTGGCAAGTTTGTTTTAGTCGATCAAACAAAACAACATCAGTCTATCATCATAGTCAATATTATCATATTTGAAGAAAGTATTGAGAGCTGCGGTGCACAGAAAATACACAAGAGAGAGACCAGAAATTAAAATTAAAATTCTGTAATCATTTACTCACCCTAAAGTTGTTCTAAACCCTGTATGAGTTTCTTTCTTCTGTTGAACACAATAGTAGATATTTTGAAGAATGTGGGTAACCAAGCAGTTGCTGGTCCAAATTGACGTCCATAGTATTTTTTGGAAATGATTGGGTACCAGCAATCGTTTGGTTACCCACATTCTTCTGGATGAGAAAGGTTTGAGTTTGTTTTGACATCTCTGATTACTGATTGCAGACATCTTTGGAACTGTGAGAGCTGTTCGAGACATTGTTGAGATCTAGAGGTGACATGTGAGATAGCTTATTAATTATTCACAGCGTATTAATATTTGAGCAACTTTTGTCTGCCAAATCAAAGTCATATGGTCCAGCCAACATGCTGAAACATGTAGGGATAAAGAGAGGCCCCTTGTAGACCCTAATGACTGTATCAAGGTCAGGGAGTTTCTTAAAATATTGGATAATTTGACCTTTTTATGACAAACTAAGAAAAGTTCAGGGTGTAATTAGTCATGAAATGTGACTCCCAAAAACATATTATTATTATTATTATTATTATTATTATTAATATTAATGTTTTATTACCATATTATATATTTATATTTATATTTATATTTATGCATTATGTAATAATATATATATATATATATATATATATATATATAAATATAAATTGCTAATGTTTCTGAAATATATATGACACCAACATTAAAAGTAAGAGGTAAGAGTACATTTTTTACTTGAGTTTTCTTTTTCATTGTCCTAGACAATCTTAATTGTCTCAATTTAATCTCTTTTCAATCTGACTGGCATTTATTGAGTCATTAAAGGGATCTCATTTGTGATTTTTCTTTTCTCTATGGGACATACTGGACAGGACGAAGACATTGATAAATGTCTTTTCTGATTTTTGTTAGCGCACAATGATTCATGCTCTTGGCAGCTTTATCCACCCTTCAAAAACCCCATGAGTCAGGTTCTTGTCAAAGGTGTTTGCCACATCTGACTACACAGGGAAGAGCGCTGCATAGTGCTAATCCTATAGAAAAGCTGAAATATGATGTTGTACGCTGATCTATGAGGATTACTGTCCTCTAATTCAGAGGTAATCCCCTAAAGTGAATTCACTAATGACATTAGCACCTTTTTCTCTGCTGGAGGGGAAAATGGAAAAGAAAGGGCGTTGCTTAAATGACTGTGTGACCTCACATTGGATGTATTGATTGTGACATTACATCTATGGTTGAGAATCTTAAGAAGTTTTCCAGTTCCAGTTCTACCTAATGATTTCTAATTTTAAATAAAAAATATTAATGAAAACTAATGAACAGTACTCACATGAAGATATAACAATTTACAACAAAACATTTATGACTGGAATCTGTTTGTGTTTTCCATTTTATGGCTGCATTCCTTCTGTGTTTTTTTCACATCGATTCCATTTTTATGACTAGATTCCTCCAATTTTTTTCCACGTTGATTCCAATTTTATAACTGCATTCCGTCCGTGTTTTCCATTTTTATGAATTCATTCTATCCGTGTTTTCGATATTGATTCGATTTTTATGACTGGATTATGACAGTTTTTTTTTTCCATGTTGATTCCATTTTATTTTTTTTAGATTGGATTACACGTTTTCCACATTGATTCCATTTTTATGGCTGGATTCCACCTGTTTTTTCCACATTGATTCCACTTTTTATCACTACATTCTGTCTGTTTTCCATGTTTATCACTGCATTCCTTCCATTTTTTTCACGTCAATTCCATTTTTATGATTTAATTTCACCTATGATTTCCATGTTGATTCCATTTTTATGACTGCATTCCATCTGTGTTTTCCATTTTTATGAATTCATTCTGTCAGCGTTTTCCATCTTTATGATTGCATTCCTTCAGTATTTTCCACATTGATTTCCATTTATGACTGGATTCCAACAGTTTTTTTCCACGTCAATTCCATTTTTATGACTGGACTCCACCTGCGTTTTCCACCTTGATTCCATTTTTTTTATTTTTTGATTGGATTTCACATGTTTTCGACGTCGATTCAGTTTTTATGATTGGATTCCGACTGTGTTTTCCATGTTGATTCCATTTTTATGAATAGACTCCGCCTGTTTTTTTTCCATGTCAATTCAATTCTTATGACTGGTTTCTACCTGTGTTTTCCATGTTGATTTAATTTTTATGGCTGGATTACACCTGTGTTTTCTAAAGTTGATTTAATTTTTTATGAATGGATTCCGTCTGTGTTTTCCACAAAATGCCCTGTTATAAAAGGATTTGCTCCCAGTGCTTCACTCACATTGCACCAGAACTGTTTGCGGACTTCGCACGGAAAACTGGTTCTGGATAAGATCGGGTTCACCAGTTCAACAGTGAAACATAGGTAATTGTGGGTGGAGCTTCAGGAAGAATAGAATATCCTTATTTCAGAATCTCAATTACGAAGCAGTGGGCTCCCTTCCTGTGTCCTTGATGAGCTCCTCATTAATAACCAAGCACATGTTCAGGTTCTGATGAATTCACACACACGGATCCGCGTCGCCAAAGTGAGACCCCCCCACCCCAGCCCCCCCTCTTCTCTTTCATTATTGCTTTTCTTTCCCCAACCTGCTGCGTTAAGTTGCATGAGTTGGACGTCAGGCTCTCTGGCAAACACGCTTGCTCGGCCTGTCAGATGTGACGGTGGGAGAATCGGTGGGTGATTAATGAACTCGTGTCTGTTACCGAGCTCAAACCATCTCCGTCAACTCACGGGTGGATGTGAGAGGCTGACAGCCCACGGTGAATTAGCCAGCGCTGGACTGTTTCTGTGTGGCTCTCGGTTCTGGAGCCTGAGGATTTAATCTGGACAAGAGAAACATGGCCACACGCCTCAAAAAAAAAAGTATCCTTCAGCTCGACAGGGACGGCGTTTTGGCCCACGTTCTTATGCGCTACCCACAGAGCGTATTTACATGTCGTACAAAAGTGTGCAAGTAGACGAGTTTGTCAGATTCAGGGCCTTGAACTTGCTTCTGTCACAACTGATCCTTGTTTAGATGTTAACAGAAACATATAGTCTCCATAGAAACCTCAGCGGGCCTCAGGTATAATGTTCAATCAGCTGGTCATTATGAATAAATCCCAACAGGCTGAATCAGGACTTGAAGGGGTTTATTCAGTCATAATGATGGCTGACTAGAAGTAATCCTGCTATTACAAGGCTACCTGCAAAATAAATAAGGTAAATGGGCAAAGAAATAAAATAATATTATCGTTGTATTAATAAAGAGATGAAGCGAAGGGGTTATGTTAGGGGTTAAATATATTTGCTCATATATATAATATACAAAGGAGCAATGTGATTAGAGTGGACTGTAGAAGCAAAAATGTATAAATTTGAAGATTTTGTTTAAAAAATGTTCCAGATTTATCACAATATTCCTAATGTTGGTCATTAAAGCTGTATATACAATATACTGTACACATTTTTATGGAATAGTATTTATACAGCTACTGAGAAAATAGTGGTTCTTATGACAGTTTTTGTAGTGATGATATAAATTCTAAATAACTGTATATGACATACTGAAAACCTTTTTGATGACTATTTATAATTAGTTGATATAAATCCAAAATTTGGGATTCAAACTTGTAACTTCCTGTGAGTCTTTTTGAATGATTCATTAAAAGAATCGACTCGTGTCATTTTCTCATAATTCGAACTCTACTTGTCGTACAGTGTATTCATTTTAACTCAATAATATGTTAATTATACTTAAAAATGTTTTCTTGTCATTATTTTACAGTACATACAGTAGGATTTAATTCAGACTGCAAACTCAATTCACAGCTTGAGTGAAATATGATTTTGTTTGTCATGCATTGGATATACACCGCTGCTAACAAGCGGTGCAGAAAACCACAATAGAAACAATTACATGCTTGTATTTTTCAGCATTTAAAGGAATTTTAAATTACAGTTATGCTCTTCTGCTTTACTGTAACATTATACTCCCACGATAAATGTAAACCCATAGCAGTGTTAGACCAAAGCATGGGCACATGCACTAAAGTTACAGACTCTCCGTCGCCTCAAGACCTTTTCAAGGGTCGTCATAACTGTCTCTTCACACGGCTGTTTCTCCTCAGTGCTGGCTGCAGTCGCTCTAGAGACAAAACTGAAGGGTTGTTCTTGGATTCTGTGCTGTTCCTGTGGGTGTCTCTTTAGATTAACTTTGGCTGCTGATTTTTTTTTTCCCTCAGGAAGAAAATGGCAAGAAAAATGGTGTTCTTTAACCCTGGGCAGATTTTCCAGGCCTGCTAAAGTGCTCTAATAAAAGGGGCCCCTTCAGTCTCAAGCAAAGCCTGAGCGTAGTTTATGGCCGCTTGCAGATATGGATGACTAGCTGTCAGTGGCCTTGTTATAACTGTGCTTTCCAACTCCATCTTGTTTTTTAAAAAGCTGCTTGCTTGTTGTTCCATTAATAAACTCACAGGTTAAAATTGAATTCAGACAACTTTTATGTTGAAGTTTCTTAGGTTGTCAAAAGTGTTTTTGTGTTTCCTCTTGAAGCTCTTTCAAAGTAGGCATCAGGACAACATGTTGAAAGTCCTTGTACAGTGAAAATAATGCAGACGTTCTTTACAATAAAAATCTGTCGAGGCAGAATAAAATAAAAGAATGCTTCTTACAGTATGGGATGCCAAGAAATATGCCACAAAAAAATCAATGATTTTCAAAAGTAAAAAGAATCAGACATTATTTTTGTCTTTTGATTCATCTCAGATTGTGTCTTAAAGGTCTTAAAGCGATAGTTCACTCAAATAAAGAAAAATGTCTTTGTTTACACACCCTCATGTCATTCCAACTACCCATGAACTTCTTACTCCCACTGGAAGCCAAATTTCAAAGAATTATACTGGTCACAAATTGTAAAGAACTGAGTGAATTAGCATTATTCTAGTATCGTTAAGGCTATTTGTAGTTTTATTAGTATTCAGAATTAGATTTTATTTTTATATTTTCTGTTTTCTTTTTTTTTTTTTACATTTCGTTAAAGTTTTAGTAATTTAGTAGCATATTTTTGTCATTTTTTAAAATGTCTGTATACAGATTTTATTCTTTAGTTCTTATATATATATATATATATATACAGTATCACAATTCTCATCATATATATATATATATATATATATATATATATATATATATATATATATATATATATACACACAGGTGCATCTCAATAAATTAGAATGTCGTGGAAAAGTTCATTTATTTCAGTAATTCAACTCAAATTGTGAAACTCGTGTATTAAATAAATTCAATGCACACAAACTGAAGTAGTTTAAGTCTTTGGTTCTTTTAATTGTGATGATTTTGGCTCACATTTAACAAAAACCCACCAATTCACTATCTCAACAAATTAGAATATGGTGACATGCCAATCAGCTAATCAACTCAAAACACCTGCAAAGGTTTCCTGAGCATTCAAAATGGTCTCTCAGTTTGGTTCACTAGGCTACACAATCATGGGGAAGACTGCTGATCTGCTGAGCTGGCTGTTCACAAAGTGCTGTATCCAAGCATGTTAACAGAAGGTTGAGTGGAAGGAAAAAGTGTGGAAGAAAAAGATGCACAACCAACCGAGAGAACCGCAGCCTTATGAGGATTGTCAAGCAAAATTTATTCAAGAATTTGGGTGAACTTCACAAGGAATGGACTGAGGCTGGGGTCAAGGCATCAAGAGCCACCACACACAGACGTGTCAAGGAATTTGTTAAGCCACTCCTTAACCACAGACAACGTCAGAGGCGTCTTACCTGGGCTAAGGAGAAGAAGAACTGGACTGTTGCCCAGTGGTCCAAAGTCCTCTTTTGAGATGAGAGCAAGTTTTGTATTTAATTTGGAAACCAAGGTCCTAGAGTCTGGAGGAAGGGTGGAGAAACTCTTAGCCCAAGTTGCTTGAAGTCCAGTGTTAAGTTTCCACAGTCTGTGATGATTTGGGGAGCAATGTCATCTGCTGGTGTTGGTCCATTGTGTTTTTTGAAAACCAAAGTAACTGCATCCGTTTACCAAGAAATTTTGGAGCACTTCATGCTTCCTTCTGCTGACCAGCTTTTTAAAGATGCTGTTTTCATTTTCCAGCAGGATTTGGCACCTGCCCACACTGCCAAAAGCACCAAAAGTTGGTTAAATGACCATGGTGTTGGTGTGCTTGACTGGCCAGCAAACTCACCAGACCTGAACCCCATAGAGAATCTATGGGGTATTGTCAAGAGGAAAATGAGAAACAAGAGACCAAAAAATGCAGATGAGCTGAAGGCCACTGTCAAAGAAACCTGGGCTTCCATACCACCTAAGCAGTGCCACAAACTGATCACCTCCATGCCACGCCGAATTGAGGCAGTAATTAAAGCAAAAGAAGCCCCTACCAAGTATTGAGTACATATACAGTAAATGAACATACTTTCCAGAAGGCCAACAATTCACTAAAAATGTTTTTTTTTTTTTTTTATTGGTCTTATGAAGTATTCTAATTTGTTGAGATAGTGAATTGGTGGGTTTTTGTTAAAAAATCACAATTAAAAGAACCAAAGACTTAAACTACTTCAGTCTGTGTGCACTGAATTTATTTAATACACGAGTTTCACAATTTGAGTTGAATTACTAAAATAAATGAACTTTTCCACGACATTCTAATTTATTGAGATGCACCTGTGTGTGTGTGTGTGTGTGTGTAAAATGTGTTTTAGTTTGCTTAATATTTATTTTGTTTTATTTTTTATGGTTTTAGTTAACTAAAATAACCCTGGGAAGAATTACTACTGCAGCTTTTAAGTATCATAAAGCACTTTTAAGTATCATAAAAGTGGCCTGTGTATGCTTTGTTTTAAGTCTTCAGGAGTCATACAGAAGCTTTTTGTGAGGCTCAATGTCTGTCACAGGATCAGTCCAATTTGTAAACAAATCATTCAGATTCATTTTAAAGATCTGAATCAAAAGAGTGATTCATTTACAAAACACATATTGCTACATCTCTTATGAATGCCTCATGAAAAGGTGTCAAACAGGTTTTAAACGATGTGACATGAAATGTTCATTTTTGGACAAATCCTTTAATCTGCTGCTTGACAAAAACTAGTTTTCGCATAAAAAAACAAAATGTGCCATTTTGCGATTGGCGTGAACACCGTTGAGGAATCCTGCCTGCCTTTTGACTGATCTCTGGCTTGATAAATCTCATCGGAGCAGCACCGAAGAGAAAGGCCAGCGAGTAACAAATTATTAAGCCGTGTTACTACCGCCGATTCTCAGAGATGTGTCAGAAAAGAGGCTTAATGAGCTTCTCCAATCAATAATCCTTTAACGAGGATAAGAACTCTCTGATGAAGTGGGATGCCGAATTCCCCTCCGCAACATCCTTTTCCGCCTCTCACTCACCTGCTTTGTTTGTCTCAGTGTAGGCACGGTCACAGAACACAGTGCTCCCCACATCGGCAATCTGCAGTTACACAGCACCTCTCTCCCCACATTAGCGAGCTGCAATCACACAACGCACCCCGCATCGGCAATCTGCAGTCAATAGGCTGAAAAAGACTTTATTTGCGAGTATTGACAAATGGGATGATGAAGTCAGGATGGGTTCTCTCTCCCAACTCAGCTGGAAGTCTCATTCCATTTAGATCGAGAACAGACAGTGGTTGTTAAATTAATGATTCGGAAGACTGAGTTTGGGTCAAGATGGTAGGGATAGTTCAACCAAACATGAGAATTCTTTCATCATTTACTCACCCTCATGTTGTTTCAAGTCTTTTTAAGAAATACAATAGCTTTGGTGAGCAACAAGGAAATTTCAGGAGATTAATAAAAGCATGGGAACAACATGAGGATGAGTAAATAATGACATTTTCGCGAGTTGAAATATATCTTTAAGGCTATATAGGTTGCAGTACACTATGTTTTTCTACATTTCTACATTTATGCATTTAGCAGACGCTTTTATCCAAAGCGACTTACATAGCATTCAAGTTACAGTTTTTTTTGTTTTTGTTTTTTTTACATTTTTTTACATTTTTAATTGTTTTTTTATTATGCAGAGGGATTGCAAAAGCAGATTTTCCAAATTTCCATTTGGGCCCACGTCAGATGTGTAGATATTTCTTATTCTCTCACCATGATCGTCACAGACATGCACATATTTTAATGCTCTTTCAATGCATTGGTCATTAATCTTGAGAACAAATGAGGTAAGTTATGAAATGTTCTCGAAAAGATAGTGGAAAGCTAAAAAAATTCACCTCAGGTTTCAAAGATGAAACTGCTGACACAGATTCTTTGTTTCATTTCTTATTCACAAAGTGCAGGCACCCCTGTTGATTAATACTTCTCATGATTGATCCTTTTTCATCAAATGACTGGATTGCAACAAAAGCTTGCAGAGATTTCCAAGAACAACTGACCTCTCTCTTTCTTCCTTTTCACTTCTTCCTGTGCCTTTTTTGGGCAGACTCTATCTTAAAGCTGAAGTGTGTAATTTTTCTGTCACTACTATCACCAACTGGAATAGTGAAAGTGAGGAGTGTTTTTAAACATTTCCAACCAATTTCCATTGGTGGGGTCAAAAGTTAGCCCCGCCCCAACTCACGCCATTGGTTGAGTCACTGTTGCTGGTCGGGATCCTCAAACACACCGAGCAATGTTTTAAAAACACTTCAGTGTTTACAGTTTTTGGGTGAGTCCAACTACAAATGGCTTATTTTTTACTTTTTTGACTGCATATTAAACTGAGGTAGGAGAAAGTATTGAAAAATGACATTGTTTACCTTCAGAGATGGAAAATTATTATCATTTACTCACTTTAATGTCATTCTAAACTTGCATGATTTTTGATTTGTGTGTGTGTGTGTGTGTTTTGCAGAGGAAAGAAAAGAATTAGGGCTGCACAATAAATCATCATATATCATATATTAATCACGATTCTCTTCGTTTCTTAAGCATAATCATCTGCGATATTTGCCTTCTGGTTGTTTATCTTCAGTTTCCTTTTAATTTGGCATTTGTGTTATGTTGCATCGGTAGCAAGCCTCCGCAAGCTTTCATGGTTGCGGTTGCCAGATGTCAAGAGTTTAAATCCTCCAATCAGAGCTTTTCTCTTAAATCAATATATTTTCTTCCCAGTGGTTTGCTTAATCTTCCCAACCTGGCAACCATACACACACTCTCTGTCTGCATTACGGAAAAAGCACTGATGAACTAAAAACACTGGCAACATTTACATGTTGTAAGGTGCATATGTGGCTGTTTTACTGATGCTGTTGTCACAGCGATGTTGTTTCAATGATACTGTGGACTCAGAGCATCAGACAGGAGACTGTCTACATTTAATGTGATTTCTGTAGGAACGCACAGTGACTTCACCTGCTGAAACATGTCCTGTTAATGAAGTAAGAGGGAATGTACATGTACAGAAACTAAGTACCACTGGGAGCTGAACCATTAGGCCCCATAAACATTCATAACTCATCTACTTTATTGAACCATTTGATTTCAGAATACCAAAAAAACATAAAAAACTGGACATATTTCTATCTCAGAGTTCAGAATTGTACTGCTAGGGACCCTGAGTGATTGCCCGAGCCCTGTGGGGTGGTATTTTTAGGGATTCTGGAGGGGGGCTGTGGTGCATGTTCCTGTCAAAAGGAGGGTCACCTCTCCACGCAGCCAACTGCTACTCAAGAATAAGGCCAACGTTGCCTGTGGTAACCTGACAAAGCCAGCAGTGGTGAGGTCATTGGAGGTTGGAAGGAGTGCAACACAACTCCTGCCACGTATTTTTTTTTTTTTTTTGCACAGATAAGGGGAGGGAGAGGGGGATGGGTGGGGTTCAGGATTATGGGGCTTGTCCTTTGGAAACCTTTTCATTTTTTCCTAAATCTGATTAGCCTTTGAGATGTGTTTAGACAAAAAGGGAGCGAGGGACGCAAGAGGGGGATGAGAGGGGTTAGATCTCTCATCCTTCAGCTTTTGTTCACCTGCTATAGAAAGACTCAGTATTTCACAGCAAATTAGGCTCTTAAGAGCTGTAGTCCAGAGGAGCTCGCAGCACCGATGCCTGTGTTTTGGTTTGCAGGTAATGAAGGGGTACGTATGTGTGTATATATATGTCTCAGTAAAATGTATAGTAAAAAACAAGCAGCTGTGGTTGCCAGAACTTTACAGAAAAAAATATTGTAGTAACATTTTAGGTTTTAGAGATTAAAAAAACAGCATATTTTATTAACAGAATTTTATTTATTTTATTTTATTTTATTTTTTTGTGGAACATAAAAGGAGACTTTAATAATTAATAATGTTCAGGTTTTTGTTTTTCCCCCCTTGCAAATACAGTTAATGGTGACTGGAGTTTTAAAGCATCATAAAATCATTCGAAAAAGGGCTGATACAAAGCATTTTAAGCACTTATTTTCAGCCATATGATTGCTTTTTATGTGGAACAGACTGAATTTTAAGTCCGCCCTAATGACTCTCATTCAGCTGACTCATTGAAGAAGATCTAACTCACAAAATGATTTGTTTACAAATGTCTATGATTCTTGAATGAACTGTTTTTAGGAGTCGGATCTTTTCAATGAATCAATGAGTTGATTTAGTTCACAAAACTGATCTAAAAGATTTGTTTACAAATCCGATTCAGTTCTCAAGTTTATCTTACCAACTTGATCCGTTCACAACTGTTAGCCACAATAGAGAGGGAAGATCATCAGAAGAAAAATCTATTTAAAAAGTTTGTTCATCACCTAAAGCTACTATATGTCTTCAGAAGATTGGAATTATAGTACACAAGTCATATGGAGCACTTTTGTGTTTTCTTTAGTTCAAGCTTGATAGCTTCATTCCACTTTCATTGTAACTGCATGGAAAAGAGCAGCCAGCCATTATTCAAAATATCTCCTTTTGTCTTTCATGGATGAAAGAATGTCATACAAGATGTGAGTGAGTAAATGATGACAGAATTTAAAATTTGAAATGAACAATCCCTTCAGGTCATTCTAAAATTTGATCTAGGGTTCCTCTGAAAGCATGTGGTACTACTGCATTATCCATGCTTTATCCAGCAAGAAGGGCCCATTCCCTTTTTCCACAGTGCTAAACTGGGCTCAGCGCCCACGCTACAGTAAATTCATGACACGGGCATTTGGCCTACGGTCTCTCCGACTGTGGAAAAATGAGCGGGCAGGAAGCTCCGAGCCTTTTGTTCTCGCAGGGAAACACCAGGGTCACATGGTGTATGATGGCACTGATGCTTAAACAGACGTAAAGGAGGGAAAGACAGACCGAGAGAGAATATAGATGAGTGAAATTTTGCATGCATGAAAGATAAAAGATACTAGACAGCTGTGCCTGCAGCCCATAGGAGCTTGGTTGCAATTTTTCATCGCTGCGTTTCAGAGCAACATTATGTTTCTTGAAACTACACAAACTTTCCGTGATTCCTTGTAATAATATCTAATCTAAATTGCATGTGTAACTGGTCATTTTTTTGCTTTCCACTCAGCGTAGCTGAGAAGGGGGAGTTCTGTCGTTTCATTCGCTGACTTTTTCAAACCCGTATCCACATCTGTGTTTAATATCCTCCTTGATTTGCCATTCCAATGTTTAATGGAAGTAGTTATTGTCATTACGTTGTACACATTGGCTGATGTGTTGTTATTAAAATGATGGTAATTTATAGCAAAATGCAAGTGTATGTTTGAGTAATTGGAAGTATAAAATCTCTGATGCGAAGCCAGTAAATGTGCCGTTTCCCAGATCCCAAGCAATTTGTATGAAAAGTGAGCCCGACATACGTAGGGTTCCTTGTCACTCACTACGCGAAAAAGTTGAAGGCCATTTCATCTGCACGTGATACTTCTCTTAAAATCATCCCTGCAATATATTGCACATTCGGTCGGATCCAAAAAGAAGCTTTAAATGCTTTCATCTGCTCAGTTGGATTACTCTAAAGCATTCTTTCAGGAACGGGAAAAGAAGAATTCCCGAAAGATGAAGGATCCAATATTGCTGTGCTGTTCTCCCCTCAATAACTCCTTTAGGATCAAATGTTTTACAGAGAGAGCACCTGCACTTGTTCTTGACAAAAGCAGAAAACACTTGGATAAGTGGAGCTCCATGTCATCGTTAACCCAAGACCTACATTCCCCCTTTGCGTCTCTAAAACAAACTCCTGATTCTTGTGAAGTTTTGCACCCCTGCCGAGCTGCTCTTGAAGTTACGGGGCTTCCTGCGAGGAAGAATGGAGACTCTATGAGAACTAAACTCTTTCAATCTGGAGGGGATCCTGCTTCTTTGTCTGGATGGAGACGGGTTCTGTGACCAATTAGTGTTTTATTGGTTAGCGGAGAGCAAGAGGCTCTGTCGTATGTGTCCTCCTGAGAAGTGTGTGACTGAATATTCAGCTCTTCCCTCCCTGTGGCCTCTTCTTTCCCATTGAGGAAAGATACACTGTGTGTCCAAACCTCATTAGAAGAACAGCGAGCGTGTTGTTTTTTAGAGAAAGAGAAACCTAGGAAAGGAGTAGGTGGTCTAGTCAGGCAGCATCCTCCAGCAAGGAATGTCTAGGGTTCAATATGAGTTAAGCTGTATCGACAGCATCTGTGACGTAATGCCGATGACCTCAGAAAATAATCACTTCTCGTCCATTAGCTCTAAAAAAAGTCATGTAGTGTAATCATCAAGGAAAAAAGAATTAATATTTTGAATACATTTTATTGTACTGTATACATCTTAATATTTTTCAAAAGTTTTTTCAAGGCAGATTTATTATTTATTTACTTACATTCATAAAATTCATTGTTTTTGGGGATATATACAGTATATACATACAGTGCTGGGTAGTAACTGATTACATGTAATCTGGATTACGTAATCAGTTTCCAAAAAATAAGTAATTGTAATTAGACTAGATTACGTATTAAAATGCTCATAATCTGTTACTTTTTTATGGATTACATGATTATAAATTATTCACACAATGACAGTAAATTATTAATAATTTATTGATTCTCCCTAATTCTTTTTTCTCTTTTTAAATGTTTGGTTCATCTGATGCAGGGATTCCCAAACTTTTTGTCAGTCAAACTACTTTGACCTAAAATATTTACTTGAAGTCCCTATAAGATTTAAAGTTAATATTTCAATAATTTACCAATATATTCTGACTACTTTTTGATTACTTTTAGACTCATTTTGACATTTCTGACAGATTTAAATGGAGAAATAAAACGTATGACCATTAACCAACATCAGAAAACAGTGAATGTGCTGTTAAATTAATTGTCTGTGTAAAGTAACATTATTAAATTTGATAAACTACTCTTGTAGAAATATTCATTGTCTTAAATTGAAGAACATAAACTTGTCTCTTTCCTGTTGTCTATGTTACCTGACGCCAGGTGTCAGGTAATGGCTCTGTTGATGTAGTTAACCTACAACAGTAGTTTAACCTCTAAAATGACTATTTAGACAATGTTTAAAAGCTCAGATACACATTTACATTTACATTTACATTTACATTTACATTACATTTAGTCATTTTGCAGACGCTTTTATCCAAAGCAATTGGGGAATACATAAAGCGATTCATCTTAAAGAGGCAATAGACAGAGGAATTGCTCGTAATACCAAGTCTCACGCATTGTTCAAATAAGTACAAGCTAGAAAGGGAAGGAATAAATAAAGAGAAAGACAAAGTTTTTTTTTTTTTTTTAATTAAAGATGAAGTCAAGCAGCATCGAAAGAGATGGGTTTTCAGCTGTCGCTTGAAAATTGTCAGGGAATCAGCATTCCGGATAGGGGTGTGAAGATCATTCCACCAGCCAGGAGCAGTGAACGAGAATGTTTTGGAGAGTGATTTTGAGCCTCTCTGTGATGGTACCACGAAGTGTCGCTCACTAGCGGATCTCAGACTTCTGGAGGGGAAGTAGATTCGTAATAGTGAGTGGAAGTAGGCAGGTGCTGAACCTGTGGCTGTTCTATATGCAAGCATCAATGTCTTGAAATTGATGCGAACTGCAACCAGTAGCCAGTGCAAGGAGATAAAGAGAGGTGTAACATGGGCTCTTTTGGGCTCGTTGAAGACCAGTCGTGCTGCTGCATTCTGAATCATTTGTAGAGGTTTGATTGTGCTTGATGGAAGTCCAGCCAGAAGATCATTGCAGTAGTCCAGCCTAGAAAGGACAAGGGCCTGGACAAGAAGTTGAGCAGCATGCTCTGTTAGAAAAGGCCTGATCTTTCTGATGTTGTGCAATGCAAACCTGCAAGATCGAGCAGTCTTTGCAATGTGGTCTTTGAAGGTCAGCTGGTCATCAAAGATTACACCAAGATTTCTGACCGAAGTTGATGGGGTAATTGTAGAAGAACCTAGCTGGATGGTGAAATCATGCTGTAGAGCTGGAGTGGCAGGTAAGACAAGAAGCTCAGTCTTTGCCAGGTTGAGCTGTAGGTGATGTTCTTTCATCCATGCCGAGATGTCCGCCAGGCAGCCTGAGATCCGTGCAGCTACCGTTGGATCATCTTGTTGAAAAGAGAGATAGAGCTGTGTGTCATCAGCGTAGCAATGGTAGGAGAAGCCATGTGCCTGTATGATGGGACCCAGTGATGTAGTGTATGTGGAGAAGAGGAGGGGTCCAAGAACTGATCCCTGAGGAACCCCAGTGACCAGTTGATGTGCTGTGGATACCTCCCCTCCCCAGGCCACCCTGAAAGGCCTACCAGTGAGATAGGATTCCAACCAGCAAAGTGGAATCCCAGTGATGCCCAGTGATGAGAGGGTAGACAGCAGGATCTGGTGATTGACAGTGTCAAAAGCAGCAGACAGATCCAGCAGAATGAGAGCCTGCTTGAATACAGTGGGGAAAATGCCTGTGAGGAGGGATGTGTTGATGATGTGTGTGAGTGCTGGTAAGAGTGTGGGAGAGATTGCTTGGAGAAGGTGTGAGGGGATTGGGTCTAGAGGACATGTTGTAGGATGACTGGAGAGGAGAAGTTTGGATACTTCCAAACTTCTCCTCTTTGGAAAGAAAAGATGGGAGTTTTAGCAGTGGATGTGGTTGGTTGGAGGTCCTGTGTGTGTGGAGGTGAGAACTGACTACTGATTGTTCTAGTTTTGTCTGTGAAGAATGTGGCGAAGTCATCAACTGTTGTAGAAGTGGTGAGAGGTGGTGGAGGGGGACAGAGGAGAAAATTAAATGTTCTGAAGAGATTACACGTGTCTGGAGCACTGTTAATCTTGTTATGGAAATATGAGGATTTGGCAGTGTGGACTTCAGTAGAGAAAAATGAAAGAAAAGACTGATACCTACTCAGGTCTGACGGATCTTTTGATTTGAACCATTTTCTCTCTGCTGCCCTGAGTTTGGCTCATGAAGAACATCACATAACCAGGGGTTAGAAGAAGCAGCCCGTGCTGGCCTGGAGGAGAGAGGACAAATGTCATCTAGACAAGAGTTTAAAGTAGAGCATAAAGTGTCAGTAGCTGCTTTCACATCCAGAGATGAGAAATGGGTAGGTGAGGGAAGAGAGGAGGATACTACAGAAGAAAGATGGGAGGGAGAAAGGGAGCATAGGTTTCGTCTAAAAGTAACAGGTATAGGGGTTGGTGGCACACAGGTAGCAAAATGTAGTTGAAATGTAATGAAGAAATGATCGGAGATATGTAGTGGTTCTACCAAAATGTTGTCTGCAGTACAATTGCATGTGTAAATTAAATCAAGTTGGTTGCCTGATTTGTGCGTGCTTGTAGTAGTAAGACGTTTGAGATCAAATGAAGCAAGGAGTGAATGGAAGTCTGTAGCATAAGGCTTGTCTAGATGAATGTTGAAGTCACCAAAGACTAAGAGTGGAGTGCCATCCTCCGCGAAAGAGGACAGCAGCCCATCCAGCTCCTCTAGGAAGGTGCCTAGAATTTGCCCAGGGGGGCGGTAAATTACCACAATCTGGAGTTTAATAGGAGCTGTTACAGTAATCACATGAGATTCAAATGAGTTGTAATTGCATAGGGGAGAGTGGGTTGAGTATTTCCAATTGTTTGAAATGAGCAGACCAGTGCCCCCACCCCGGCCATCTTGACGTGGGGTGTGAGAGAAAGAGAAATTGTTAGCCAGAACAGCTGGGGTTGCTGAGTCTTCAGGACGAATCCAGGTCTCAGTCAAGCCCAAGATGCTGAGTGTGGATTGTAAAGAAAAAGCAGAAATGAAGTCTGCTTTGTTGACAGCTGACTGACTGTTCCAGAGACCCAAAGAGAAAGAAAGAGGTGCAGTAGAAGAAGTAACGATAGGAAGCAGGTTAGCGAGATTGCGTTGCCGTCTCCTCTGTTTTATAAAACAGAAGATTTGACAAAATTATAAGCTTTACAATTTGGCATTTAAACCTTCCAAATGCTGGCGCCTGTTACTTCCAGTTCCTTACTCTTCTCAAATTGTGAACGAGTCACAATTATTTTCTGTGGTAATTAACATTAATCAACAAACACTGTTGATTGAGCCTAACTTTTGACACCACGGCACGCAAACAGCTTCTCAACAAAACAACTAAAAAAGAAAAGCTCTCATAACAACCTTCACATGTTCATGATTAGTTTGTACTTTTTATCCAGTCGCAGAAAGTGAAATTTGATCCAATTTACTTTGTTTCTTCTTTTAAAAGTTAAAACGATGCTTTCCAAACTGACAACTCGTTATTAGAAACATGCACGAATGTGACCTTACAAACCCTCTGACCTGTTTGGTTATTGTTCAGAGCATCCGAATGTTTGGAACCAACTATTATTGTTTGCTTTAGAAATTGAAATGTTTGTTTTATGAGATTTTCAAGTGACTTAACAGAAAACATTTAACTCAAAACCAAATTTATGTCAGACGTCCTTGAAACGTTTCTAATTCCAGTTCTTTTTTCTCTCTCTCTTTCTGGTTTGCCTCAACTTGGATTGCTGCTGTCATGGAAAAGGTAAGATATTTGTACTCATATGTGCTCCAAGAGATATTCTTGTGTTTTTAGAATGTCTAACAAGTGCATTTCCTCTATTACTTTTTTTTTAAAATGATAAATAATCCATCTCATCACTAGACCCAAATGCTCAAATGTTTGCATTCTATTCTTGAAATAGAATAGCCTATGCAATGCAAATGAAATTTAATTAGTTAGGAATTGATATAGTATAAAAATGATAAAAACTGTTTGATATCAGCTGAAAAGGACCGTCTTTTCATATCGTACTGCATATGGCCCATTATGGTTTGATGATGACTATAATATTCAGTAAGGTTCAGCTGATGTTAAATGAAGGAAAAAAAGATAACTATATATATATATATATATACACACACACACACACACACACAGACACACACACACACACACACACAAACACACACACACACACACACACACACACACACACACACACACACACATACACATACACATACATATATACATACATATATATGCTTTTTTTTTTAACTGTGTTCAGTAAAGTACTTAGGGGAAAAAACCTGAAACCCACCCTAAAGCCAAAGCTTTTGAGGGTGAGATCTTCTCGGCAAAGAGTCGGTGAATCCCCAACGGATGTGGTGCTACAGACATCAGTCCTTTTTCCTCAGAAGCTACATTATGTGTAATGCAGGACAGGTTCCTGTCTCCCTCAGCAATGATTTTCCTGAGACTTGTCGGGCACATTTTTTAGACCTCGATAGACTGAGACAATGCATAGAACTGCTGAATGTGAACTGTTTTAGTGTCGCATCAATACACCAATTAGAAGCAGAGGCAGTGTGCTTTTTAAACCATACCACAGATCTTCAGCTGGTGTAGTTAACCCGGAGCGGAAACCCCACGTTTCCAGTCTGCTCGTTCTTTTGAAGATCACTCATGAGGTCTATAACATGGACCTGGGGTTTGCGGGTTAGTGGATAAGCCGAGTCGCTGAGCTGAATATGAATGTTTGAGCGTGTGCAGTCATGCAGATGAGTGAATGCGTGCGTGTGTGTGTGTGTGTTTATGGAGGGATTGGGCCTGAAATGCGCTGTTTATTTATCAATGGTGCACAATGAAATCATTTTTTCTCTGAAAGCAGAGATGATGCTCCTGTCTTTCTCATGAGAAGTCTATAGTGTGCGTTTAACTGTCCACAGCTTGTACGTGAGTATTCGTATATGCATTCAATTAGAAGCATGAGAACACGACGGGCTCACGAAAGCTTCGTGGTCCTGCACATAACAGCAACCACGTGATTTAAGAGTAATTTTTGGCCTAAAATTTCTCTCCTGAGCGCTAAATGAAGATGAATGGCTTTCCTCGCTCTCTCGTTGCTCCCTTATTTGGGCAGCTTTGCTCTTGTCATGTACAGTTCTGCTCAGTATCGCTCAAGAACGGGGAAAAAAAGGGCCCAAATGATCTCCAAGAGATATTTTCTAGCGGATTTGACAGCATAAGATCTTTTCCAATCTAATGGCTCTTTATTGGCCTAATGACGAATTTCTGTTAAAGCGTCCAGCGTAAAACAATCTCTAATGGCCTCGTGTCATGAGAGAAGAAATCATTGCGGGGGTCAGCGCTGAAATTTTGTAGCTCCGCCAGCGCTTCTCATTTAGCATTCGCTGTGTCATTCTTGTTAAATAATTACCATCCCCGGCTGGGAAGTGAGTAGGTTCTCCTGTTAATATAAGTTTAGTAAGAGGCTCTCGACAGCGATATTCCATGATTCAATTAAAATTGATTCACTTTAGTCTGTCCGGGAATATGGTTTTCACTTCACTCCTCATAAATCGAGAGCGGAGCTGTTCTGCTTCGAGTGATGCTAAATCACTGTTGACATGGCAAAGCTGTTTGGAGTCACAGTCACATGTACAAAACAATTTGGTCAATAATGTAGTCACTGCTCTTGTTGACGTAATATGAGAATGTGCAAAGACATTGTATTGTTTCTGTGTAGCTACCCATAACACAGCAAATAAAAGAGTGTCTCAAATGGTTTGATCACCAAAAAATGAGACCAGTTGTCGTTTATTTGTGAAAGGCAAGATTCTTGTTTTCAACAGTCATTTAAGCAGCCTTTTTATGAATAACATAGCTTATAGTGTTACAATGCGAATGATAGCTACAGGCAAGTCGTTCAACAACCGTGTAGTCCGTTAGTGACTTTGCCTAGGTTTTTTCTTACATTATATTGATTTTATAGACTTTTTTTGTTAGCAGCAGTGATTTAATTAGCATGGTAAAGGTGTGTTGTGTTTTTGCTGTCTTTAAATTTTAACACTTAAAATGTCACCATACATACTGTATGAAGACGTAGTTTGCAACCTTTTTGACTCCAAGGGCTCCCATTGTCCACAACGTGAATCAAGCCCCCATGAATTTTTCAGTTGTTTGTGTGTATCTTATAAAATCGTACAAATCTTTCATGTCAAGAAATCACACTTTTTTTAATTATTTAAAGAACAAAAAAAAGATTTTGTCTTTATTTGAAATCATTTAAGTCTTTTTGCGGCCCCGGTTCTCTGGTTGAGGACTACTGATCTAAATGGTCCTTGAATGTTGCATTTTGCATTGTTTATTTGAACTTTTGAAGTGATTTGTGAGATTAGAAGTAATCTAAATTTTAAAAAGTCTTGAGACCCCTTCATTTTTTCTATTTTGCTATTTGTGAATGCAGAACTTGTCTTGTACACTAAGAAACATCTCCATGTGCCGAAACAAGCTTTGATTCTGATTAGTAGACTAGTCATTCAGTATATACACCGTCTAGTTGAAAACATAGTATTGTACATTTACATTTACATTTATGCATTTAGCAGACGCTTTTATCCAAAGCGACTTACATAGCATTCAAGTTACAGTTTTTACATTTTATCAGCTCTTACATCCCTATGATGAACTATTTTTGCTTAGAAGAATGGATGACTAAACTAACCTCACTGAGATTTTGAATCTTTTCATATAAGGAAATGGTTTTGGGTTAATACAGAGAAGCTGTCTGAAGGCCCCTATGAGGTGGTCCGCACGCTTCCCTCGCCGCCTCTGAACAGGTTGCTCTCCTGCCAGAGGATTGGATTTCTTCAAGCCATAGTTCTCAGTTTGTCTTTTTGACAGAGGAGAGCGGCTTGTGAGACTTTTCTCTGCAGACAGGCCCACTCTGAGCTTTGAGAGAGCTTTACGGCTCTTCTTACAAACGTCTGCTGTCTGTACTGGTGGCTCTTCTTGACTGTAGGAGCAGAAACATTCAGACATATTTTGATGGACAGTGGGCCACTTTATAAACCAGTATGTATTATATTAGAGTCTCCTGGAGACAAATTAGTAATAACTTGTATCTCGTGTTTTTTGTTTTGCTTTTTGTTTTGTTTTGTCTTGGTTTTTTTTTTTTTTTAATGTTGCTTTGCTTTGCTTTTGTTTTTTTGGTTTTGCCTAGCTTTTTTTTTTTTTTTTTCTTTGTCATGTTTTGCCTTGTTTTATTTTATTTTAAATATCAATGTTATGCATATGTTTACATGTATCATTCAAAACTTATCTAAATTTTTATCTGAATATCTACATTTATAGTTGAACTTGTATTTGTAATTTATATCTTTGAATAACTATGGAATGAGTTACAAACACTGCTGACTGTGTGTGACTTTTGAATTTGGAATGTTCCCAGATACCAAGACAGTTGTATTTGCAGCTTTATTTTTACACCTTCTCAAGACATTTAAAAAAAGAAAAGGTGTCTTCACAACATTCACGTTCATGATTAGTATGTACTTTTTATCTAGTCACAGTGGAAAGTGAAATTTGATCCAATTGTTTCTTCTTCAGAACGATACTTTCCAACCATTCTTGTCATGATTAACACATGGGCTGTTATTTGAATGAATATTTGAGTGTATATTCATGTATTTGAATATTTGAATGAATTTGGAGCCAACTATTATTATTTGCTTTAGAAAAAAAAAAAAATCTAAATATCTACATTTACAATGTAGCTTTTATTTGTAATTTGTATTATTTGTAATATGTATTTTAAATATTTTTCTGAATATTTATTTATTCATTTATTTACATAAAGCAAAGAAAAGGGATTTTGGGCCAGTGAGGTTAAAGGGGCACGTCCCTGTTTAGGAGACATAACTGTCTCCCTACCCTACTGTCCTGGGATGGGGACGCGAAGACCCTCTCTACCAGCTGCCCCTCTGTCATCTCAGGGGTCAAAGGTTAAGCTGTGTGGCCACTTATCTGGAACCATCAGCCATCACCAGATGCCTTTGCTGATACCATGGTTTCCTCTGTTCAGACACACACATACACGGCAGCGGTCTGCTGAAGGCCATTCATAGCTGTTTTTTAAGTGGCACCCAGCTGTTGGAGAGGTAGTAGGAATCTCACATTCCCTCGCTTCTGTTTAGAGCTCAGTCTGGGCTTAGTTAATTGTTAAACCAGATTCATCAGCTGATGTGGGCCCCTTTTTGAGTTGGTTTTGTGGTAAATCCACATACTGAAATAAACTGTTGACAACTACAAAGCAGAGGACACCTGAGACAGCACTTCAGTTTCAAGGTTTTGTGCATGGTTTAATCATAATGTGAGTCCTGAATGCTGTGTGTATGTCAGGGGCCGGGTTTTACCAGGGAACAGGAAATGGATTAATAGGTTTTTCAAAATATTATTTTAATGAAAATGTAGAAATGTAGACCGTTTGAGGGGTTGGTTTAGTGGTATGAGATAGAAAATATCATTAACTTAGTATTCAGTAGAAGTCAGTGGCAGTTCCCCACCATCATAAAAACAAATGTGTGTGTCTTTCACTTTTTCTGTGTTTATGTGTGTATGATTATATTTGTTAAAATTAGAGCAGTTATTTTCTTTTGTCAGTTTAAATTTAAATAATATTTTGTGGATATACACAAATGTTCAAATTTTTATCTTTAAATTAATTAATTATTTTAATTAATATTTTTTATTTTGCAAGGGCACATTATATTGATCATTAGTGACCATAAAGAAATGTTATTCTAAAAATAAAAAATAAATAAATAAATGCTGTTCTTTTGAACTAACCATTAATCAAAAATACTAAAACATTGATCAAAATAAGATTTCTTAAGCAGCAAATCAGCATATTAGAAATTTTAGAAATTAGAATGATTTCTGAAGGATCATGTGACACTGAAGACTGGAGTAATGATGCTGAAAATTCAGCTTTGCATCACAGGAATAAATTATATTTTTTACAAAACAGTCCTTATAAATTATAATATTATTTCACAATATTACTGTTTTACTGTATCAAATAAATGCAGCACTGATGAGCATGAGAAACCTTTTTCAAAAACATTAAAAATTGTTACCAACCCCAAATCAGTTCCGTAATTTAAATTAGATCATTTTAATCGTATTTTATCAATACTTTGCTGTGGTTAATAAACCATATTATCGGTATTCTCTTTTTTTCCCCACTGAGCTTCACTGGGCAATGCATTCTGGGATTGCCCTCTCTGAGAGAATGTATGCAATGCTGTCTGCCAAATCAGGTATCTACCTTGTGGAACAGCCTTTGATGCCCATAAATGCTGTCTGCAGAGGAAGCTCACTGGGTTTTGGAACAGAGCGTGAGTGTGTCCATGTGGATCATTCTGTCAGTGTTGCACTGGATGTGTGGATAGTGAGGACGTAGTGAAGTGCTGATCACCTGAGTCCCACCGTGGGTCTCTGGGTGCTTGTGAATGTCTTAAAAGACAGTAAAGTGCTGACCGTGGAACCGCCTGATCCGTCATTGGCTCGTCACAGATCGCCTTTCATCCCCTCTTCAGGGCATCCTTCAGCCACTCTGTCCATAGGTGGGTTAACCGTCCCAATCACTGGCCATGACACTGTTTGTCTGTGGGATTTGCATGAAATTTTAATGAGTGATTGGATTAAAATGGCTAGGGCCATGCTCCCAGCAGCCTGTAGCATGTAATCCCTGCCGTGGCAGGCTAGCGATAAGGGCACGTACTGGCCCAGTGTGAGCAAAACCCCTGAACGGCCAAGAGCAGCAGCGCAGACGCCCAGATACAAGGATGAACAAATCCTTCTCTGATTGGCCATGCCTAGAGTTTGCAGCTTTTTCATTGGCTCACTAGAAAATCACTTGAGTGGTTCAGTGGTGGAGTGGCATTCACTATCTGAATTATATGTAACAAGAAGAAGTTAATTTTCCTTCTGATTGGAGGAGAGGAAAGGGAAAAGAACAAAGTAAAAGAACAGAAAACAATCCATATTTGTTTTTCTCTTTATCAGGGCTTCATCTGTTTTATGAGCTCCCATTATGCTTCTTAGAATTTCTTAAAACTATAAAGTTCAGCCATAAATTCAGCTTTGAGATCACAGATAAATGTTAAATGAAAAGCATTCACTGTTAATCACCAAAGGCTTTTAAAACCATTTTTCCAGTACAAAAATTGTACCATTTACTGTACTACTAGTACTAAAATTGTATATATATATATATATATATATATATATATATATATATATATATATATATATATATATATATACCTGTTTATATAAATGTAAAAATAATATATATAATATAAATAAAAAAATAAAACACACTATATATTAATATTTAATATACTGTATTAGTAATATAATGTACTGAAAATATATATAGTATAAATATAAATTAATAGATTATATATATATGTGTGTGTGTGTGTGTGTGTGTGTGTGTGTGTGTGTGTGTGTGTGTATGTATAAACAGTATGTATGTATAAACAGTACTGAAAAAAGATTATATTTATAAATATGGCAAATACAGTGATTGTATTTTACGAATATTGTTGGCTCCTTGACAAATTGTGTTATATTATAAATATAGTACTTAATTTTAATATATATATATATATATATTTTTTTTTTTTATAGTATAATTATGGTTTCATTTCATTATTTTTAAATCTATGTTAGGGCTATATGAAATAAGAAAAGAGGAATAACACTTTAAATTTCAAAGAAAAAGAGAGAAAAAAGTCGTTTAGCAATTTAGGCTTTGTCACTCTTATTTTTGCAGCATTTCTCCCAACTCCAGGTGTATGCAAATGCAACTTGGAGAAAATCCTTGCCCTTTTCACAATAAGGAATCTCAGAGAAGGTTTATTGTTGTCCAGCCTCTTTGATTTTCCTTCCATATCCAGGACTGACAGGCAGCCACCTCAGGGGTTGTGTGAATACAGCAGACATGCACCCAAGCAGAACAAATCTTCCCTCCCTCTGCCCCCCTCATAGTACTGTACCTCTGGACACTTCAAAAGTAACCTGACCACTACACATTCACAATATGCTGAAAAAAAGTACATAAAAAAAGTAAAAGAAGGGGGATGGCATTACACAATGGCACTCGCGCTGAACATAGACCCTTTATTTGAATTTTCTACGGTTTTGAGGCCGAGCTCGTCGCTGAACTAAATAGCAAAGTGGCTACAGAAAAACTGTCTACTCAGCAGAACCCGAGTATTAAAAATTGTTCTTCCAGGTTATAAGAGCCAGGATGACCTACAGATAGAAAAATAAAACATAACCATGTTATTTCGAGAGCCCAATGCTGTTAAATAGTTCCATCCCAGAGCCTGAAATGTAATAAAGTTCACGGCATGTGTTCAGCGCTGTGAATCTATAAGGGCATTTCTCTCCGTTCCTCACGTTTCTGCTTCTAAAACCCCGATGATATTGAATTGCCCATGGAAATCTGGCACAAATACGCAACTTTTTCCGCTCTTTTAGGTTTTTTCCTGTTATAATGGATCCCTACTGTGAAGTTCCCCAATAAAGGCTAAGAACAGACAGGTTAACTTGACCATGTTGCGTCACGCTATCGCTAGCATCCTGCAGACGATGAACTTGTGACATTGTTTGAACAGTGGGGGTCAATATAAGAGGGATCACATGGAGTACAGACGAATCTCTTGGGCGGCACGTCGTAGTTTGTTGATTTTTAAAGAGTTTTGCCTGAGAATGAACATACAGATCAGCTAATCTTGCTGCTTGTGGCAGAGGGAACGTGCTCTTTAGAACATTAAGAGCCTTTGCTCTGCGGTGTATGTTTCAGGATATAATATTCATGCATTCCAAATGAGTGACCGAGAGAGAGAGCAAATATAAGTGCTGATGGAGTTCGTTGAGACTGGAAAATCCTCCAGTCCATTGGCAAAATGATCGAGGCCTATTTTCAGATTAGGCTGTTATCCAGGGCTTTTAAAAGCTACATCGCTGAAATCTAAACCGTAAAATCTCAGATATCATCTTTATCTTAAAGATTTTTGATTTGTGGCCAAGGTTTTTCTCCAGGGATTATTGGAAAATTACAATGTGTCTTATGTAGAGGCTTTTAGCTGAGGTGACCAGATTTCTGAAATTAATACTAGGGGTATTTCTAGTTCATTGAAATGTAGGTTTTTATTATTTAATATTCTTTTATATTTATTATTATTGTTATGAATTATTATTTGGAGTTTAAAAATGCAAATAACTTTTATCATTTTAATAACTGTTGCATGGATCTAAACCAAAAACTAGTTAGTAATAAGAATTTTTTGTTTTGAATTTATATAAGAATTATATATTGTAATTTGTATACAAGATCAGTAAGTCATGACAACTTATGTTTTTACATTAACTCATGAAAATAAGAATTTCAACTTAAACTTAAACTTTCATATGAAAGTGTATATATGTGTGTGTAGATATATATATATATATATATATATATATATATATACACTTTAAAGAAAACGGCCAGCTTCAGACAGGGAAATACCAACAAAAACAGAGAGGAAAAAAAAAGGGTTTGTCTGGTCTCACCCTACTTTTAGCACAACTGGTGCGTCATTAAGTGTCTTTTTACTACTGTGAATAGGCTAATACAAGAGCCTTGTCTTCTGTGTTTGGGTGTCTGGTAAATACACTCCTGTATGTCATTCACTAGAGAGGTGTTACAGGCATTGAATTTCAGCGTCTGAAGGGCTACAAATCAATGGCATTGACCTGTGACTTTTATTACCTGCTGAGCAGAACTGATAGACAAGTCTTTACTGAGTGTCTCGTTTGATCAGGCGTAGGCAGGGCATTGGTCTCCCCTCTCGTTCTCGTCTCTCTTCAGCCTGTTCTGTGAGCTTTCCACTCATTTCTCCCTTTGTGTGGCTTAAGTTGTTTAGTTTTACTGTTGTTTTTTTCCCGGTTGCAGAAGTGGGATGAAGACTGACATATTTATTTTTTTTCCGTTTACACTTTCTTGCACCCTAAGAAGTTTTTAAACGTGTAAAACAATTCAAAAAGTCATGACCGTCTGCAGCTCATATTTCCCAGCTTTCTACAGTAACGGTGCTGAAAAAACATGGAGAAACATTTGAAGATGGTATTTGTATAGAAGCCAATTTCTGGTTTAGAGTGGAAAATATGTAAAGGTAATTGTGATTTTAAATCTCAGTTGTGATTTTATTTATCGTAATTGTGACTTCCTCGTTATTTTGAATTAATACAGTATTTCCCATTTGTGAATTTTTGCAATGTACTTTATATTTCACAATTTTTACTTCATATCTTACAATTGCAATGTAATTCTCATAGTTTTGACTATTGCAGTTTTTTTTATAAATGTGACTTTATATTTTGCAATGTAAATTTACTATTCGCAATTCCAACATTAATTCTCCTGCTACAGCTTTAATGTAATTACGATTTCATATTTCCCAGCTGTGACTTTATATTTATCAATTTTGACTATTTATCGTAATTGTGACTTCAGATCTACAAGTTCCGACTTGTCACACAATTGTGACTTCCTTGTAATTGTAACATAACAGTATCTTCTACTGTGACTTTGTCACTCCCATTTGTGATATTTTGCATTGTAACCTTATATTTGTCAATTCCTGACTTTTCAGAAGTGCAGCTTTATTGTAAAGCAGTTGTGACTTCGTATCTCACAATTGCGACTTTTTCTTAATTGCAACTTTTTATCCAACAATTGTGAGTTTATATCTTGCAGTGTAAAATTTGATTTCATAATTCCAACTTTATTTCTTGTATTGCGACTTAATGTGATTATGACTTCATGTTACAATGTGACTATATTTTAAAATTGTGACATTATTGTAATTGTGACTTCAGATCTCACAGTTGCGACTTTATTTTTCATAAGAACGAATTTCGAGACTTGTGTGTGACGGTTGGTGAAACATTCAAGCTGTGAACATGCGTTGATGGCCTGTCACATTCAACACTGAAGAGGGCTCATGTGGAACCTTTTTAAGAAATTAAATGTCATGACCAATAATGGGAGATTAATTTCTCAAGCTGTTTTATGGCCAAGCTCCACAAATTCTTTCCCAGGAAAAAAAGAGGTATTTGCAAGAAAAAGATGTGTTTGCGTCTGCCCCTAAATCAGAACCAAGTGACATTTTCTTAACCTGCTCCTTTTTGTTGCTTGGATCGATTTTCCCCGCTTCGGAATTGACAGATGCTGTCTGTATGTGGGCCGTTTTTTGAAGAACTCAATGGGAGAGCACCTCTCTAAGGAGTCAAACCTCTAGACTCGACCCACGGCATTCTGCCCCATTCAGACTTGCCTCACATTCACCAGCTCACATGAAAAATAGGAGAGAATGTGAACCGGATTGTCCCGCTTGTTGGCCGTTCATTTATTTATGCAAACAAATGGATTGGGAAAGGGGGTAGGACTGGTGGGGGAACGGAAAACAAAGCGGTCCAGAAGTGAACCGTGGCGACGTAGCCAAAGTGATGGGGTTTGAGACAGGGCCGACCTGACTGCATGCTGGGATCCTCAAAAGGCATTTGCCCTCCCCCTTTCTTAACCCCGCCCACACGTGGAAGCGGAGGAGGCGTCCCGGCCTGCTTGGTGCAATCGATTGGTCACGGCTGTGGGGCGGGTTAAACAGCTTGTGGGGCTCACGCGGTGCCCGTCTTCCCCTTGGCAGATGTCTGGGAATCTTGGGAATGGAGGTGGCCGCTAAAGCACAGATGCATAGCAACGATAAGTTAGTGGTGGCATAGCTTAGACTAATTTTTTGGGGGTAGAAGCCTTGTGGGGCCCGGGATTGGCTCCGAGCCGAGTTGGGGTCACAGGTTCTCCTGGGTTGCGGTTACTGGGCCGCGCTCTCTGACTGCGCTAATTGAGTTGCTTGCTTCCTTAACGAGGACTCTCTCAGTTGCATATCTCCCACCGTCTGTGTGTAACATGAACACAAAAGATCATTAAACAAAGACTGACAGCAGAGGTGCGGGGCCACTAATTCTTCTGTGCAGAAATGCTGCACTGCTTAATGAGAGACCGAGTTTATGTGGCTGTGTCAGGCGTTATTAGGGGCAGAGGGCTGGAAGGGTTTCATGTTCACTTCAGGCTTTGTTGCTTGCAAAGTGAAATAAGCACAGTTATTTTATCACACCCCAGGTTGCGTACGCAGGAACGGCTCCAGTCTAAAATAAAGATGTCAGACCCCTGTCGAGTTCCTTTGACTGTGTTTTCTTAGGCAGTTCTGCTTATTTTTTTGTCTAATTAAAATCTTCTCCGCTTTTCCAATTGTCAAACTCCCTGACAAGAGATCCGTGATGCCGTCCAAACATTTGCCATTTACTCTTTTTGGGAAAGCTTCCAGAAATCTAATAAATACGGATCACTGTGTTCCTATTGGATTTTGAGCATATACTTTGACTATGTTATGCTATTCCAGTCAAATAGAAGCGTTTCTTCAACTATGTGCACTTTTCCGCAACATTTCGACCATAAAGTCATTTGCATCTCAGATTACGTCAAAATGTATTTTTAGTGGTTGAAATGACATTTTTGGAATAATATGGCCATCTTGCTAAGGCTAATTTCACCGCAAGCATTTGATGTGTGCTAAATACACACAATTACACAATGTTTTCACACTTTTTCCATTATTTGACAAAATTACATAATTACTGGAAAAAATATTCTGGTCAAAAGTAATACTTATCTTGATTTTTCTATGTTCCCTCACACATTACATTACATTATATGTCACATTTCATATCAAGCTCTTTACTGACTTAACTTGGATAGGAGCGGAATTATTTGTTGTGGTGGAATTCATTAAATAAATGGCGCAAGAACATATTCATTTAAACTAATAAAACTAATAAAACAGTTTTATAATATATATATATATATTTTTTTTAGTTTAAGATTACCAGGGTCTGGGGCACAATATGTAGATAGCATTTGTAAAAAAATATATAGCAAAAATAAGTGAAGTATCATGGTAGACAGTTTTAATGTGATTTTCATATAGCCCAACAAAATCTGAAAAATTTATATAAAAAAAAAAAAAAAAAAGAAAAAAAAAATCTGCCTCTGAGACATAAAATTGCACAAAGCTGAATAAACACCAGATCACACTTTGAGCAGATATAAACTGCATGAGTCCAAGCTGAGCTGGTCTTCTTGGAGCTAGAGGCTCTTGGTGCTGAAGGTAAATGTTTATTGGATTCTCTTTTAGATTTACAATAGGCAAATTGAAGAATCTGGCAATGATTCAGTGAACCTCTTTTGTTGGGAACATGTTTGTTTTCTCATTGCACTACAGGTCAGAAAACATCATCTAGTTACTCTGGCCATAGCTCTTCTTTGTTTCCATCCAAGGAAGCTGAGAGCTCCAACACTTAATAGCATTCATGGAAAAACTTGTTGTCAGTCCATCATAAAACTTCTGTTTAAGGCTGGAGCCTTTTCAGCAGCTCTCAAGGGCCTGTTTTTGGTGTATTAAAAAAAAAAACAGAATAATAACGGGTTTGAATTGACGTGTGCGTTTGTATAACTCAAATATGGATTCAGACAAGGCCTAATTGTCAACCGATGTAAAGTGACAGGGAAAAGTGTAAATCATCCATTTATCTTTGATGGAGACTTGTAATTGGGAAAATCTGGTTGTGGTTAATGGCTCCAGTTCCCCCCTCAACAGCACCTCCTCACCCGCACCTACCATCTCCACCAGCCCCCTCAGAGCTTCCAAATCATCCAAATCAAACAGCCATGTAATTTCCAGCAATTGTGGTATGTGCTGTGCAGAGTGCGTGCTTCATGAAACCTGAAGCTTTGGTGAGAGAGTGTCTGGGTACAAAAAATGCAAAGGGTTTAAATTTAACCTACAGCCTCACGCTAGCCAGCCGCACCAGTTAAACTTGTTTTTTTTTTTGGGTTTTTTTTCTAGCCATGGCGCTAAGCAGTATTTTCTCAGGTTTAGGTCCCAAGTGTAAAATCAGACAAACTAATAATAAATTAAGTCACAAAATGCAAAAATTATACTTGGATATACAGCTGGGCGATAAATGATATCATATGATAAAATTTATGTCAATAAGAGTGGTAAGCTCTGGACATTTCTCAATATGGATAAATCTAACAGCCTAGCAGAAATAAATCTGACAGCCAGTAAGTGCATGTAATAAGTCTGCATGTTTTTGTGTGAAGGAGTGGCGTAGTTTCATCTACTCCACAAACTCAAACACATGTGACGCTCACATTGTTTTCAGCATTTGCCTTCTCAATATATAAGGACATAAACACACAAACTTCATCTCCAGAACTGCTCTGAGAGTCACTTCACCAGCTTGACACCATTTCATTTGAGAAAAATCTACCATCAAACACAATGAAGCTCAAAGATCTTCACGACAAACCACCAAAATAAAAGTTTGGTTTAGCTTGAAGAAATTATGACATATTATACTTAAATGTACTTCTCAAAGTAATAGTAATAATATTTTTATCATTAAGGAATATCAGACAACCAAAATAGTTTTTCATCCATGTTTTAACTTATACAGTTCTGTTGTGCAGCCTCTTATTTGACCAAAATAAAAATGTCTTATTTGACCAATGTTTTGTTGTAAATGAATTCTTTTCATTCAATTACATTTTAAAAGATTGATTCAGTTGTTCAAGTTTTATTAATTAATTTCATTAGACATAATTTTTGTTGATAAATTTGTATTAAATCAAACACAGAAGTCATAAAAAAAGGAAATCCAAAACAGGAAAATAAAACCGATTTCATGGGACCCTGAATGAAAAGGTAGCTGTTCTATGGAGTTTAACTGTGAACAAGTTACCTTTACATTCATTCTCAATGTCTAACAAACATGTGGAAAGCATTTAATTGCCCATTACTGGTAAATAAATATCGTCAACATCATATGATATGGAAATAAATATAATGATAATATTTTTGACCATATCATCCACTTGGATAACAAAAGTAACATGCAGAGGAGGTCAACATATGCAAGCTAGTTTGTTTCGAACCAGATTATATCTTAGCTTGGAGGTGGCAGGGGTTTTTCTTTTTTTTTTTTTTTAAATTTAGGGTTTAAGGAAGTTGTCATGACACCTGTTTGGTGTCTGAAATGTTGCTGAACTCTTTCAGGCCCCACTGCCCACCCTGGCCTTTTCCCAGCAGGTGAAAGCGCATTATTAGCAGTGGGATAATTAATTGTCAGGCACACAATAGGCAGGTCCTGGCCCTTTCGGGAGCCCTGAAGGAGCTCTTGTCCACTGGAAGCTTGTAAATCACATAGGCTGCTAGGATCAGCCCGGTGGTTCTTTCCTCAAATGGTCTCCAGTGCAACACTAAGGCTTGATTCATGTGAAGAAAAGCCTCTTTCAGCAGCAGGTAATATATTTTATATATTCTCTTGCTTGCCGTCTTGAGTCCCTTAAAATCAGATAAGATCCACTTGTTTTTACAATGAAAGACCTGAATGTCACAGTGGCCTTGAGCGAGAACCTGGGTGCTGTGGATAGAATCTTCTAGATAAATGTAATTACACATGCAGCCTTGAGTCCAGCTATGGCCAAAACCTGCAAACGGGAGTCTGCCTTTGGAACAATGGGGTCCAAGAAACAGCTGTCAGGTTGCCTTTTCATTATTTTTAGATTTTTAGAAGTCATGTGGTGCAACCAGCGTCCAGAAATGTAGTAACAAAAAAAAAAATACATAAAAAAAAAAATAAAAAATGGAAAAACCCTCATGACTGTATCAGTAAGTCTCTTAAAATATCAGATAGTTTTATGACAAGGCAAGGTTAGTTCAGCTTAAAAAGTGTCATGTGGTGCAACTCCCCAAAGATTTAATTATATTAGAATTTATTGTGATCAGTTTGAACTATTTGCCAATAATATTTTAAAACATGCACACATTAATTCCTAATTGTATACTGAAGTTGTTGAAAACGGCTCCGTTAATGTTTTTTTTTTTTTGTCTTGCCACATTCAGTTATGAATGACATGAATCGTGTAAATTATAGCCTATATTTTCAAATCAGATCTGTTGTGGTTGTGAACTTGTCGTAACTAGATTTATTATTTTGTTTCTAAACCTTTTTTTTTTTTAAATCATGAACACTCTTTGTCATTGCTCTGTGTGTGTAACTTTGTGAATTTTAGGATTATATAGTAGTTACATGATCTAAGTGATCATGAAAACTATTTTGTAATTGATGCAGTCTATGATTATTGTTGTTTATTTTAATTCTCTACAAAGTGCAATACTGTGCAAACATTTCACTCACATCTGCGACTAAAAATAGATGTGTGTGAATTGTAAAATGTATTTAGTATTTATGCAAATAAGTTTTATGAAATTTGGGGTACCTTAAATTGTATAGCAAAATTATTATTTTGAGAGGTCTTATATTTGGGGATCCCTAAACAGGAAAAAAAAAAACAGGAATCCCTAAACACCCTAATGTTATTATGAAACTTCAAAAAGCAATGATTTCATTAAATAAATGTGAGCGATGCATGGTTCAAAGTCGAAACGTGACACTTTTGTGTTCTACAGACTCGCGGTTTCAAAGCAATTCGTAATCAGTGAGCGCTGCAGATTTATGCAGTGTGATTGCTTATGATTGACTGTTGATGACTGTATGATGGATTTATATTGTAATATGTTGTAAGATTGCACATTTTATCTACTTGTTTGAATGAGCAGTCAGCGATAGTAAGCGCATAAATTTCAAAATAAGAGTTTCTGCGTATTGGGTTTGTTTATAGATAAAAGTCCTGCAATATGCATACTCTTTTTTTGTTTTGTTTGTTTTTTCCTGGTTGATATTGGTATTTTGGACATAAGAACATTATTTAACATATTATTAAAGATACTCAGTATGTATAAGCCCTGCACTGTACCAGTGAAGATTGCTCCTGGTTAACTGGACTGCAAGTAATGAATAATACGCAGGGTTTTGCTCTGCAAGATTTCAAATATAAAAAGGATGACAAGCTTTTGTCTTGTGGCATGCACTTGGCTTTAATAACGTACACATGAAGAAATCATGCACACATACAGACACACACACTGGTGTGAAGGTGTGGAGAAGGGAGATCGTGGCATACAGGGCAGATGGCAGGAGGCAATGTGTCACCATCCACTTGAGGAAACGCCAGATACAAGGGCTGTGGGAGCCCGAGTCTCCAGCGGGCAGATGGGAGTTCTCTTCAGAGAGGGCCAAGCAGACAGCGTCGTCTCATTAGCCAAGCTCATTACCCCAGTAGTACCAGATCACTAGATCTGCCATGCTCTGCATTAGCAACCCTGAGCTTCAGAGTCTAAACGTCAGCGCAGACTGAGACTCAACCATCAAATCTAGAGCCAATAGACAGTTGGGTTGGAGCAAGACCAACATTTTGTCTTTGGTACAATACTAGCCTTTGATACCTCACTATCGATACTTTAGACTGCAAATAATTACAAAAGGAGGAAGAAGAAGAAAAAAAGTCTTTGTTAGGTCTTGGCTCTAGTCCTTGTGGCCCAAAATAATCAAATGTTTTGTTTCCTTTTAAAAGGAACATTATATTATATTTAAAATAGTGTAAAAAAAAAATATAAATATAATTATTTTAATGCTAAAAAAAATATATACCCTACGTCCAAGACTTTAGTAGTCTTGTATTGACTATTTTTGTAAAAATAAATATTATTATTATTATTATTATTTACACCCTACATGTTAGAGACTTCATATTTGTACCACATGATAATATTGCAGTGCTTTAAATGTTTGGTACTGCTTTTTTAGTTTCCTTTAGCTCAAATAGTAGAACATGGCGCTAGCAACACCAAGATCATGGGTTCGATTCCCAGGGAAAACAAGAGCTGATAAAATGTAAAACTGTAACTTGAATGCAATGTAAGTCGCTTTGGATAAAAGCATCTGATAAATGCATAAATGTAAATGTAGTATCTGGAACACTGTGCAACTCTAGAAGAGAGTAAAAAAAAAAACGAAGTATGAACAAAGGCGATTATTTTGACTGTTAACCCTTCATTTCCCTGGATTTGTGTTGTTACAGTCATCCTGTGTTAACAGATGGCTGTTTTGATTCTTTTGGCACACACGCTCACATATATATATATAAAAAATAAATAAATCTGAAGCGAATTAACCAAGAATCTGTACTAGAATGTTCCTCCCCTTGGAATTTCATACTTGTCAGGATCAGTTGTTTATTGATATAAAAAAGCGTATGAAAATGTCTCATGTTTGTGGCATGTGGTTGCTGGAGATCTCTCCCCATTGTTTGTGTGTGTAAGCGTGTATGTGTGTGTATCTTGCTTCAGATGTGTTGCAGGAGAGTGTATTGACGTTTTCAGGGGCCCGTGGGAGACTCACACTGGAGCATCCTGCTCTTTCATCTGCTGCTCATGGAGAAATGCGGCGAGAGAGAACTCACAAACAGAATTGAGCAAAGGAGCCTGTCATCCTCATGAAGTGTGTGTGTGTGTGTGTGTGTACGGGACGGCTGTATGTGTTTTACTCTTCCATGATTGCCCTGGGCTCCAGGCTTTTTTTTCTTCATGTTTTCGTCTCTGTCCTCTTGTACAGAGGAGAACGTGGATCAGGCAAACACAGTGGCCTAATTTTGTCTCAGGGAACCACTCCAGCTGCAGGAGAACTTCCTGTGTGGAATTCAAACTGTGTCCTGTAGATGAGATACATGCTGGTGCTCTGTTAGTGTAATTCATCACAAAGGTCTACACAAGATAAAGAGTAAATAAACGCTATAAGCGTCCTTTGTACGATCCAATTATAGATGCAGTGCAACCACACATGTAGACTTGAGCTTTCTGTGAATGGGGATTTGAATAGCATAAATATTCACTACCCCAGTAGGTCTTACCAATTATTTACGACGAACAGTGTGTGACGGTGATGTGAACGTACATTCAAATTCAGAATTTATCTCTCTGATACAGATTTTGCCAGTGATGAGAAGCTGGTACATTATTTACTTAACATAAAACAAAGCAGAGTAGAATAGAATAGAAGCTGAGCTAAACTGAATAGGTGAGAATAAATCAGAACTTCATAGAATCGATCAGTCTAGAAGATAACAGATGAAAAATAGAATATATCAGCGTAGAACTGAACAGCTGAATAGATGGGAAAAGAACTGAACTGAATAGAATAGAATAGAATGTATCCATCTAGAATGGAATAGAATATAACAGTTCAGTCTGAAAGAGGACTGAATAGAATAGAGTATAATAGATAAGTCCAGAGTGAAATAGAAATAAAATAGATCAAGAGCAAAAAATAGAACAAATAATAGAATAGTCTAGAACAGAATAAGAGTTTATAAGTACAGTAGAACAAAACTGAATTGAGTAGAATGAAACAGGTTAAAACTGACCTCAAAATAACAATAGAATATATCATCTGGCTGTATAATAGAATAAATGCAAAAAAAAATGTAGAAATTGATAGAATAGAGCAGAACTGAATGGACCAGAATAGAATACATTAGTCTAGAACAGCTCAGATATGAAATTAATAGAACAAAATATAATAGATCATTTTGCAGTAGAATAGAACAGACAAGTGTCGAACTGAATAGAATAGAATAGAATAGATTTAGTATAGCAGAACTTAATAGAACAAAATATATCAGTCCAGAATAGAATATAATGGAATTGATAAAGAAAATATAACAAATAGAATATAACAGATCAGTCTTGAATAGAACTTAACTGAATGTTATAGATCCTTTTACAGTCAGGCAGAGCAGAATCAAAGATGGTGCCGCTAATGGCAGCCTCCGTGGCGTTGTCTGCAGTTGTTTTTATGTTTTTGTTAGTTTGTCCTGTCTTCAGTTATATCCCTGCAATCAGTTTCACCAGAGACGAATTGCTGGACATTCGGCAGTACACACCACCCGACATTTCACCGGTTTTCGATTATTCTGATGTTTTGCTGGACATTGTAGTTGGCGGAGCAGCGTGGCTGTTCAGACGCTTCAGGACGCGCAGACGGGGGAAGCGAGCCGGCGCGCTCGTGAAGCTCAGACAGCGCGGATTTCGGACAGCACTGCCTAGCATCCATCTGGCAAATCTCCGCTCATTACCCAACAAAACGGACGAACTCCTTCTGGTCTCCCGGACAAATAAGGATTTTTCAAACTCTGCTGCTCTGTGTTTCACGGAAACCTAGCTGAATGACGCCATTCTGGACAGCACGTTAAGTCTGCCGGGCTTTCAGCTGTTTAGAGCGGATCGCAACGCAGAATCAACGGGGAAATCACGCTGCAGCGGGACATGCATTTACATCAACGAATGGTGGTGTACAGATGTAACTGTGTTAAAGAAGATGTGCTGTCCCGATCTGGAAGTGCTCTTTATTAGCTGTAAGCCTTTCTACTTGCCACGGGAATTTTGCTTGTTCATTCTCATGAGTGTTTACATTCCTCCGCAAGCGCACGTGATCTCAGCTTTACAGAAACTCGCTGATCAGATCACAGAGATAGAGCAACAACACCCAGACTCTGTTTTAATCATTCTCGGGGACTTTAATAAAGCAAATCTCTCCCGTGAACTGCCAAAATACAGACAGCATGTTACATGTCCCACCAGAGACAGTAATATATTGGATCACTGTTACACCACAATAAAGGAGGCATATCACTCTGTCCCAAGGGCAGCTTTGGGACTCTCTGATCACTGTTTGGTTCATCTTATACTGACCTACAGGCAGAAACTGAAACCAGCTAAACCTGTATTAAGGACTATTAAAAGATGAACTAATGAAACAGAGCGGGTTTTACAAGCCTGTTTCAACTTTACTGATTGGAGTGTTTTGAGGCTGCTGCAAATGATCTGGACGAGCTCACAGAGACTGTAACATCTTATATCAGTTTCTGTGAGGATATGTGCATTCCTACCAGGACTCATTTAACCTACAACAACAACAAACCGTGGTTCACTGCAAAACTCAGACAGCTCCGTCAGGCCAAAGAATATGCTTACAGGAAGGAGGACAAAGTCTTGAATAAACAGGCCAAATACACACTGGAAAAGGAGATCGGAGTGGCAAAGAGGAATTATTCTGAAAAAAATAAGGATTCAATTCTCTTCCAGTGACTCAGCATCAGTGTGGAAAGGTCTGAAAGAGATCACCAACTACGAGACACCATCCCCCAGCACTGTGGCGAATCAACAACTGTCAGACGATCTGAATGAGTTTTACTGCAGGTTTGAAAAAACACCCCACACCCGCTCTGAACACCTCTCCACACAACCATTAACACCTCCAGCAACCCCCTTCTCCACCACACTTGCAATTCAGATCAGCGAAGACGATGTGTGCCAGGTCTTCCGGAAGCAGAAGAGAAAGAAAGCACCAGGCCCAGATTGTGTTACACCAGTCTGTCTGAAATCCTGTTCTGACCAGCTGGCCCCCATCTTCACACAGATCTTCAACAGATCACTGGAGCTGTGCGAAGTCCCTTCATGCTTCAAACTCTCCACCATCATCCCCGTCCCAAAGAAATCCAAAATTTCAGGACTAAATGACTACAGGCATGTGTCTCTAACATCTGTGGTCATGAAGTCTTTTGAAAAACTGGTGCTGGCCCACCTGAAGGACATTCCTGGACCCTTGCTGGATCCTCTTCAGTTTGCCTACAGAGCAAACAGGTCTGTGGATGATGCAGTCAACATGGGACTGCATTATGTTCTGCAACATCTTGACAGACCAAGGACTTATGTGAGGATCCTGTTTGTGGACTTCAGCTCGGCCTTTAACACTATCATTCCAAACCTCCTCCTGCCAAAACTAACTCAGTTCTCCGTGCCCACCTCCGTTTGTCAGTGGATCACCAGCTTCCTGACAGACAGGCAGCAGCTAGTGAGGCTGGGAAAATTGTCACCCAGCACCCGTACGATCAGCACTGGAGCTCCTCAGGGCTGTGTTCTCTCCCCACTGCTCTTCTCCCTCTACACCAACGACTGCACCTCTAAAGAACCCTCTGTCAAGCTCCTGAAGTTTGCAGACGACACCACACTTATCGGCCTCATTCAGGACGGTGACGAGTCTGCTTACAGACAGGAGGTTAAGGAGCTGGCTGTCTGGTGCAGTCTTAACAACCTGGAGCTCAACACGCTCAAAACAGTAGAGATGATCGTGGACTTCAGGAGAAACCCCCCTGCTCTCCCCCACTCACCATCATGAACAGCACTGTAACGACAGTGGAGTCATTCAGGTTCCTGGGCACCACCATCTCCCAGGACCTGAAGTGGGATACTCACATTGACTCCATTGTTAAAAAGGCCCAGCATAGGTTGTACCTGCCACAGGAGCTGCTGAAACAGTTCTACTCTGCCATCATTGAATCCATCCTCTGCACTTCAATAACTGTCTGGTTCAGCTCAGCTACCAAATCTGACCTCAGAAGACTACGGAGGGTAATCCGGACTGCTGAGCGAATCATTGGTACACCCCTCCCCACTCTCCAAGAACTGTACTCATCCAGAGTGAGCGAAAGGGCTGGCAAAATCACTCTGGACCCCTCACATCCAGCACACTCTCTCTTTGAACTGTTGCCATCTGGTCGACGCTACAGAGCTCTGAGCACCAGAATGGCCAGGCACAGAAACAGTTTCTTCCCTCAGGCAATCCATCTCATGAACACTTGACAATAATTGTGGAACACACACTATTTATACACTTATACACTTATTTATCTGTCTACATTTCAATTGCACATAATATACAACTGTGCAATTGTTATATGTTATGTTATATGCAGTTGTACATACAACTGTCTATTGTTATTTACCTGTACATACAATTGTCAATTTGTATATTGTTATTCCTTACTTGTTCTATTTTTTTTATTCTTCTTTTTATTATCTGTGTTTTTTGTTCTGTCACTGTCATTCTGTTGCACTGTGGAAGCTTCTGTCATGAAAACAAATTCCTCGTATGTGTAAACATACCTGGCAATAAAGCTCATTCTGATTCTGATTCTGATTCTGAATCTGACAGAATAGAATAATTATATTACAGTAGGAAATAACAGATCATTCTAGAACAAAAAAAAATAGAAAAACAGAGTAGAAGATAACAATTGGGTCTAAAACAGAACTGAGTGGAATAGAACACAATAGATTAGTCTGGAATAAAACTGAATAAAAAAATAGGTCAGGGTTGAAAAATAGAACGAACAGAATATAAAAGAATAGTTTAGAACAAAATAGAATTTATGAATAGCACAGAACAGAACTGAACAGAATTTAACAATAATAGTGAAGTTGACCTGAAAAGAACAGAATGCCACAGAATAGATAAGGCTAGAAAAAAATATATAACAAATAGAATATAAAAGATCAGTCTTGAATAGAACCAAACTGAATGTTACAGATCCTGTTACAGTCAAGCAGAGCAGAATCTAATGGAATAGAATAGAGAAAGCTTTATCAACAGTATTGTGACTAATATATCAACAGACTGGATGGATGGAGAACAGGGCAGCATATTGCTGTCTGAGTGCCAGTGTCCCACATCCCATGTGTGTCCTGTTGGAATGAGTTCCAACAAAGGAAGGATGATGTGTGTGCAGATACAGGTGGCACAGGGACACAGCACAGATTACAGGACGGACGCCATTCTGTTGTGTGAAACACGCCTGCAAACTCTCAGCCTCATAATCAAATGCTGTTTGAGCTCACAGAGCCAGACACAACCAGGTCTGGCATAGGTGAGGTTCAAGAATAATTTCCATTTCTTAAAGGCACAGTTCACCCAAAAAAGAAAATTCTGTCAGTAATTCCTCACCCTCATTTTTTTTTTTTTTTTTTTGACTATATATCATCTGTGAATCATAAACAAACATTGTTTGAAGAATGTTTCTAGATGGAACTGCTTTCGTCCATACATTGAAAGTCAGTGGAGTTCAAGACAAGATTGGACAATATGGAAAATATGAACTATATGCAATTTTAATGCATATGATACCTGGTTTAGCTAGATTGCAGGTGATTAGTGAATTAGCGCAGGTTTTTGCATTAAAATACTGTTTAGTGAATTTGCCCCTCAAGTAGGACTGGGCAATATATTTTTCAGGTTTTTCAAACAATATTGATATTTATTACAATAATTATCTATCATTAATGGGGAAGGAAATACTTTCCACTAGTATGTTAGACCTTGAGAAAGAATGTAAACTTAACTCCACAGAGTAGCTATCTTTTAATGTAGGACCCTGTGATAATCTATTACATTCCTTATTTTGTGTTTTATGATTTAAAACAAGTTTAATTAATACAACATCAACAATTTCAAATTCAACATGAACAAAATCAAATGAAAATATAACAATTATTTTTAAACGAGGCATTGCATTTTTTTGTCAAATAAGATGCTGCACAACAAATGTAGAATATTTTCATTAATCTTGAATTAGTATAATACATAGAATTATGCCTATTTTTAAGAAGAAACTATTGTACTATTATCTACTATTGTGAGTCTCTATTATTAGTCTGAATGTGTGAAACAGGTGTGTATTAAGGACTGCAGTGAGCCATAAACTGAATGAACTATTTAAAGTTTGAAAAACCCATGTTTGTACATGCATGACAAGCTATATTGATCACCTTCGAGGAAACATATATGGTAAAAGATGGCTGTCCCAAAATACAACGGAGCATATATGGAATACTGTGGAACAGCTTCAGGCATATATATACGAGTGTAAAAGAGCAATTCTGGAGTTACCTTTGCAAACGTAACTCGACTTTGTTGAATAAAGTCTGTTCAATAAAGTCTTACTGGCTTCAAAACCTCCTCAGAGCAATTTATTATGAACAAGGAAAATTCTACAACACAAACAGCTTGAAAAATATCTCAGTTATATGATTTTCATTACAAATAAAAATATTATTATTATTACTTTAAGAAGTACATTTTCGTGAAATGTTTGAGTTTCAGTGAGAGTTTCAGTGAGTGTTTGATGGTGGATTTTCTCAAAAGAAACTGTGTAAATCTGGTGATGTGACTCTCAGAGCAGCTCTGGAGATGAAGTTTGTGTGTTCATGTCCTCATATATTGACACGCAGACGCTGAAGACACCGCAAGCGTCGGGTGTGTTTGAGATGAAATTACACCACTCATTCACACAGAGACATGCAGACTTATTAGCCACATTCACTGACTATTGTCGTGTTCATTTCTGCTGTGATCTGCTGTTAGATTAATCCATATCGAGTAAAAATGCCCAGAGATTATTGTCGTTATCGCCAAACATTTTATGTATGGAAACTTATACGTTTTGTGTTAAATTAAAATTCTCCGTCCATTTGGGATGTCTGAAAGCACAGTTTATATTATGTAGTCCATGACATAAACAGGCTTGAAATAATTAAGAATCTGTTTGATAGGCCAGTTTTCTTTTGTTTTAGAAGTAAAGGACAGCAGATTTTTGGCCAGCCTGCTTTTGCCCAGAGTGCGCATCTTTTCATTACATCACAACCAGCGGTGATTAACATTGTACTCAACGCTATTTCCTAATGTTTACTCCATGTAAACATATTACAATAATGGGAAAATGTACTATTTATTTTCCACCGCAGTGAATCAGCACGAGTCATCAGAGAGCAGTGGTTTGAGGCTGGGTGGCCAAATTGTTGCTCAGGTAATTTTAGCTGTTTACGTTTGGTTCATTATTCTGGGCCCCTTGCATTCTATCTCCAACCGAAATTACCCTCCATTACGGCCATTTGATATTGACTTTAATTTGAGTGAATGTTATTTTTGTATATATCTCATGAACCATGCAGATTGATTTGATTTGGTTTTTGTAGTTTGATTTAAATACACCCACGCCCCTCGACGCACAACAATAACCTACCGCAAACGCGCACTCGCGTCGCCTCCAGAGACACTAGAGATGAGACGTCTCTAATTATCGTAATGTATCCATTTGTGTTATTGTCACTGTGACTTTCAGAGAGGTGGCAGAACATCGTTTCCAACTGGGACCTTTTCTTTCTCAAACATCTCTCTTTATGAGACCCCTGGGTAACATCTCTAGTGTACAGGGTGATGGTCCTGCGGTGCATTGTGGGAGTGAGCGGAGATGTTTGAACAGCCGGCCTGTGCCATGTTGAGACCTCACGTGCGACTCCGGAGGAAACTGAACCCGGATGGGGACGGGGCCTCCACGGACACCTGATGTTCCACTAATTGGCCACGGGTGAGCGGTGTGAGTCTGCCGGTGGGGCTCCGAGGCATCAGAGACGAGCTGATATTAAAGTAGAACACATCCCTTCTTATTACCCAAAACAAGCTTTGCGTGAAAGCCGTCGGTAGGATTTTATTAAATTATTTCCAATGCTTAATGGAAACTCTTTACCTGTGGAACAGCATCCATTACTGCGCACGAGGGCTTCGGGGCTCTTTAGAAACTTGACAAAAAGCTTCCCTCCCCTCCCCATCTGCTTAAAGACAAAAACGGGGCTGTGAACCTCAGAGCTTTTTGTGTGTTCTTGGAAGATTAGAGCATATTTTCATAAGCCTTTTTAATGAAATGGAAATTAATGAACAAGAAATGCAGGAGAGACCCCCTCCTCGCCCCTGATCTTGTCCAAAACGTGTCAGGGTGAGGACATCGCTCGCAGGGTTTTGGATTTTGTTGTTTTATCACTCGTCCGCCATGTCTTTCAGCCCTTTCCAGGAAAGCAGTTGAGGCCCTGTGTGTTTCATGTACTGGTTTGTTTGGTTTTTTTAATATTCATACTGGTTATCACAACGCTCCCTGTTGAATCAGTGGATTCACGTGATTGGCTTTTGAAAGCAGAATCTCTTTAGATGTGCTTAAGACTGACAGCGTCTCAAGCATTGTTAAAGACGTGCCTCTTTTGATGCCCTGTCTTGGCTTTGTTGTGTTTCTGTCCTCACACAGAGAATAAGGAGTATTGTATGGTTGAGATTTATTTAACATTTTTCCCCCAATGCACTAAAAGATTACATTTAGGCTAAGACTAAAACCTAAGTATAAAAATGTAAAAATATAATAATAATAATAAGAAGAAGAAGAAGAAGAAGAATACATTTCACAGTCCTCATTTTCTCATTCATTTGTTGAAGTACTGAAATAACTAGAACTAAATTAACTAAAATGAAAAAATCTAAACTTTATAAAAACTAAAATCAATAGATGGTACCTTCATGGGGAACTGCAACATAACGTGGGGCCTAAATTGTAAGTATGATAGTCTGACCCTCGCTGAATAGGTGAGCAATTCAAATTGATGACGCACAAACAATGTGACCCAGCTTGCACATCGTCTAACTCTTACCTCAGTGTAAGCTGCCTGAAGTTGTTTTCTCCAGAACTCCTTGTGGTGACATGTATATGAAATATTAGCTGCTAAAACAAATAAACGAAGAGCTAAATCACGACAGGTCTTCTTTACTTTTTCGTGACAGGTGCAGTTTCACCGAGAGACGGAGACTAGCTGAAAATGATGCTGAAAGTTGCACAATCGCCTTACAGTTTGGCATTAATATGCAGGGGGAAAACAACTAAAATAATCCCTCTCTCATAAGCACAAGAATATATTTTAATAAAAATACTATTCATTGCCAGTAAAAAAAAAATATTTTTTTCCACCCGCCATTAGTAGGTGTGGCAAAATGTTAATTTTGGACTCAGCATGTGGCATCTTCTCCGCGTCCCATATTTGCATCCGTCTAAGGCGGGAGAGGTTGCTAATGCGAGCTGACTGGCATTAATGGCTGCTGACTCGACCATGTGTTGCCCACGAGCTGACGAGCAGCAGGCATCGGCCTCGTCCAGGGCCGGCGGTCCGACAGACAGACCCTCAGATTGGGGAGCAAAGCACCCCACTTTCTCCCCCTGAGTCCTACCCCTCCCTCTGTCCTCAGCAACTCTGATTGATCCAGACGTAGGGTGACCTGTACTGTCAGTCAAATCTGCCCGCAAGGTGCTTCCTGTCATGGGCTCGCAAGTTTTGTCCACAAACACCCCAGAGTGATCAGCTCTCTCTCTCTCCGAATGTCTCGACACACTCACCTGCAGGCTTTAGTAGCATATTAGATTAAAAACTAAATCAGAAGTGTAAAGCTTGATGTTGTACGCCACATCTGCTCATAAATATTTAAATCGAATGATAATGACGTTGCCGTTATGCACATTAGTTCCATTACAGTGCCTTGCTGTCTACTTAGACAGCATCGTAGATGTGCATTCGACGCAAATTCTGCCTTCCGAGATAACTTATTTTGGCAGCATCGCATGCATCCTTTGTGGAGAGGGAAATCCCAGAATGCATTGTGATGAGCACTGTCCAAAAAAACTCATCCAACATGGTGGATGAGCTGAGAACATAAATATATTTTCAGTAGTTCAAAGAAATATATTCAGTAGTGCAAAGCCTTAAAAGTGAGTTGTTTTACCCGATTTTGTGTGCTTTTGCATTTTGTCTTGCTGCACTGGCAGATTTTTTTTTTCGCTATTTTTTAAACTCTTTTATACTTAAAACAAGTGAAAAAATTCTTCATATCAGTGCAGAAGTCTTTAAATCTCATGCAGTGTTGCATCTCAAGCAAATGCATCTTGTTTTAAGGATTTTTAGACAATTTAACAAGAAAATAATAAAAAAATATGTATTAAGAATATTTATTTATTTATTTTTGCAGTGACAGTGTTGTGTTGTTAACAGTCAACTGGTGGAGATTTTGAATTATCGTCTCTAATATAAATACAGTCAGTCAATGTGTATCGATACATTGGATCTGTGCATTCAGTCTGTCCTCATTTACTTACCTTCATATCATTACAGACCTGTATGGATTTCTTACAGTACTTCTGTGAAACATAAAATAAGATATTTTGAAGAATGTTTGTAACAAAACAGTTATGGTTACCATTGTATGGACCAAAAAAAAAAAAAAGATTTCCACAAAAGAAAGAAAGTAATACACGTTTGGAGCAACATTAAGGAAGTAAATAATGACAGAATTTTCATTTTTGGGTGAACTGTTCTTTTAAAGTCTATTAAAATTGGTTCTATGAAGAACCTTAAACATTTATGGATCTGGATTTAAGGTTCTTTAGAGTGGAAGAAGGTTCTTTAGATTATTAAAATGTCCTTCACACTGAGAAAAATGGTTCTTTTAAGAACTGATTAATGAAAGGTTCTTTGGGAAACAAAAATGCTTCTCACTTTCACCACTTTTAGAATCAGTATTTTTAAGACTGTATAGTGGAAACACTGTTCATTGTATAAAGCATTGTAAGTTCTCTGTAGAAACAAAATGGGGGGAAAAAACAGTTTTGGAACCTTTATTTTTATTAGTGTGGGAAAAAAAAAGGAAGCATCTTGTGCCTCGTTTTAACTCTGCAGCCAGACGTTCGAGCGAATGTAGCAGAGTATTCATGTGAATGTTTAGTCAATAAATCAGAGATGAATGAGGACGAACGATTTTAAACCAACGGAGCTGGACCCTTGGGCTTCGATTGCTGCCCAGTAATAAGGTGTCAAGTGTGTAAACAGGTATGACAGATCCAGATTTGAGGTGACAGCTGGAGAGAGGGTGAGTGAGCCACGCTGCGTTCTGACAGACTTCCTTCCCTTCCCACATACTCACGCTGGGATCGCTGGCCAATCTCAGTCAGCCACTGTGACATGTACACCTGCTTCGCCTTGATAGGCAGTTGAATGTCAGTACTGTCAGATGTGGCCACCCCTCTACCTGCCTTGATAGGTGTGCCACTCTTGGATACCCACCAAAGCTGGCAGCCACCAATGCTTCGTCACCCCCCGCCACATCAGTCAGTCTCAACTGGCAGGGTCCGTCCCGCTGCCGACCGACCCGGTACAACAAGCACCACCTTCCCGCTGACAGTCCGTCACACGCAGAGGGCGCGTCCGTCATGGCTGCACCTCCCCATTCTGCCATCAGCGCCTCTCTGCACATGGCTAACCACAGTCCCTGCTGCCACATGGTGGGAGAGCCCCCGTTTTAATGCTTTGTGGGACACACTTCCACATACACACTCTCAACCAAGTCCGCAGCAGCTGTTTACATGAGCCTTGCTACTGTTCATGCGGTCCAGATAAATGTTTTGTCTGCTGTGTGACAGATGTGTGTTTGTGTATGCTAGCTACATGCTAACCTTTAGCCTTTTGTTATTGGGTGCTATGGGTCAGAGCAGGCCGTCAGTGAGTTTGGTACTGATGGATCGTGGCAGTCTAGTGCCTCAGGGATCAACAACCCAAGAGGCCTTGGGAATTAATACATGATCACTGCTGTCCAGATTTGGGTTTTCGGTGCAGCGGGCTGTCAGTACCGATGTTAACAATGAGGAACGAACATTCAGAGACTGGAATTGCAACATTTTCTGGAAATGTGGATGCTGCATGTGCGTGTGCAAAAGGCGCCATGATGTTTCAGTGCTGCTGGTGGTTATCTGGGTGTCAGGGTTGTGCTCCATTCAGAATTTGATTTGTGAATTTGAATTGACGTATCGCACAGGATGTCGAATTGCAGTTTGGATTTGAATATAAGGAAATGGACTAAATTCAAGGAAATTCACAGAACTGGCTTGACAAATCCTTGTTTGAGAATTTTGGAAAAAGGTTGAAAAAGCCATAGGGACAGAAACAGACAGACGTTTAAAATGCAAAATATAAAATATATGTGTGTGTGTGTGTGTGTGTGTGTGTGTGTGTGTGTGTGTATACAGGTATATATATATATCTAGCTACTGATAAACATATATAGATAAATGGATATGTAGATAATATATATATATATATATATATATATATATAAGTAAGTGTGACTCTGTGTGTGTATGTGTATATACATTGTGTGTGTGTGTGTGTGTGTGTGTGTGTGTGTGTGTGTATATATATATATATATATATATTCCTCGGATTTGATTGGCTAATAAGAGTGCGATACACACACATATATATGTGTGTATATATATATATATATATATATATATATATGTTCTTTCTGGTCCTTGAATCTGATTGGCTGATAAGAGTGCGATATTCAAGTGATATCGTAACTCCAATTGTTTTGTATCACTCTGCTTGCGAATTACTCACAGTGAGTGTCATGGCAAATGCCCAATTTTTTTAGGAGTTTTTTAGGCAAGTATGTACTTGTTTAGACTGCGGTTTGTTAATAAAGATAATGTTTATTTGAAAATTTGCTTCTGGGTTTTCAGAGATGTGAGCTCCAGGGCATCAACGGCTGTTCAGCGTTCTTGAAACAGCCTTACTTCGGCCAGCTCCTCTGGAATTTGCTGCTGACTCTGATGTTTAATATCTGGGGTTACGAGTTTGTTCAGATCCCTAACCATAATTATATGCAATATTATTAGTGATAATTGCCTTAGCAAACACTACTAATTAAACTGCAACACCAAATATATAATCAGGAAAGTTTGAAAGGTCAGGAAACTCTATTTACAAAGTTGTCCCATCATACGTCTAAAAACCTCAAGCCAAAATAATCTTTCAAACAAACAAGAGCAGAGTTTACCTGTCCTTGAGTGAAGGCCTACTGGAAAAATGAACCCCGAGTACCTTGCCAAAAGGCAAGTTCAACCTGCCAAGCTCTGCTAGTGAGGACAGACGACAGTGCCGGCTTTGATGTGGAAATGAATGGATTTATTTTTAAATTTCTTGACGATGTGTAGCGGTTGTTCTCGGTGGCCTGTGACAGTGGCAGTTGGCGGGTGCCGCAGGTAGAGACCTCGATAGATGTCTATGTTTGATCCACATTTACCCACTGGCACTCAGACACTAGAGGAGATCCTGCCCAGGAATACATGATCACTTATAGAAAGAGAGAAGGGAGGAGAAGGAAAGGATGCAACCTTGAAAGCTGTCTTCCATACAGATAGACCTTCTACCAATACTGCGCTTAGATCCTATTCCTGATTAATTCATTTGCTTTTTACACTGAGGTTGACTGTGTTTAACATTTTCTAGTTTTCTTAACGTATCATTTAACTTTTAGTAGTGCTTATAGCTAATGGTACAATGACAAGATGATGGATCTTTTTATTCCAAAGTGCATTAAAATGCAATTCATACTATACATACAATGACTTGAATGCACATGTTCTGTGCATTAAAATTAATTTTTGAGGCATATTTTTCATAGCAAAGAAAAGAGCCTCTTTAAAAGATTGAAGTTCTTGAAAAGAAAACCATACTAGTTTAATATAATCTTTTATTATTTCTTTTTAAAAAAAAATGCTGTAGTTTAGAAAAGTTTAAAGACAGAAAGAATTCTCTTCTTGAATTTATTTGATAAAAATGCAGTAAAAACAGTAATATTGTAAAATATTATAACAATTTAAAATTAATATTTTGTATTTTAAAATATTTTATAATGTAGTTTATTCCTGTGATGCATTACACCAGTCTTCAGTGTCACATGATCCTTCAGAAATCATTCTATTTTGCTGATTTTCTCCTCAAGAAACATTTCGTATCATTATAAATTAAGAAAACTTGTAGTGCTGCTAATTTTTTTATTTTTTTGTGAAAACTATGCTAGATTTTTTTTTCAGGATGCTTTGATGAGTTGAAAAGAGCACTTTTGATTAGCTGAATGCATCCTTACTAAATAAAATATGTAGCAAAAAATATATATTTTTTTATTTTTATAAAAAAAATTATTTATTTATTTATTTATTTATTTATTTATTTGAACAAATACGCTTCACTGCTTATTAATATTAGATTTTTTTTTTTTGCCTGCAAAACCAAGTCGTGGTCCAACAAACATGCAGAAAGAAAGAAAGAAAGAAAGAAAGAAAGAAAGAAAGAAAGAAAGAAAGAAAGAAAGAAAGAAAGAAAGAAAGAAAGAAAGAAAAACAGGAATTGATGTCATGAAGAGGACATGGGCTCTTTTGACTTGTGTAACCGCTTAGCATCCAAACAATGTAAGCTGATATCTATGCCCTGGAAATCACCCAAAAGTATATTATCTTCAGTAGTATCTTCAGAGTATCTTTAGAAAAGCCAATATCTTTTATCGTTTCTAACATTTTAACAAAGTTACTCCATCCATGTTGAAGCGTTTACCACAGAAAATGCCCACATGCGACATTCTCAGAGTCTTTCACTGACAGACAAGTGAAATGAAATCTGGAAAAACCCTCGCAAAGTGATGATGGCACTGAATACTCCCACATCCCTCTTCACGCCGAGGAACAGGACGAATATAATTTCGTGACAGTCTTGAATTGCAAATGTGGAAGAAATGCTTGGCAGCTCTCCAGAAGAGTGAGAGTGCACAGTGCCTGACAGGCTGGTGTGTCACATTAGTCAAATGAGATGTGAAGGCTGAACCAATCATCTGATGCAGGTAAAAAGCTCCTCACGGTGTCGTCCTGACAGCTCCAGCCAATGAGGAAAGCAGGAAAGTCGTCGGCCGCTCTGGCCCAAACACAAAAGCCTTGATCAATACAATCTATTGCCAATTAAAGGCCTTAATGAAATAATCTGTTTACGTGAAACGGAGATCCCTCGGCCGCTAGCGGAACCAATCCATCATCCAGAACCATTAAAGTCCATCCTGCTGGCGATTTCTTAAATTCCTGGCCATTTTTAATCTCTTGATTTGAAGCAGTAGTGAAAGCCTAATGCTTTAATTCAGCTGGTAGGTGGTGGAAACGCGATTCAAGATGTGACGCGGTGCCGCAGGTGGGAGAGAAACAATTTAGCGGGCCTTGCGGTGGCGCTGCACTTGGCGAGGCCAAAACCCGACTCGACCGAGCGCTTCTGTGCGCGAAAGCTAATTGAAGTGATAAACTGCTGACCATCTGCCACAAGAGAGCATCTTCCGAGTGAAACCGGACACGCGGGGCTCATTGATCCACGCTAATTCCGCGGGAGATGCTATTAGGCGAACGCTCGGCTGCATGCGTGTGGAAACGAGCTGCCGCTGATGGACACACCGGGACGTAATGGACCCCTTCACTCACAGCCTCACACCCGCATTACTTTTCACCTCCGAAACGCATGTAAAGCTTCTCAGAGCCGATAAAGAAATTAGCCCCGGCGCTTCTCCATCCGCTGTGCCTCTGAGAAGATTGACCCCTGAGTCGCTCGCCCATCTCCCGATGTACATTTCATTTTATCGGCCAGCTTTCAGTGCCGACTAGCCAAACGTTAGCCTGTCAGACTGAAATAAGGATTGACAGAGCGACTCAAGCCTTTCAGGTCATTTAGTTTACTCACTTACTCACTCAGTAACTCACATTTATCTCTTTATAGAAGGTTACCCTAGTGAAAAATAAATATAGTAAAATGTATTTGAAATACATTTGTTTCATGCTAAGTATACATTTACATATTTATGTACTTAATAAAAATACCCTGCAATTGTACTTTTAGTATACCAAATTGGTATACTTAAAGTCTACTAAGTTGGAACAACTAATTTTGTACTTTAATTGTACAGAAGTACTGCTGAAGTCCAACTAAAGATATACTGAACTATGCTTGATTGTGATAAGGTGGAACTATTGCAAGTATACTTTAGGTACATTAGGTACTTTAAGTATCTTGCTTTTAAAGACTGATATTATTCAAAGATCATACAATCCTCATCAACAGTGATATTAAAACAAATTTTAGGCTTAATATTAAGAAATGTGCATTGTGCACAAGTGATACTCCAAATAAAGTTTAATTACAATTTTAATATCAGCAAATCTCGAGCGACATGTCAGTAAATATGTTAATAGATTTGAACTATACTTAGTATGAAATAAATGCATTTTAAATATATTACTTTTTTGCTAGGGTGAAGTCTGTGACAACATGGGGAGAACGAGAGTGTTGTAATGTTATTTTATGTACGCTATAAAAAATATGTTCATGGTTTAAATAAACCATAAAAAGCTTTTCTTTTCAAAACAACATGAAATCTGCATGAATACAATGAGTACATTTCTAAAAACATGGTACATGTGTTTTAATCTACAATTTTAAAACATGTTGTGTAGACTCTTTCTCATTGACCCAAATATTTTAAATGATATATAAGATCCTATGACTACGTTTTATACATTACTTTATACAAGACACCTCACTTGGGTGGTGGTCTTGTGTAATATTTTACCCCATTTTATTTATTCATTTGTAATTGGTTAAACTGTAGGTATTACAACCCAGCCTGTGTTACAACACTCCCCAGTCTCCTGCTTATTGCTTAAAGGGAGATTCTTGAGTGTTTAAATGTGTATTTGGCTTAAAAAGACAGCAGTGATTATTAGGAGCAGATCACTTGGTCTACCACGTAATTTAAGAGGGGTGTTTGAGGATTTGCAGCATTAGTTGCCTCCTTTTCTAATTAAGGCCGTTAAACTGTACGTATGCTTGTGTATATTTTCAGTCCGGTTGTAATGGCTCCTCCCAAGCGTTACTGCCGTGTGCCGCACCAAAGATGGGATCCTCTGATCTCTGCCCGCTCCGGCCCTCCAGGAAACTCTAGAAGAGCCGACCGTTTGCTTGTGATCACTGATGTGGCATGTCGTTAAAAAGTCTTCATTCTCACTACCAATAAACAGCCAGAGCTGGAACGTATTAGTAGCTTTGGGAGAATTTAAACCAGAATGCTGCCTTGCTCCAGAGCCACAGAGCTGTTTATTTGTCAGGCGATCCCATCGCCGTTGCCATGTTTGATATCATTCGGAAAGATTCTTGTTTTCGCTTTTGAGATTTTCTGATTGCACATGCCTGGGTTTCTTGGGCGGGTGGTGCTGAGCATGGTTGTGCGTGGATTTTTTTTGGCAGGAATTTGCATTACAAAATTCCTGTTTTTGGAAGAGAGACGTTAAAGGGCGTTCACACTGACAGCAGTTGGATCACTGGAGGTCGTCGAGTCGCTGTACTGTTGGTAGTAGGCGTTCATACTCGACTGGATGGACGGCTTTTGGAGAAACGCAGTCTAAATCTAGCTGCCGCATTGAGTCACTGCTTATTTGCATAAAGTTTGTTTCATCATGGTTTCTGTCGCTTATGTGAAAATCGTTAAATCTCATTCAAAATTAATTATTTTTGGTTGCTTTGCACTGTCAGTGTTAACGCCCTTTTAGTCTGTGCACTTAGCTACGATAAACAAGAACATTATTTTCTGCACAGGACAGCACTTTTCATCAGCCATGTGATTAATGACAGCAACTGCTGTAGTATTACATATTTAATGTGTTTTTTATATGTTTGTACACATGCAGCAACATATGTTCTGTTAGCAAAGCTACTGAGCTCTTTGATTTGGAGAAAGCAAGAGAAATGTTTATTATAAATATACATCTAATTCATTCAACACTGAAAAGAATGAAATTAAAATGAATAATAATAATGCACTGATTAATAATTATTAAAAACAGACTATTTAACCCAAAAATTGTGTGCCATGTGTATTTATGCTTATGCTGGTTAAATATATTAATAATTTATTATTCAAGATGAAGAATTATTGATAAAATAGTAATGAATTAAAATGAATAATAATGAATGCAATGATTGATCATTATTCAAAGCTGCTGGTTAAATATGCTCAATTTATTATTCAAGATAGAAAAGTATTGCCAAAATAATAATAATAATAATAATAATAATAATAATAATAATAATAATAATAATAATAATACATTAAATTTAATAATAATTAATGCAATAATTGATCATTATTAAATACTGACTGTTTAACCCAGTGTGTGTTGTGTACATTTGTGCTTACGTATGCTACTTAATATTAATATAATTTATTCAAGACAGAAAAGTATTGATAAAATAAAAATGAATTCAAATGAATAATATTTAATTAACGAAACGCAAACATTTGTGTGCACCATGTATACTAATGCTTTGTATTATTGCTGCTGCTTTTTTCATAAGTCACTTATGAATGTGTGTAGGTGTGTTGGTCATTGTCTGAGGGTGTTAGTCATTTACACTGGCTTCTGATGTGAATACAAGGTCTGGGTGGAGCTTTACATCAGATAAGTGGAGCGGCTACTCAATTCAGGCCAACGGCTCCTTCAGAAACAGCAACTCATTAGAGCAGCGCTGAGACCAATCAATACAGCCATTAACCAAGAGCACCACTTGAACAGGATCAAACCTGCTCAGTTGGTCAGCATTGCTGCACTCTTCGGCCGCCCCTTGCTTCACTCCTTTAGAAATTCCTCTCCCTCTCTCTCATATTGATAAATCACTTTACTTCATTTTCTGATCTGTTTATTACTGAAGGATTGGGAGCACTCTCTCCCTCTCTCTCATTCTTGAACCTTTTTGCTGAAAATGGCTTTATGACCATGATTATTGCGCCAAGTGTCCACCAAAGCTGAAATTTTGATTTATGGCTGTAAATAATAATTATTGTTATAGCCATTATACGTACAGTATATACATAAAAATGTACATTTTGAACTCTACAATTCGAAAGTTTGACCTCTTTAAGATTTTTTAGTAAATAAAAATGTTCAAAAATAGAGTAAAAACATTAATAGTGTATAATAGTATTACAATTTAAATTAACCATTTTCTATTTTAATGTATTTTAAAATGTAATTTATTCCTGTAATGCAAAGCTGAATTTTCAGCATCATTACTCCAGTCTTCAGTGTCACATGATCCTTCAGAAATCATACCAATATGCTGATTTGCTGCTCAAGAAACATTTCTTATTATTATCAACACTGAAAACAGTTGTGCTGCTGAATATTTTTATTTTCTTTGAATTAGAGTTAGAGTTAGATTTGATTTGTTGAGTAGAAAGTTCAAAAGAACAGCATTTATTTGAAATTGAAATCATTTGTAAGATTATAAATGTTTTTATTGTCATTTTTGATCAATTTAAAAAAAACAAAAATATGTTGTGTTGCCTGGAGGCAACACGGTACCATAGAGGGTTAATGCATCCTTGCGGAATAAAAGTATTAATAAAAAAAAAATCTTACTGACCCTAAAATTAATAACTACAAAAATATAATACATATAATTAGACTAGAAACATAGTGCACAAGTACATAATTAATTATATGCCGAAAATTTTTGCTTTGCAAACAACATGAGTTTTGATATTGGGCTAGGGCTAATGCCCATTAGTGCCCTTTGTGGCAGTGCTAAGAATGCAGCGTGTATTTGAATTACATTACGAATTACAGCCTGATGTTTTGGAATGCAACGACAAACAAAATCATTTAAAAAATAATTTTTGCACTCTGAATTTAAACACGGGCCAAACTCCCTGTAGTCACATTCTCTCTTGTCCATTTATTGGTTAATTTGGTATTACATTATTTTCACCTTCCTTTCCTATTCCGTCTGGGAAAAAAAAGGCTAAGGCTCACCAACCTCATTAACACACTTCAAATGAAATTATAAAAAAAAAATTAATAAGTGAGCAACAGTTTGTGAAAATTTAATAATTCAGTTGTGGTGCTTATCCGTAATTCCCCAGGATTTCATTAGGAAGTGCAGAGGCACCTAAGAAGAAAATCACTCTTTTATTTGGCTTCATGCATATTGTATTTTAATGCGTGGTAGTTTCGCGCTGGAACGCTGCGATGGTTCTGCATGTAATACGTCGGGCGGGAGGTGAGCGGAGAGAATGTGTGAATGGCGTGGTATTAACGCACAGCTCATCGGGGACCTGAGCGCCAAGAGCGTTTATTGTAGATGCAGAAAACCACAGATGGAGTTTCATTACATTCTGCTTATGGGCTTGTGGCCATTTATAACATTTAGAATATCTTATTTAATGTTGGCTGCATGTTTTAATAGGCTTCTTGTATTTTAAAGAGGGATAAAATAGGCAGGACGGATCTTCAGTAAGTGATTGGCATTTTGTCATCGTAAATCCTGGTCAGATGTGTGGAGGGAGCTCAACTGTGGGGAGAGGCTAGCCCGCTCTGACCCCTCTGACTTTTGACCTTCGTCTCATCAGGCTTTTGTCCAGAACTGACAGGAAGGTCAAAGGCGTTTCGCTCCAGCTGCGGCTCATGAGCTGAGCATCAAATGTGGAAATGTTTTCGTTTCGTGTCTCGAAGTTTCTCGTCACAACACTCACTGAGTAATCTAGTTGGACACGAATATAATGTATCCAGCCAGGCTGTTGTCTCTTTGAATAACTCAGGATTTCCATGTCATGTTTTTATAGTTCTGTTTGCTTTTGTATGGTTTTTATGCTACGAAACTAGATTAGCAATCATAACATAGTAAGATGTGCAGCATTAGAAGCTACATTCAGGACTGAAATGGTCACACTAAAGAATCAAAACTGGTTTCCTTAACCCTGGGCGTTTCCTGTTTCAAAGCCTGATGTTTTTCCCCTCAAATGCAGTGTATTTTTCACGGAGCCTGAAGCAGAAATGCGAGGAGGTTTGCGTTCCAGGCTGAATGCAGGTTTCCTATGTAGCATCTAATAGGAGCCTCTCTATATATGGGGGAGGTGGGGGGAAGACGAAAAAATAGCTGTGTAGCCTCTGAAATATTTAACCCGAGCTAATTGGAGAGCACTTCCCATTTCAGGACTCCTCAAACTCTGAAAAAAGCAAGACCAGATCAAAGACTTCTGCTCTTTCCCTCTGGATACTGATGAGAGAGAAATGGGAGAGAGAAAGAGAGCGAGAGAGGACGAGAGATAGGGTTTTGAAGGAGAAGATGCAAATAGAGGAGGGCAGTGCAGGAAAAAAGATGTATCCTCAAGAGATGGAGAAAGAAAGAGAGAGGGGCATGTGTAACCAGCAGGAAATGGGAGAGAGTGGATGGGGAGACAGGAGAAGGACAGATGTCGTAATGAGATGTCATGTGACGCTTGCTTCGTTCGACCTAAATAAACAAACAGGACAACTGTTTTGAATATGCTATTAGTTGAGAAGAATCGATTCTTTTGAACAGTTTGATTCACTGAAAAAAATTTTTTCAGTGTGATTCATTTAAATAATAATAAAAACATAACAAGATGACAAAAACTTAATAAAAAGTACATTTGTTCCCTCTGATCAGCTACTACTACTAATGTTTAAAACATTGTCGACTGAAGAATTTAATATTTAATCACTCCAAACGATTCATTCTGATACACGAACAATATGTTCAGTCTCAGTTCAAACTGTTCATTGAAAAGAATCGTCAAATGAAAGATTCATTCACAAAGCAAACTAATGACCATGTGTGTGTTCCCTGTGACCTTGGTCTTTCCATCCTACTTGGCTTGCTTTACTCACTTACTCGAAGCTGTTATATGCCCCGTTTTACCATCAACACTAAATAGGAATGGAGGTCAAAGGTCAGAAGTAGTTATTGCCTCCTTCATCAGATCCTTGTTAATATAAAATAGAGATGACACTTTCACAGGTCTTTTGACCTTTTTGCAATAGATCCAGATCTTAAGCAGTCCCCAGTTGTATCCATCCTCCCATCCCCATCCAGAACTGTGATTGACAGCTGGGGCTAATTTCATAATCTGGCCAGGCTGCCCTGCACCGCCTCCATAACTTATTTGGTCAATAAAAAATCAATACAATGCTCATCTCTAATCGGTCTCTCTGCTGCTTTCATCCCTGCCTCATTACCTTTCCTGCCAAACAGCAGCAACACACACAGCGTCTGAATGCTGTCACCACATCTGGATGCCTTTTATTAAATTCTCATTCATGAAAAACTTTCATATATGACTTGAGCTCATCAATGCAACAATTTCAAGGTAGAATTTTCTAATAAAGGTTTTTCCAGTTCCAGTTCTAATTTCTTTAAATGATTCAGATTTTTTAACTTCTAAGTCTCTCTGTTGTTCTCATTTGTAAGTCGCTTTGAATAAAAGTGTCTGCTAAATGACTAAATGTAAATGTAAGTGTAAAAAGAACACTTTTTTACCGTATGCATTTGATTAAAAAGAACTGATTCTTAAGAGTCATTTGTACTTTAATTAGACTACACTGGTCTCGCTTTATGTTTTTGATTCATTAAAAAGAAATGATTCATAAGAGTCATTTGTACTGTAATCAGAATACCCTGGTTGCATTGTACTTTGTTTTTCATTCACTAAAAGAAGTGGCTCATAAGAGTCATGTTTTTCGGAATCTATCTACACGGTTTCCACTGTAGGTTTTTGATTCACTGAAAAGAGTCATTTGTTTGGGGGTTCATATATACTGGATGCACTGGATGTTTTTGATTCACTAAAAGGAACTGGCTCATAAGAGTCATTGGTTTGGAAATTCATCTATACTGGTTGCACTGTATGTTTTTGATTCACTGCAAAGAACCTGCTCAAAATAGTCATTTGTTTGGGAATCCATCCACACAGATTGCACTGTAGTTCTCATAATAATGATTTCGGACTACACTAGTATTGGGTGTCGCAAGATCCTTTTTAATGAGGACCCAGTGAAATACTGATAATATTTATTATCATCTTCCATGATGATATTTCATGTCATGTGTTTTCTCTCAGCTGTTTAGAATCAGAACTAGCAATCATGTCAGATTTATTAATTAATATATCTAATTGTTCAAACAGTTTACAGAAAGCCCTGAAATTGTTCATGATTCATTTTGACAATTCACTCATACACTGAATAATTTTTTAGGGAACTCACACCATAATTCTTTAAAACCAAAGCCAAAATAAGATTGACACACAGGAAAAAAACTTTAATCAAACGAGCTGTGCTGTTTTCCAGCTGGCCACTGCGGCCCATGTTGCAAATAATGCTGTTTAGTTTGTCGCTAAATATTTGCTCAGCAGAAACCTTGTCATGAAAGTCTGAAACAGAGTCACGTCATGATCTGATTTCCTGCACCTGCGCACCACATCTACAAACAGCAAATTGCTGAAAGACATTGCTGAGGTCAGAAACCCCCCAGCTGTACCTGTTTGAGAACAGCACTGATTCGTCATTAGATGCTCATCTCGTGGCCTCTCTCAGCGCCCTCCAATAAAACCGTTGGCAGAGGGGTTTAAAGGGCCCTGTGGCGGCAGGTGTTTGTCCTTGAGTGGCGTAGCACGGACGATACCGGTGTGATCGGACCTCCCCTCACCTCAAACTGATTTTCTCAATGCTAAAGAGCCTGCGACTAATGTTTTATCCGCTTTCTCCTTCCTTCCGTTTCCTCCCTTATTGTCTGACTGTGGGGAATAATGTGGGAGATAATATTAGGGTTCTGCTGTTTCCCCTGTGCAGATACCTATTTCCAGATCCTTCTGAGGGGTCGCGATTCATGCAGGGAAGGAAAAAAGGCGTCCTTGTTTCAGAAATGAGTGTCTTCCTGTGTGAGGGCATATTTATTTGCTGCGTACCCAGCAGAACAGCCTCTCTGGTGTGTGTGTGTGTGTGTGTGTGTGTGTGTGCCAGACACAGAGCAAACTTATGACTAGAGAACTTTTAGACACCATATGTTTAGTCTCTAACAGTGGTTTAATACTTCTGACACTTTCATACAGCTGTCTGGAAAGTAATAGCACTTTTTAATCTTCATTGCATTCTTAAAAGGATAGTTCACCCAAACATGAAAATTTGTCATTTACTTATCGCTTTACTGCAGTACATGTTATGGTTAACATAGTTTTTTGGCCTCTATCTACTTGCAAAACTCTAAAAACCTACCTTTACTTAAAATTAATTGCTATTTCCACCTGAAATGAATAATAAAAATGGCAGTTGAACACCAACTTTTATTCTTGTTCATACAAACGATTAATACAGTGGCAGATTATCAAATAATAACGACTTATTTTTGTTTGGTTCCTTGCACAATACTATGTTATGACCTTAGAACACTTTTCCCTTAGTGCATGATTTGTTTGCAGTGTATAACCAGCTCTATATGTATGGCTCTTCTGATGTGGTAAACTTGCTTGGTAGCTCACCTGGTACAGTATTACGTACGGATACAAGTCACAATAAAAGAGCTGAAAGACTTGTAGAAGCAACAACTGCTGTGATACGTACAACAGCCAATGTAATCAAACATTGCGAGATTCACGTTCATCTGTTTTGGGGGAAATTGAACACACTTTTAGCGCCACTCCCTGGGTATTCACTTTCAAAGTGTTGCGAAACATGCAAGTGACAGCGCAGTATCGTCTTGCAGAAATGTCGCCACAGACACGTTTTTCCAATGAGCATGGATTGGTTTTGACAGTTTGTTACATCAGATTTGAGGTACATCTTGCTTCTGACCTGAGTCCTAGATTTGGTTAAAAGTGATCATATGAATATAGTTTCTGCTAATTTGTGCTGGAACTACTGTTCCAAGGACATGTTTTCTCACTGCACGGATATTTGTTGTGGTGCTAAAATTGTCTCGTTGTAGTGGGCAGATTGAGACATATTCTTGGAAAGCGCACGGTGGGCAGCAGGCTCTCTCCATGCACTGATGACACACAACACCATGCTCAATTAGCCCTACAGTTGGCTTAATGACCGCTGAGAGTCAAAGACACGGTTTTGCAGGAAGCCAGAAAGAGGTGTGAACCTGGACAGAGCTGATGTCGCCCAGCTCTCTGGGATTTCCCTTTCCAGTTCACTGCTCAGAGTTTTGGCGCAAGTGATCATAGCTGTTCCACATCAGGCCAAAAAGCGTATATATATATATATATATATGGTTATTGATATAAGGGTCAGTGACATGATGCTCATATTTTGTCTGGATCTATTAATATTTTAAATAATCATTAATAGCTTGAATAAGTTTTAATTTAAATTCTGAAAAATATTTAAATAAAATATTCATACCAGTTTGGCATAATGTTTTATAATTATTTTTTAGGGAAAACATTAAAAATGTTTATTAATATTTAAAAAATCTTTTGGTACCAAATCAAAGTCATGTGGGACAACCAAGTTTTAAACAGGAAATTACATCATACAGACCCTCATGACTGTGGGTCAAGGTCAGTAAGTCTCTTAAATTATCTGATAATTTGACAGTTTTATTGCAAGGTAAGTTCAATTCAGGTTTATGTTTAAATTCTTATAGAAAATTGAACGTCTTTTTTTTTTTTTCAAAACCATATGAAAGCAACATAAATACCAGATAAGATCTTGTTGATTAGGCTTAGATTTTTAACAGATTTTTTTTTTTTTTAATTATTTATCATAGACACTACTGTTTGTCATTGCCCCAAAATCAGCAGGGCCGCCTTTAGAGATTGAAATTCTTCAAAAAATTGTGTTCCAAGATGATTTTTAGTGGATGCAATTAAAAAAAAAACATGTAGTTAGTTGTCAGCCGTGTTCAACAAGCACAACACTGAGATTTTTTGTGTTGATGGACTGTTGTACTTCTCCATTATTAGTGAGTATTTTTGTGGCCAAGAGCAGCTTGCAGTGAGCTCAGAATGACGTTTCCTTAGAGATGAGAAAATGGACAGATGGAGGGTTTGAATGCTGTTGGCTCAATTAGCGCACATTTCAGTCCCGCTGCAGCTCTCTGTTGCGGACAGCCAGTCCCAACCTTTTACGATTATGGGGTTCCAGCCAAACAAGGGCCAGCCTGAGAGATCACTGAGCTTCATGCAAAAAGAACTGCCATTTTTTGACAGCGTGTTATTCACGCAGAATGGCGAAGGTGTTAAACACTGCAGTGCGGGGTGACCCTCTGCTTGAGAAGGACGATGCTTCTCCCTGACTGTGATTAGCACTTCCCTTTGGGATATAGACAAGTTTAGGCACACCCCTAGGTTGGATAAACGGTTTCATTCAAGTCTTCCTGTCAAGCGGCAGAAGGACCTCAGCCCTTGTCGTTAATTTGTTGTCTGTTGTTGATGCCGTGGGAAGATGGTGGAGCTCTGGGAATTATGACTGCTCCCTAATAACCACGCAGCAGGGAAACGATGCTCCTCGGCGTCCTGACCCCAGACCTTGGGAACGCCGCTGGGATCACCTTGCTATGATTAACACAGAAGCTGAAATTCACAAAGGAGACTTGACTAACAGTGTATCGCTTCCTTCCTTTCATTCTTCCGTGTGCTCCTTGCTTCTGTCATCCCGAATCGATGGGTAAATCTCGATTGTCACTCTCTCAACCGGCTTCACAGGCTGCGGAGCTGGAGGTCACGGCCCACATCGATCCATCAGCCTGGTTGCTGTCTGGCTCGCTGATGGATTCGGTCCTCCCAGCTTGGACGAGGGCTTCTGAGAGAGAGATTTGTCCCTAGCAAAACACGATTTTGTTCTCGCAAACAATCGCTGTCGGCGTGCCAAAGGTGTGTCAGCATCAGTATCATGTGGTATCATGTTCAAGCTATAGAGCACATTGTTGTAGCATGTTGCTGCTCCGCCCAGAAGGGTTCAGGAGGAGTTCAGAAAGGTTGGACTAGATGTAGACATTGTGCGACTTGGTGGTTGGGTTTCATGTAGCATGTGGCACTGAGCTGTAGTCTGTTACACTGGAGCTGATCTGGCTGTGTTTATTTCCCTGACATCCAACCCTCAGCTTAACCAATAACAGCTGACAGCTGCTGCACATCGAGCCCTGAGGAGTTCAGAAGGGTGAAAAGGTTTGAATTTAGATTAAATATACTTAAAGGTAATGTAATGATGGATAGGTCAATGACATATATTAGTATCAATGATAAAGAAATCTTTTCTTTTTTTAAAGAGATTATTAATTATAAATTTCAAAATATTAAATATTCCACACAACTTGACATTCTTTTTTATCTAAAGGTCAAATTAGCAAATTTATTTATTTATTTATGCCTTTTTTTAACCACTTGAGTTTGATTTGGTAACAAAGTAACAAAATCGTAGCAAACTGTTTTATTTTATTTTCAAGAATTTCATTATTTTAATACTACTAATATCTAAATTAATTTTAATTTAAAAAAAAAATGCTTATCATAGAGTCGGTAGTCTTTCAATACCATAAGAACACTTAGTGTTTAGGCCACAAACCTGTACAACTCTTCCTCTTCATCTCTTTTCTCTTGGGGGGAATGAGTGTAGACTAGGGATGGGAATTACTGTGTTGATTAATCATGAAAACGATTATCAGTGAACGATGACTTTATTTTGGGCAGTGCTTTAATTGCCCGTATTTTAGCATGCAACATTCTGACTGGTCAAGTTCACTTGTACATTTGTGTTCTTTTGTGCAGATATAAATTGTAATATTATGTTTATGTTGTATATATCTCATGTAGGATGCATTTGGTTATTTAACCTGCTAGAAAAGTGCTTCAGTTTACCCATTTTCATTCGGGCAATACCAAATCATATACCAAAAATATGATTTGATTGTTTGAAATAATCATCATCCTTTTAAATGTTACTTTTACAGAAACACAAATGCATTAGTAATAAAAAATAGCAGTATTATTTTTCCTCATCATGTTTTCATCAATAGTATGTTTTAATTAAAATAATATGAACAATCGTTTTACTCACAATAATGCCCATCCCTAGTGTAGACTACGATTTGGGAACACGTTCCATTCACTCACACCTTCTCTGTCAGTGTCACTTTACTGTACCGCCTGTTCAAAATGGCCAGAGAGTTTTACTTTGATCCTGGCACACCTTTGATTCCAAAGCCTTTACAGAGGAGTATTACGATGCCAAACAAGAGACGTCAGAGCAAGCAAGCAGGGGTGCTTGATAGTAGCTTTCTGTTAACAGGAAACGTCTTAAAGGGATAGTTTACCAAAAAAATAAAATTCTCTTTCTTACCCAAAAATTAAAAATCGTTTACATTTAAGAATGTGGGTAACCAAGCAGGTTCTGGTCCCCATTATCTTCCATATTATACTGTAGTATAGTATGGAAATCATTGGGGACCATAAACTGTTTGGTTACCCACATTCTTCAAAATATCTTCTTTTATGTTCAACGGAAGAAAGAAATTCATACAATAACTTGAGTGTGATTAAATGATGATAGAATTTTCATTTTTGGCTGAACTAACTCTTTAACACTTTTTTCCGGACCTCTTTTCCTACTTTTGGTGGTTCTGGACTGCAATATGAGCTCCACATCAGCCCTTTAATTCTGCTAGTGTCGAACCAGGAACCACTAATGTCAATGAGCAGGTGATGGAATAATATCCTCACCACATAACTGATGCAAAACAAAACTCTAACCCAGATCGCTCCCATTAAAATCAACAATGCCGTCCTGGAATCAACCAGTTGCACCCTGTTGCATTGCAACACTACTCCAGAATCATCTGCAACACTGCTGCTGGGGTTTGTTTTTAACCTCAAGAGGTTTTCTTGTGCTACAGCTCTACTCATGTGTCTATGCTGGCTGCCAATATCTGGTAGAATTCAAGACGTTCTGCCTGGTTGAAACTATTGCCAGTTGCCGGGCCGGCTATACTGTACTTTCAGTTCTTCATAAATCCATCCACACCAGCCCAGCCACTTTAGGTTTCTAATCCCTCTTTCCCTCCACATGAAGAGACCCTCCTTGAGCGGGTCCAAAACCACCATACTTGCTTCTCACTGGTGGAACAAACTCTAGATAAATGGAAAACTTACTCCACTGCTACATTCCAACAAATCCTGAAGACACACGTCTTCAGTATTCATTTACAACAAATCTCACACAAAGTACTTTGTACTTTGTTTAAAAAAAAAATCTACTCATTTCATCTACTGCTAATGATCTGAGAATATTGAATTTACTCATCATCAGCTCTTTATCTTTTTGTCCTGTCTGTATAATTATTCAAAAAATTTAAATAAAATAATGCAATTCATTCATAAAATGATTGCCCCTCCTCTATGATGATCTTTTAGTATTTCTCTGAAAAAAATAAAATAAAATTATATATATGTATATATATATATATATATATATATATATATATATATATATATATATATATATATATATATATACATTTTAACATTTGATCTTTTTCCCCACAAAATGGGCAAAATGCAGAAATGCAGGAAAAAAATTTAAAGGAAATTATATAGAAAGGACCCCTTAAGACCTTTATGACTGTGTCAAGGTCAATACAGTAGGTCTCATAAATTATTAGATAATGTGACATTTTTATGACAGGGCACGGTTAAATTAAGTGGTAAAATGTAATGTGGTGTGACTCTGAAATTATTAATTCATTGTATTTGTTAAAAAAAACAAAAAACAATTTATAGCTATCTGCCTTGAAACTGAATATTTAAATGCTTTGAAGATGTGTGTGCTCACATGTATTTGAGGTGTAAAATATAATTTGGAATATATTACTCGAGTCACTTTTAATCAATAACTTTTAGTCTTTCTTGAAAAAGGTTTGAAAGTTTTTCAAAACCACATGAAGCGTGAATACAAAGAGTACATTTCTAAGAAATTGACACGTGTATTTTAAAATAGACCCCCCCCACCCCAAATTTTATTCATGGAAACTCTTATATGCCATTGACCCATGTGTAAAATATCTTGGCCATTATTTTAGCAGTAATGTGATACTGTTTGTAATCATAGTAATTTGAAATTATTACGTCGTATTATGTTCCATTTTTGCTGTAAGGCATAGCTTAGCATGCAGCAGGCGTTCTCATCCGATCCCAGGAATAGCCATTAACGTGATTTGTGCACTTTATTGTAAGCCAGTTTCGTAAGAAAGCATCTGCTAAGAACATAAATGTAAATGTAGACGTGTCATGTACAAGGTCATGAAAAATCCATTACCTCTGTCGGCTAAGCACTCGCCCTTTTCATCAGCGTTGGCCGCCTCAGCGTTCTGTAAGAAATATAAAATAGCCCTTGAAAGAGAGAGGCCCTATTTTCTCTGGTTCAGATCGAAGCATTAGGATGATTTTTTAGATAGTTTACATATCCTTTCTATGCATTTTCCATTTTCTTTGTTTTTCTGACGTGACAGACCTCTGATCTGGCTTCATTACTTTTCATGAAAAGGTTGTGCCCTGTGATCTGACCGAAACAGAAACCGAGGGGACTCCACGGGGATCCATTCTCACTCTGTCACCTTTCACAAAGAAAAACACAGCTAATGCATGACTACTCCATGAAAGGGCAAGAAGAGGAGGATGAGTCTGGTGACAACAGACGTATCTGCTAGTCAAGTCTGTCATCTCATCGCTGTAGAAGAGTGTTTGGAAAAGAAAACCTAAGCAGACCCTGTTGGGATGGCGGTGGGGGGTGTGGAGGAAGGGGATCCTGGGAAATGGGCGGTAGTCATGGCTTGGGTTACTTGTGCTTTGGCCCTCTTCGCCCAGGGGGCTGCACCGCACTGCCACCGTCTTCTACTCCTGTGGGCGTTTCAGACACACTGATCCAGTCGCCTCAATAGGCTCGGGTTTCCCGTTTCCCCGCTGGCCGATGCAGGCCGTAGATAACTTTGTCTCCATGCTTGTATCTTTTATCTCACATCTGGGAGTCTTGCCTGGGAGCTGGATGGTGACTACAGTGTCTGCTTTGTCTCGGCCCTTGTCATTACAAGGCTCAGGTTGCGGGCGGAGCTGGCGGACCTCCACCTGAGCTCAGGAGCCGTCCCATCGCGCGCACTCCTGAACATGCTCGGCCGTTGGGTTTTTGGAGGTGTGGCCTACCTGGCGTAGGTTAAAGTGAGGGGGAAAAACACACAGGTCTTGATGACTCGACAAGTTCTGATGGTTTTCTTAAAAATTATCCCTCTGTAATTGCTATGAAAGAATGTCGCCTGAACGTTTGGGTGGATTTCACTCCACCTCCCAGCTCGCTGTGCCCACGTGCCCATGCGGAATGCATCCGGGATCTCCAGTTCATTAGCTTTCCTGTGTATGTGGATGTCTAAAAGCCCTGTAAAAATATCCTCCATTAAATGTACAGTTAAAAAAAAACTTGCAGCCAGAAAAAGCAATAATGTTTCTGGTATTACAGGATGGCCTACAACTTATTACCATATATTTCATTAAGTGACAATGTTAATATACATATATATCAGAACTACTAAAACCTAACACATATTAAACTAAAGTAATGCAATTAACGTTAACTAAATAACAGAAAATGGAACAAAAAACACCCTAAGGTATATTACTGATAACAAAAATTTGTAGAATTTTATAAAATGGAATCTTAGTTTAATGTGAGGTGTCACATAGGGACTTCTGGGAATGTACTTTTACTTTTTAATACATTTTATGCATTTTTTTTTTACATGCAAAAAAAGTTTTTCTTGTAAAAAAAAAAAAAAATAAATAAAAATCCAGTAAAATTACTTATAATCTAGTGTTTTTTATTAGTTTACAGTTTTTCACCATATATGTTAAGGTAACTTACAGTTAACCAAATAACAGACTTTTACTACTGCATTTTTATAAATTGCCATGATTACATTTTGTCTCACGCTCTCTTTTTTATGTATATAAAAAGGTTATCAGAAGGTTATCAGAAAGGTTATCAGAAAACTAGTCAGTCATAAATAAATCCACATGTGAATCATTTTGCATGTTTGTGTCAAGGACGTCTATAATACCTAAAGAAAGCTTTTCCATTCATCTCAATGGCTGTCACTCAGCTGGTGTATGAATTTTGGAGAAATGTTTTTGAGCTAATCACCTGAGCAGTGAATGCCGTATGACTATCTACTCTGCAGCAGAAGAAAAGTTTTGCAATGATGATGCTAACATGCTAATCACCAGCAACTATTCTGAGCTGAGACGTCACAGGCAGCAGAGAGAGGAGAAAATGTAAGCCTAGCAAAATAAATATAATGTTAAGTCAGAATACACAATTAATTTGGAATGGAGAAAGATTTTTGGGAGGCCAGGGTTTCAGGTTGAAGTTTGCAAAATGGCAGAAGTTAGCAAAACTGCTAATTGCTTTTGGCATTCGTAGAACATATATGCTATGTTTCTTACGTTAAAAGATGTTTTGCGGTTTCACTCTCTCTTTGTACCTTATTGACCCCTAAATTGTACATAATAGTACCTTAAAAGTACACATTACTACCTAAAGTCAAATGGTACCAGCTTAGTGACAGTTTTCGCCTTTTTTCTGAGAGTTTTCTCATATTTCCTGCTATTTTGTCTCATTCCCTTTAGTTAAGAGTAAGCAGACATTTTGAAAGACTTTGAGCAAAGCAGCCACAGATTACACACGATGGCCTTTTCTCACCGAAAATAGTTAGCCACAGGTTCATTTTGGGTTAGCACGTCACAATCTTTTTTAAAAACTTCAAGAAAAGCACAGAGAACAGTGGTTAGTGCTTTTAGGGGGAAGAATCCAGCGCAAGATGTTTGACAGAGTGGGACGATGCTGAGGAAATGGCGGTACTCATGGCGAGAAAGAAAAGAATACATCAAGCCCTTTTAAAAGAGGCCAGACAAGATGAGAGTCCATCACCCAATCCTTCTCCTGCGGACCGGGGCGGGCTTATAACGCTATTACACTGCACTTTGCTAATGGTGTTAAAAAAGACAAAGAGGGCAGGTCAAGGAGAGTGGGACGGGTGATACACTTAGCTTTAGAGTGCATGGCATTACCATCATTTTCTGTTTGATGCCCTCTGACAAACCCAGTCCCTTTTACGCTGAGAAGCAGAAACCCGAGAGTGACTCTTTTGTGTGTTTGTTATGGGAGTGACAATTAGGCGGAGGGCATTAGAGTGTGAGTGTGTGTGTGAGACAAGAAAGACGTTTACAGGCTTGTATGCATGTGTTTAGTTTTACATGCATGTGTACACACATCAGCGTGCACAAGCGTCTCGCTCTTCTCTTGTTTGTTTGTTTGCGATGGCGTGTTTTCTAAGACAGGTGTTTACTCACCCCATGATGAGAAAAACAGCATGTTATCACACTGTGGAGAAAAGCGCTCACAATCACACAGCGCGGATCCCAGCAGCCCCCTAGAGGACGTAACGCGCACAGAGAGTGGATTTCATTCTCTGTAATCGCAGTAATCTGGTACCATGCCATGAAATACACACTTCACACAAACTGAAAGTGATTACATATGGCTGAGGTAAAAAGGGTTAATGCTGCACACAACCTCTCTGTATATATTCCATGCATCAGTGGTTCAGATGTTTTCAGAATATATTAATAGCTAATATTGCAACTTTAAAATGTCATTTATTCCTGTGATGACAAAGCTGAATTTTCAGCATTAATTGCTCCAGTTTTTAGTGTTGCATGATCCTTCAGAATTCATGCTGATCATCCTTCTAATAAGCTGATTTGCTGCTCAAGAAACCTTTCTTCTTATTCAAAATTTTAAAAACGGTTGCTGCAAAATATTTCTGTATAAAATGTAATACTTATATATATTATATTTACTTTTTTGGAAACAAAGGCAAGTGTGATTAATCAGGAGAGCCAGTGCTGTCCATCAAAATTATGATTGCTCTAAGAAGTAGGGAAAGCCAGTCAGATGCCAGCCAGGCTTATTAGACAGCTTAGAACCCCAGAGATGTTTGACTGGATCACAGCCCCACGTGTTTTATTTTTACATGCAGTCGAGTTGAAAGGGTGAACATGAGTTATATTTGATTAAAATGTCTCTGCTTATAGGATACTTTTAGAATTAGTGGTGATTTAGTATTTAATGCTGGTTGGCCTACATTTTTTCCTCAATATTGACTTTAGTATGGAAACATTCGTCACAGGTTGCTTTAATTTAAGCAGCTATTTAAATGATGTTAAACTTAATGCTTAAGTCTCTTGTGTTTGTAAGCTAAAGTGTAATAAATTAATAAATACAATTATATATTCTATTTTATTGTTATTTTATATCTTAAAATTATAAGTAAATACGGTATGTGTGTAATTACAGTATACAGTAAAATATGTTTGCGTATATACATAACCTTTTATATAAGTAAATATTATCTCCTAGGTATTGTGTTAGTAATAATAATCATTTAAAAAACTTAGGTTGAAGTGTGCAGGTATTGTGTGATGAAGGTGCATTTTTTTCAGTTTCCTCTTATTTTCTAGGTGTGTGTGTGTGTGTGCGCGCACCTGATAAATCCTTGTTAATCTCTCTCGTCTGCCATAACCACCCATAAAACTACTGCTGTTACTCTCTCTCTCACACACACAGGCCTACAAATGTGTTACTTTTTCCCTGCTTCCACAACCTTGCAGATAGATTGTTATTTTATGGGATTTGAGAGGAAATAAATAGTTTCTTCACTCAGAAGAGTATGTATTTTGGGTGCGATATGGTGTGTGTGTGTGTGTGTGTGTGTGTGTGTGTGTGTGTGTGTGTGCGCGCGTGCGTGTGTTAGTGTGTGTGTGTGTGTGTTGTGGGTGGTTTGTGTTCTTTTAAGCATTGTGTGTTTTGGGGGTGGCGGTGAGGGATAAAGACTGGATGCAGAGTGGCTTCTCAACAGGCATCTGCAGGTACAAGAGAGAAGTTTCTTAGCTGAGCCATTAAATCCCAGAAGCCTCATTACACTCGCCGTCAGAGCTCACGGTGACGATGAGATCCAAATGCGCATATTTAAAATAAATGCCAGACATCCTCAGCTTCTAATAACAGTATTTATCGTAAAGTTAGAGAAAAGTTCATTTAAAAAGAAAAAATCGTAAATACAGTGGCGTCCAAGTGTCTGAGACCACACTGGGATTCAAAATTTGATTTTAACCTGGAAAGTTTTAGGATTTGAAAAATACATAAAGAAATGTGTAATGAATTGTTTGTATTGTGATTTTTTTTTTTTTTGTGAATGTATTTTTTGGATGTTAGAAATATTTTGTATTCATTATTGACCAAAATTAGATTTTTATTGCTATTATGTATTGGTATCATTCAATATTGTTGTTATTGATATTTAATTGTGCTTGCTAATTTCCCCTTATTACATTTTGATTTAACTTTAACATAATCTGAAAAAAAAAACTGAATAACAGTTAACTGTAATATTTTGCAAACCTCTAAATAGATATCTATTCTTATACTGTACATTGTTTTTGTGAATTATAAAAGTATAGAACTGTAATATCATTTATCAGTTATTTGCCATGTAATAATTCAAAATAGTCAGTCAGTAAAAATAAATTGTGACAGACAAATTTTTAAAATCACTGCAATTTTGACTAATGTTAGTGGACTCCTAAAAAATGCTCCTAATTATAAAACACTGAATCAGTTTCAGAATAATATTGTTTCCTCATCCAGAAGGACTTGATGTCGGAGTCGTGGCTTATTGTTCACACTCCATCTCAGGTCATTTCCCAAACCCAATTTCTATCCTTTTTCTTTATTTCTGTCCTGTTCTGGTCGATTACAGGCAGAAAGCCCAATATGAAAATTTGTGTTCAAAAGATTAATATGCATAAGCAGTTCATACATACAAGGATGTAAACATGTAGAGTAGCTGAAGTGAGGTAGTGAAGCCGCCGTGTATGTAAACATCCTCCATTAGCAGCCCATTAGAGCCGCGGTACAATGACAGACAGCATCCCAGCGCAGCTGCTCTCTTAGCACGCTTTTGATGATAGAACACAGATTTGTTTGCTGTCCTTTCATTTGCTGGCCTGCACTGGTCACTTCTATTTTCTCCCACCATCTTTCAGTGATTGAAAGGTCTTACAAAGCAGGCCAAGGCATAAAAATGTAATTAAACAGGGGGGCGTAGTGTTGCAGCGAGGACAGGGTACTTTTATCTAACAGCGGTCCAGAGTAAATGAGGACGCCATGTGAAGAGAAGGTGGATGTGAACATGGACCTTCCGAGAAAACACACAGCACCTGGAAAATTACAGACACACAGACCTGCTCACCTGAACGTATAACTAGACATTTGTGTTAAAGAAGGGTTAAAGAAGGAGCACAAAACAACTATTACTTTTCCTCTCACACAGGGCACATGTGCTTTGTCCCCTGGGCCTTCTGTCCTATTCTTCTTCTTTTTTGTTTGTTTTATTTTTCTCAGCCTCCCCCCCCGACGATGTTTTTTAGCCCTGGCCGTACATCAGCTGGGATAACGTTTGCATAAATGCTGTGATAGAAAAATTGCTCAAGCAGAGTTGGGATAACAGGAGAGATTGCGGGGAGATGTGGAGGGAGGAGGGGGCCATGGAGGTCTCGGCGTCTGCCTGACACAAAGAACAATAAACATGTTCCACATGGGGAGAAGTGGTCCACAGACCAAGCCCAAGCTGAGCATGTGGAAATGGGTTCCAGACCCAGAGCCGTCGGCACAAAGGACCATTCTCACACACATGCACACAAACACACACATGCTAAACGTCTGCCCTCTCCCTCTGTTTGGTATAAACACCGGCATGAAATGTGCCGCTAAACCCCTGACACCAGAACTAACCTGCCATCAAAATCTCAAAACTCATGCAGGCCCAGCACATAGCCCTGCGGCATGCCTGAGGTGGTTATGCATCTGAGGCAGAATTACCCCTGAAGTGTGTGAGGCTTGTGCCTGGTTATTAGCTGGCTGTGTTTGCCCTAAACTATTATGGCCAGGTCATTGGTTAATTGCAGAATAAACACACATATTTGCTTTGGCTGCAACTCAACTAAAGGTTCAGGACAGAAAAAAACCAACAAGAACTTCTAAATGAGGGCCAAACTCCACAAGACCTTCACAAACTCATCATTTCTGTTTGACCTGGCAGAGCTTGGCAAACTTTAACATCTGCTCTGTGGCAAAATGTGGTGCAAAATATAATGAATGACTTGGCTTAGAGTGTGGGGCTTTCTAAAGAGGAAGAAGATTGTCTCATTTCTCTCTCCTTCCAGACAGCTGGACTGTCTTTATCCAATTGTACCAAGGTAAACCCCCACCCAACCCCAACCTTCGGTGGTTGGTGTAATACAATCCATAGATGTTTCGTTTATAAAACACTCAAAACCACTTTTCCACTTCATTAGTCCAATTCTGAAATTCACAACATTGCTTGAGAGAGACGCATTAAATACTCTAATAGTCAAAATGACTTTGTTTGTACCAGCCAGAAGCCTCTAAATACCATGATAAATCATGGATTCTATCTTATCTGATCTGCTTGCTTGCTTGGTTTTAACCTCTTCCATTAAAAATGCTTCCTGCTATGGGCCTGGAAAACAGACTCTTCTACATGCAAACATTTGCTAAAGGAAGTTCTGAAATCTAGATCTGAGGCTTTCTGTCGGCCAGACGCTGCTGTAAATCATAGCACTTCAAACCCCTTCTTTGACCGCACCGCCAGGAAAGTTCACCCCGAGAGTCACCCTTCTTCTAAACACGCCAAACGAGAGTGGTTTGGTCTGATTAATTGGAGTCCTGTGGGGATGATAGCGGCTGAAGAATGAAACAAAGACTCAAAGAGCCCCAAAATCCAGAGATGGATTTCTGCACACATACATTCCTCCAGATGGGAAGAGAAAGAATCTTAGCACAGGTTTTGCACCAAAGGCACACATCACAATTAAATTTAATTAGGAATTTTAGAAGCAATCAAGGACATATTTAATGAAACAAATGAAACAAAGCTTTCAAGGACGTATTTAATAAAACAAAGTACATCAAGAAAAGTTTATTACATGGATATACTGCATGCTTCAGTGGTTCTTTGCTTCACCATAATTCCATAGTTTTCATACTTTGTCGGCTGCTGTATATTGTTCTTGAGTTGGCTGCTTGGTTCTTTAGAGGTTAAAAATATTGATGTTACATTATAGGTTCTTCAGATCTGTTTCGGGGTTCCTTTCAAATGAACTTGCATTATGGGTGTTTCATTTAAATACCAACTTTCTCTCCTAAAATAGACATAAATAGACATATGGAAACATAATGTCAAAACATGAGAGTGAAGTTGTACCATAGGTCAGATAATGTGGTTCAAATGAGTTCATACTTTCATACCTTTGATTACAGAGATCACAAATGTGATCTCAATGTGAGACATTTTTTAGATCTCTCATGAAAAGTGTAATATTGAGGGTGATATCCTTGGGGTAGAGTTCTGAGAAGCAGAAAACTTCAGCAAAAGTCTCATTTTATTCTCCATTCAATTGTTGACTATATCTCCTGTGTGATTTTTCTTACTTAGGAGAAAAGAGTAAAAGAAAACGTTATTTGTAAACCTAAAAAAGTTATTTTTGGCATCAGACTGTAAAAGCTTTTTTGGTTCTAACTGGATTGTAGACATGATGAAAATATCCCACTGTGAAAGGGAGGCTATACAGCTCATTTAGAGCTGAAGTGAGATCAGTTGTTGATGTAGCGGCGGAGGAAGAGTTCAGGGAGGTCTGATCGGGACTGTGCTCAGAGGACTCGAGGAGGAAGTAGACCAGTGACTACAGTTTGATTGATGAAGCAAGCTCACCTAACTGCATGCATTAGCTCTCTCTAAACATTCTGGGCTCACTTATTGATATTTCCATCTGTCATCTCCCCCTCCTCCGCCACCCCATACCCACCAGCCACCGGCTGTAAGGTCATTTTTTATACTGAGATACTTTTGAATCAAAGGGAATGACGTGTTGCCTCAGTGTGTCGGATCATTTGGCCGACTCCTCCAGATTTAATGACATCTGGGAGTGAAAGGGGGGACGGGGCATTGATATTGATTTGTTAAGGCGTAATGCACCGTATGAATCTGAAAGAGATATGCCTGACCCGCGGAATGTGTAGTAATGATAACGCACTTTGCATTAAAGGACCGCTAACACATGTTTTTATGGCAGGGTGATTAAATTTAGAGCTCCGTAAACATCAGGAGGGTCCTATGGCGGAGTTCTGCTCCCATTACTCTTCGCTCGGCTCTCGATATCGTTTACTGGAAAGCCGTGATTAGAGGCAAACTGACACAAAAATGCATAACAAGAAAATAAGACAGAGTACACGCATCTCTGGAGAGAACGAAGCGTTTTCCCCTGCCAGGGAGAGAAATATCCAAGTGCTCTTTGCTGAGGCGGTATGAGATGAACATGGGTTGTTTTTTCAAGATGTTTTATTGAGCTCGTTGGATACAAGGCGAAATAAGACAGCATCAGTAATGTAGTTCAGGTCGACGATCATATAAGCATGGGGGTTTGAATTATTGCTGATGGCCAAAGAAGAAAGTGACACAAAAAACTGGAGAGAGGGATAAAGTCATGCAGTGTGAAGGGGGTTGTTCTCTGGGCCTCGGTGATAAGGCGAGGAGACGTCTGGAGGAGCTTCAGCTTTAGCTTGTGCTGCTACAGCTGGTGTTTGGCCTGTCTTGGCCCTTTGACAGTAATTCCAGACCTAGATTAGCTGTCATCTGATGCCAAATCTCACTCCAAACCCCCCGCCTACTGTCCCCTCACCCCTGGCCCCGGCCCTGCCCTCTCTCCCCTCAAAGACCTCCAGAAAACAGAGCCGTGTGATGTTCTGATTCATGTAGACTACACTCACAGTCGGCAAAGTGAAGCAGCTTTTGAGTTTTCTTTGTTTATCATGTGATTTGCTTTTTGGGGGGAGGATGTTTTCTAGTTTGTAAAAGTCTTTGGTTTCATTTCAAAAACCTGCCTCCAGATCACTGACGTGGTCCAAATGCAAAGACTTTTCTAAAAGGTAGGCAGTTTTATGCTGCCTGCTAAGAAATCATCTTCTGGCCAAATTCAAAAGCCAACACTTTTTTTTTTTTTCGTGGAGAAGGTGATGAGATAAGTGAGAAAAATAAATGGTGGATGAGAGAAATGAATGAAACAGATATGAGGTAAATTCCGAATTGAGATTAATTTGATAAAAAAAAAAAAAAAATGTCAGGTGGTATAATTTCTTATTATAGCTTAGAAAAATAATTGTAACAAAAATGCTTTAGCAGGTGTGTCACCCCCACTTGTGAGTCTCTCAGTTGGAGCTTTTGGATCTTATTAATGTAATCTTTACACTGTGGACAGAAGAAAAGCTTTTAAGAATTCAAGTTCACACACAAACATACATGTGTGTGTTTTACTGTCTGTGTCTACAATGCATCCTGTTTCTTGTAAGGTGAAAACCACATGCATAATTAGCTAAGGCCAGATCCTATCAAAATTACACTGGTTCAAAAACCTTCCTTGTAAAACATTTTTATTAAGTCAGCATCAGTATTATGAATTAAAATAATAATTAGAAAAAAATAATAATTTTAACAAAATTGCTTCACAGCTTATTGGTATTTGTCTGCGAAATCCAAGTAATGCGGTGCAACTAACATACAGAAACAGCACAAAAAAAAAACTGGAAATTATATCAGAGTTGTCCCTTGCATATGTGTCGGGATCAGTTAATCTCTTAAAATACAAATAATTTAACCTATTTATGACAGGGCAGTTAGTTCAGGTTGTAAGATGTCATGTGGTGCAACTCCCCAAAAACTTGTGTATATTTATAAAAAAAAAATTTTTTTTATTTATTTATTTTTTTTTTTTTGGAAAAAATTTTAGATGTAAGGGAAATAAATTATTATTTTTTCTTTTGTGGTTACACTACATGACAAGTATTGTGTCATAATGTATATAGCATCATCTGTATTTTTATAAAGCACGAGTTGCTGCTTATTTAGGACATTTCAAATCTGTTGTTTATGAAATTCCATTCCAGTATGAATGTAGGCAGGTTTTAGCAGAGCCCTTTTGTGTGTAGGCTTTTGTTGACCTGTGCGTTTCTTTTGATTTCATCTCGTCTTTGTTTCACTTTGATATTCTCTTAAATTGGATGAAGCACCCTGGTATGGCTTCTCATAATGTGAACACTTGATTTGAGTTTGCTGTCTTATGTTCTGTAGTGCCTGTAGTGAAGGGGGCTGCTTTGATGGTTTGGAAGATGGAGAATGGAGCAGGTGTGTCAACCGCACTGGTGACAGACCATTAGAGTCTCTCGGCTGGAGCCGTTAGATCTTATTCATGTAATCTTCACACTGTGGACAGAAAAAGTGGATCTGAAGAACTCAGGTTCGCACACACGTTCATGTGTGTGTTTTGCTGTGTCTGTGTCTACAATACATCCTGTTTTCTTGTGAGGTGAAAGCCGTATGGTTAGCTAATGCTGGATTCTATCAAAATGAGCTACAAGGCTTCATATCAGTGTCAGTAAATAAAAAGACTTCATATTCAATATCAGAAAAATTAAAAAAACACGGTCATGCACGTGACTTAAGGGTGAATAAACTGACTTGAGGGTGAGTGAACAATGACAGAATTTTAATTTTCGGGTCAACTATCCCTTTAAGTGTCCAAATGCTTTTTAGTACCTCTGCATTCGACTGCACATGAAGTCACAGTTCCAACGAAGTAACTGCAGTTTCTGCGTCTCGAGTCTTACCTTCCTGCAGGTGCTCAATTTGTGTCTAAATTGCCCCAGCCAGCAAACTCATTTCAGAAGAGCTGGGCTGAAGCCAGACCATGTGAAAACCCTTAATGAAGTGGCTTTCTCTCTCTGAACCCCTGTCAATCTCTGCTCATCCACTTCCACTTGGTCATTCCAGTCAGTTCGGCCCTTAGCGCTAAGTCCCCCTCTACCAATCCCATCCTGTCACATACAACATGGAAAATATCTCCACTATGAGTGACAGGAGCTACTAGCAATGTATTATTCGAGTTTTGTGTTAAAAGATGTTACGCTCTCAATCTTCGCCTGTCATTGTGAGAACTTTTGCAGTTCTGTAGATCTCAACTAAGTTGTTTGTCCTTATTTCCTTAGATTCTTGCATGGTGAATACACAGTGGAGGTGGCCATCAATGACTACCTGGACATCTACTGTCCCCACTACGAGGACCATCTTCCTCAGGAGCGCATGGAGCGCTACATCCTTTACATGGTCAACTATGACGGCTACACCACCTGCAACCACCACATGAAAGGCTTCAAGCGCTGGGAATGCAATCGCCCAATGAGTCCGAACGGGCCCCTCAAGTTCTCAGAGAAGTTCCAGCTGTTCACACCCTTCTCTCTGGGCTTCGAGTTCCGCCCAGGTCACGAATACTACTACATCTGTGAGTAACCTCCTCCTTTCTTACTCTAATTCTTCAACTTCGAACCCCTCGTCTGCGTTTTCCTGTGACCAGGTGTCAGTAGGGCCCCAGGGTGCAATCATTCACTGAACTGATGGTTCTTGGGTTACAGGAACTGGGGTGTAGAGGGTAAAGGAAGACTCGATAAGGACGCGCAGACTTCACAACAACATCTGATCAATAACATGTGCCACACTGTTCAGTCTTCTGAAACCTGTTATTTAGTCTCTAGAGACATATGGCTGAATGAACAAATAAAATACGTGCCAGTCAATCTTTGGTTAATGCTATAACGATACGGTTTAGAGAACCGAACACAAAATGTAACTGAAACTTAAAATTACAGGTTACACATCTTGAATTTACATGAAATAAATCTGTTATGCACAATATTGTATATAGAGCAGGATATTGTTTGTAAATGGCTGGCTCATCTACAGTAGCCGGGTTTTACCAGAGTAAACAAGAGTAACATAAGTCTCCTGAAGCTTCCCTGATTTGACATTGCAAGAATAACACTGAATTTTTGATTCCCTCTCAAATTTTGTGTTGTTATTTCCATGCTGTTTGTTTCTGAAGGAAGATTTTCTTGATTTGATGAAGATTGAAGGAATGGGTATCCACATCAGCAGGAGTTCCCTAGTAAAAAAGTGATATATTTAAAATACATTTATTTCATACTAAGTATAGTTAAAATCTATTAACATATTTACTGACGTATCTCTTGAGACTTACTGAAATAAAAATTAAAATGAAACTTATTTGTAGTACTACTTGCACATTTCTTAATATTAAGCCTAAAATGTGTTTTAATGTCACTATTGATGAGTATTGTGTGATCTTTGAATAATATCGGCCTTTAAATGCAAGATATTTAAATTGTATCTAAGGTATACTTACAATAGTTCCACTTTAGCACAATCAAATATACTTCAGTATATCTTTAGTTGGACTTCAGCACTACTTCCACACAAAGTGCATTAAGTACAAAATTAGTTGTTCCAATTTAGCAGATTTTAAGTATACCAGTTTAGTATGCTAAAAGTACAATTGCTGGGTATTTTTATTAAGCACATAAATATGTAAATGTATTTGTAGTATACTCTTGTGTTTTGTGCTTACATGTAAACTAATCTAATCTAACACATGAACACACGCATTCACACATTCACACGTTGCAGAAAGAGAGGAAAGGATGAGTTTACAATACTTAGTATGAAATAAATGTATTTTAAATACTTTTTAGTATATTTCACTAGGATTAAAAGGCATAGTTCACCCAAAAAAAGAAACTTTTCATCAACGTCTTGTGGTTTCAAACCTGTATGGCATACTTTCTTCAGTGGAACATAAAAGAGCAATTTAGCAGAATGTTCATGCTGTATACAATGAAAGTGAACGGGGACTAAAGGCTTTTCCAAAAATGACTAATTATTAGCATTTTTATGTAAAAAATACAGTATTGTTATGCAACTCATTGTATGCAATACTCATTTTGCATTTCAAACAAAGTCATACAGATTTTTGGGTGAACTTCCACTTCGATTGAAAGGTTTTGATGTACGGCATGCATGACATTGTTCTCTTTCTACCTACTACTTGGACCAGCATAGAGTTTTGTTACATTTTCACCAAAAATATCAAATCCACTGTGCATTACCAAGAACTAGTCAATCTTTATTTTGACTCGAACTATTGTTCATGTGTCCACCTTGCTGCACAGTAGGAAGCTTGTTCTCCATAAAGCTGTTGTCTATGTTGCATTTTGGTGCAGAGTGCCAGGTGGACCACTCTTTCCAGTGTCAGCCGCTTTAAACATATCAAAAGGGTTTGAAAAATCAATTATTACTGTCATTTAAATGTCTACCGTGCTCTATTGCATTAGTTGAAGTCACGTTTGGTGCAGTTGGAGCTGGAGAGATTTATTATAGCGATTTGAATGTCTAGGACTTTAATCAGAGCAGAAAGTCCAGTCCAGAAAGTCCAGTTCTAGTGAAGTCTCTTGGGAGCAGAGTTTGGCAGTGTCCTGGTGTCTCCGCCTGATGAAAATGTCAATTTGTTGAATGGCATGTGCACTATTAGCCGTGCACTTTGCCGCTCTGAGTGAGATCGGTGCAAAACCAGTTACCAAGGCCATCATGCGTAGCTGTCCAAATTATGCTGATTGGTCAAATCATATTTAACCGAAGGATCCTGATGGGGGTAATTGCATCCACAGCTTCTGGGGTGCCAGCCATTACCATTTTTCAGATAAAAACAGCTAAAAGCCATTAACCTGGAGGGGCAGTTTTTGGCTCGGGATGGTGCCTGAACGACAGGCCTGACACCTCGCCCTCTGGAGGTGGCCCGCCCACCGCATCAAGGTCAGACCTTCGCCCGGCCGGACGAATCGAGTGGGGTTCTGCTTTATCCTGTTCTTTTGCTCTCACTTGCATGACAGGGGGGAATTTGCCGGGGTGCATCTCTCCCTGTTTCACTAATGGTCTTGTGAAAGGTGTCCTTTGGCCTGATGAAAAAAGGGCTCCCGCTGGGCACAGGCAAAAGGAAAAGGCTCAGGGCAGCACGCAGGATGCATTAATGAGGCAATTTCTCCTCTTTTTTGTTTTTTTCACCCTCTTTTTTATTCTCACTTGTGGTTTTTTCTGTATGTGTGTGTGTGTGTGGTGTGTGTTTATTCCAACTTTTAGAAGAGAGAAGGGACTTTGAGAGCAAAGTTTTCATGTGATAAAAGAATGCAGCTTTTTATCCTAAACGAATGCAGCTCATTAAGTAGAACAGCATGATTTTTACCGCTCACCATGCTTGCCGTGTCCCGGGTTGCCTTAGAACTGGCCCTGTGCCCTCAGAGCTCGGCAGTTCAGAGGTTTGGGGCTCAAGGGGACCCAACCTGTAGCTCCGCTCATGACTACAAACCTCCCATTGTGCGTCGGGACACCTGATCCTGAAAGCATAATCACACAAATTGCTCTTTTGAAAGCTAAAAGCACATTTGTCCTAATAATCACTGAAGAGTCATTTCTAATGTTTTGTGGCCATCTGTTGTATCTAACAGCCAAAGATTCAGAGGCCAGAAATACTGAGCAGGCTTTAAGGTTAAGTATGAAAATCTTAAGTATGGCTTTCTGTGCTTAAAGGAAGAGTACAACCTTTTATTACTCAAAAAAAAGATGCTAACTTATCAACACCTCATGGTCTTAAAGAGATAGCTCACTTAAAAATTCAAATGTTATTCTAAACCAGTAACTCAGTATCATGAGGAAACGTCACTACTTTATGTTTTGGCGAAATGGTGGTGAATTTGTATAGTTTGAGTTAAATGAAAGCATGATTTTTAGAAGAAAAAAAAAAACAAGTATGATCATACTAAGTATAGTTCAAATCTATTAACATATTTACTTACATATCGCTGGAGACTTACTGATATAAAAAATATCATTAAACTTTATTTGGAGTACTACTTGTGCTCAATGCACATTTCTTAATATTAAGCCTAAAATGTGTTTTAATGTCACTACTGATGAGGATTGTATGATCTTTGAATAATATCAGTCTATAAATGCAAGATATTTAAAGTGTATCTAAAGTATACTTGCAGTAGTTCCACTTTAGCACAATCAGATATACTTCAGTATATCTTTAGTTGGACTTCAGCACTACTTCCGCACAATTAAAGTGCATTAAGCACAAATTTAGTTGTTCCAATTTAGCAGACTTTACATATGCCAGTTTAGTATACTAAAAGTACAATTTCAGGGTATTTACAGGGTAAATGTATTTGTAGCATACTTAGCATGAAATAAATGTATTTCAAATACATTTTAGTATATTCATTTTTCACTAGGGACCCTTATCCCACTTCTAAACCCTTAGTTGGGCATAGGCAGATTATACGAAAAGGTATGAATGAGATACAAACTTGTCATCAGTTTGCCAAAATGGAAAATAGTTCCGAATTGCCATAATATTGTGTTGTCCAAATCTTTATGACTTTCTTTCTTCAGTAGAACAAGACATAAAACCAGAAAATTACAGCAGAAGAATGTTCGTTCTGCTCTTTTGCATACAGTGAAGGTGAATGGAGAACGGACATTGACAAGCTCCAAAAGAGACAACAAAAAGCACCATAAAGGATAACTCTCATTCTCATTCAAATATGGAACATCAAGAATCATCAAACCAGGGTTGAAATTGCCATCGGCTCTTAAAAGTCTTGCAACCGATCACATCAATGCAAGTTTGAATGAGATTTGATAGCTGTGGCAGACAGAAATGTTTGTCTTTTCCTTTACACAAAGCTATCGTGTGGCTTTAGGACACTTTGAATATAGCGCACGAGTCCTCTGTCCTACTTTTATGGTACTTTTGGTTATTTTTAAAGCTTGATAGTGTAGCTTCAGTTACACTTTCATTGAATGGAAAAGAGCAGCTCACTGAAGAAGATGAAAAGGGTTTGGCTGAGTAAAGAGGGACAGATTTTCATTTTTGAGTAAACTATTCCTTTCATTTTAGTGTGATTCGTAAATGTGCTGCTCGTCTGACCAAAGCAGGCACAGGGTGTCACGAGTGGGTATCGCTTCAAATATCATGGCTGTCCAGGAAATTGAGGTGGTGGGCGTCACAGAAATGTCGCCAAACCAACGGGGCGTCCCAGACCTTCCTTCCATCCGTGGGACGTTGTCACCTCAGATGCGAGGGGAAAACGGAGACACAGAAGAGGGTCAATCAAAGAAAAAAGAAAGGAAAGAAAGAACCCAGGGTTCAAAGTTTGCACTCAAGGCTGGGTGTTTCTTATGCCTGTCCTGAGCTGTTTTTTATGCAGTCCGCCCTGTTGCTTGGTGCGAGACCCGCTATTGTGCACCTTTTGTTCCAGACAGCGGCCTGGGCTGAGAAGTACTTAGTCTGGCTATTCATCAGACGAGGCCAGCTCCTCCTCCAGAGAAGTGTTTGGCTACTATCAATATTGTTGCTGTCATGGCCCCTGGGGTTATGAGGCAAAGGGCTCTGCCACGGGGTTACTGGGGGGGTGACCGAGGCTTAGTTTGGTTATCCCACAACAATAGAGGATGTCCATCACCTTTGGGTCGACCCCGCCTCGACCCACCGGAGAGGGTGACTGAGTGAATGGCAACTGTGACATTCTCACAGGCCTGTTTGCTTGAATACAGCAAATGGGAATTTCAGAGACTCCAACACACACACACACACACGCACACACACACACACACACACACACACACACACACACAGAGTACACCAGATCTCCGATAGCCCTCTGTTCATACACACAGAAAAAAATCTAAAATCTCTTTTGTTGTCACGTTTCTTCATGCATACTTAATCATTCATTTTTGTGAGTGTTTTTTCAGTTTGATCATTTATTTTCACCTAAAATGGTAAAATATAATTTTTTTTAAATGTTAAAATCTTTTATCCCAGTTTAATACAGATAGCGAGCCAAAGTAAACTATTTGTTGGTTGGTTCCCCTGAAAAGTGTAAACACTGTGTCTGTGAGGCACTTTCAAAACATTTCTCTGTTTGTCTGAGAATTCCAACCAGCCCGACATAGCAACAGTGATGAATGACGAACAGAATTTGATGAAAAATAAAATAAAAACAGAAACATTTTGAAATATTATTACAATTTGAAATAACTAAATCAGATCATAATATGCCAAACTGGTGCTTGAGAAATATTTTTTATTATCAGTGTTGAAAACAGTTGTGCTGCTTTTTATGAAAACCATGATGCATTTTTTCAGGATTCTTTTATCAGTAGAAAGTTCAGAAGAACAGCAGTCAAATAGAAACATTTTGTAACATCATAAATGTCTTTACTGGCATTTTTATCCATTTAATGCATTTGTGCTCAACCAATTTCATGAGTTTGGGTTGGAGCTAGCTGTTTTTTCTGACCAATGAAAGATGGGGTAGGAGTCTTTGAGAAACCTGTTTGAAAATAATAGTTTTTCCATTCCAGTTGGTGACGCTAGTAGACACTCAAACAATTTTATATACTTTTGATATAATATTTTAGAAAATTTAAGTAGATTTCAGTCTTTTTTTACAACTGAATGAAACTGTATAATTACCATATTAATGTACAGTACATGGTATTTCAAAATACGTAATTACTTAAAAGAAAACAATAGTACTACTATTGTATATGTGAAAAAATGAAAATAAAAAATACTAGTACAATGCTACTTTTTGATACTTTTTTGTTTAGACTTTTTTGTTTTATAAAATGCAGTAGAAAGGAATTGTCTGAATAACAAAGTGAGTTCTGTTTTCCACTAAAGTAAAATGTAAGCTTAGATTTTGAGTTTTTTACGGCATGAGAACACCATGTGCCAATTTTACGTCCACACACTTAAGAACACCTGTTAGAGCAGAATTCACCCAAAAGAATCTTTTTGTGCAGAACGCATCAGCTCTCCATTAGCTGAGCCGCTGAGTGATTTGTGGTAATTGCTAAAGGAATTTTTATGTATCTGAAGAGCAGACAGAAAACTGTTTCATGGCAAAAATCGTGATTTGTTTTCCATTTGTGATCTTAAAAAATTAGCCAAAAATCCATTTGTTTGCTTTTGAAGGAGATGAGGGGAAACGAGTGCCAGAATGAAGTTACCCTTTCAATGGAGAACTGACTAAAAGTGCTTTCTCGTAGCCCTGTGTAGAGTGTGTGTGTGTGTGAGAGGGAGAGGATGAGAGAGAGAACGAGTGAGTGACTCACATGGCAGAGTAATGGAAATTTGTTCATTGCTCTCCAGGCAGATGTTGTGTCTGGTTCAGAGAGTACAACAGCTCCTGGTTGCCATGGTGTCAGTAGACATGGCCTTACCAATGAGACTGAATCTCACGTGTGTTTATCATCAACGCACCGCATGGCCTTTGTCTTGACTTTTTCAGTGCTATAAAGCACAACAGTACGGTTTCTGAAATAAAAAGTAAAAATCTACCAGGAGGGACTAACTGAGTCATGCTAACCTGAATAACCTATATATAAACTAAACGTTTGTAGGTGATGAGATTTTTTTTATTTATTTATTTTTATTTATTTATTTGTTTAAAGAAGTGTCTTATGCTCACTAAGGCTACATTTAATTGATGGAAAATAAAACAAAAACTGCAATATTGTGAAATATTGTTACAGTTTAAAATAAGTGTTTTCTATTTCGACATCAAATCATTCTAAAATGCTGATTTGGTGCTCAAGAAATATTTCTTGTTATTATCAATGTAGAAAATAGTTAATATTTTTATGGAAACCATGATACATTTTTTTCAGGATTCTTTGATCAAAAGAAAGTTCAAAAGAATGTTCACATTTTGTAACATCATATACAGTGTATATATATAATCATTTTTGATCAATTTAATGCATTTTTGGCTTGCTGAATAAAAGTATTAATTAAAATACTGACCTCAAACGTTTGAGTTTTTGTGTGTGTGTATATGTATAAACTTAAAATATAAAAAAATATATTAATACTTATAATCAAGCACTGTCATTAGTCATTGGTTGCACTTTCTTTTACTCAATTAAATCATTTGCAGAATGTGATGAGTAGATCATTCTTAAAATTAAGTAGATGCATTTGTTTTTTGTTTTTTTTGTCTGATTTTAATTACTTTTCATCAGAGTTTATAACACTGTGCTCAGAGCTCCTTACTGAAGTTTTTTTTTTTTTTTAATCCCTATGGAGAAAATGAATGTGAAAAAATACTTCCACAATTAAAGTGGTCAGTGTTGTGCGGTTGGGTTAGTTGACCACTCTGTGATTTATTTCAGCCATTCAGATATTAGACTTTAGAGCCATTTCTAAGTAAATCATGTCAAATCACATAGATTTATCAGTCTTTGAGGAATATTAACAGTAATTGTAATTTTCTCTGTGTCCCCACAGCCTCACCACACCCCAACCTCGGTGGGAAGCCGTGTTTGAAGCTGAAGGTGTACGTCAAGCCTACGAGTAAGTATATCCCAGTTTCTGCTCTCTGTCCATTTGTGTTATTTATGGCAATACTTGCAAATCAGTACCAGGAATCTCACATCCCAGTCCTCGTGTCCAGCTTGATTTAACCCAGCAGGTCAACCCTGGGAATTCTAGGGACACCTGTATTAACTCTAATGATGGATGTAATGCCTTGCTTGTCTAATTTATCTTGAGGGACTTCGTTCCCATCGCTCTAGACCTCCACTGATAACTAAGACAGCTTGTTTTATGGGGCTGAAGGTTTTATGGGGCCGATCATTCATGATACCAGAAACGGTGGAGCGATAGTGTTGCCCCTTGGGGGCACTTGCTGTAGGAAGCTATTCATCTCACATAGGCCAGATAACAATCAAAAACGTTGACCTACAAGTAATCAAGCTAAGCAGGTCCGGACGCAAAGAGACCTGCAGGGGTTCCCACACACGAGCCACTGACACCAGGATAGCCTGCAGTTAAACAGAGAGGCCTTGGTTTGTTTAACCCCAGTGTGCCAGCTGTGGGTAGCACCGCTTAAATCGTTCTCCCTCATGACTGCAAAGTGTCAAACGCGTCCAGAAAATATGTTCGCTAAGCCAGGCTTTAATATACAGCCTTTGCATTTATCTCATCTAGACCTGCTCAGCATCAAGAAGAACTTCAACCTGGAAAATAGTCAGAAGTAAAACATAAGTATGCTGCAAGAGGTGGACGTGAAAATATGTAGAGTGAATTTTTAAATACTCTCATGGCATTTATCCTACACTTGTTTACAAAAAGCTCGTTTAAAAGGTTTAGTAGGGAGGTTTCCCAAGTACGGTTGAGAATTGAGAACCAGTTCTCATGCAATAGATACCGTATATTTTTGGGTCCATGGCTTGACATGTCCTGATATCATAAAGAAAAAATGGTTACACTTTATTTCAATGGTCCAATCAGGCATTCTTCTAACTATAAGTAACTTTGAAACTACATGTCAACTAACTCTCACTGGAGTATCAGTAGACTGTTAGGATTAGTAGAATCATTTGACATGTACTTGCAAAGTTACTCGCAGTCAGTAGAATGTCTGTTGGGGACCGACAAAATAAAGTGTTAGCAGATATTAAGCAGACAGTCTACTGCTCTAATGACTGGTAGATGGCATGTAGTTACAAAGTTACTTACTGTCAGCAAAATGTCCAAACAAAATTTTCATTTTTGGGTGAACTATCCTTTAGGTGAGATGACAGGATAGTTCACCAAATAATGAAAATTTTGTCATCATTTACTCACCCTCATGTCGTTCCAAACCTATATGAATTTCTTTCCTATGTTGAACATAAAAGAAGATATTTTGAAGAATACTGGTAATCAAACAGTAGATGGTCCCCATTGACTTCCATAGTAGAGAAATAAATACTGTGGAAGTCAATGGGGACAAACAACTGGTTCTTAAAAATTTTTCAAAACTTATACAGGTTTGGAACGACATGAGGGTATGTAAATGATGACAAATTATTCATTCATGTCAGTTTCATATAGTTTTGAAAAAGTTAGATTTAAAGGTACAACTCACCATTTTCACATGAGGGTGAGTAAATGATGACAAATCTTTCATTTTTAGGTGAACTATTTTAAGTAAATATTAAAATATTCTAACCAAACAGCTTATTAGCATTTGAAAAACTTTTATCCACTAAACATTGTCGACCAAGTGTTGTGCAACCAACATGCAAAATCAAATAGGAAATGATGTCATAGATTCGAACCCTCCAGACCCTCATAACTGTTTTAAAAAATTTCCAAAAACATAAAAAATGGATGTTTTCATGACAAAGCAAAGTTAGTTCAGGTTGTAAAATATGGTTAGACTCACCAAAAACTTTGATATTAATTCATTAATGAAATATGTTTAAAATATAGTTTATAATAAATAAATAAACAAACAAACAAACATTGAGATGTGTACATACATTCATATAGGTTGTCAAGGAAAATGTTACAACATTTTATTCGGTTAAACCAATTTTGCCCATTTTGATTGGTTAAAGGGATAGTTCACCAAAAAATGAAAATTCTGTCATCATTTACTTACCTTCATGTTGTTCTAAACCTGTATCAACTTCGGCTGAACATTAAAGAAGATGTTTTAAAAAATTTTGATAACAAAACAGCTGATGGTCCCCATTGATATCTATAGTAAATTTTTTTCCATGGGCACCAGAAACTGTTTGATTAACCACATTTTTCAAAATGTCTTCTTTTGTGTTCAACAGAAGAAAGAAACTCATACAGGTTTGGAGGGTGAGTTAATGATGACAGAATTTTCATTTTTGGGTGAGCTGTCCCTTTAAATCTAACTTTTTCAAACCCATTTGAAACCAACATGAATGCAAGGAGTATATTTTTAAGAACTTGTAATGTGGAATCTAAAAATGTGTAGTTTTTAGGTTCCGTTCCTTCATGTTTAAGGAAATTGAATCTGAATCACAATTAGAATTGTTAAATTCCTCACAGTTCCCACCCCTATTTTCCAAAGTCATCATTTAGGGGTCGTGCAAGTTTGGAGGAGAAGCCTCAGCTCATATGACAGCCCATTAGCGTGATGTAATTGTTAGCAAACAGAAGTGTTCCAGAGAGCAGTTCAGACAATCACATGCAAACTGAAATAACGATTCACCTCTCACTCTATCATTTATCTGTTTACAAGAGCACTCGTGACTCCATCCAGCTTCTCAGAGATAATGTACACTGCCTTTCACAGCGATCAGATCTCATGAGAGTGTGAGAGTCAAAAACTGACTGAAGTTTAGTTGATTGTTCGAATTCCAATTCATGGTTCTCAACCTTTATCTACCATCAGGCTTCAGAGGTGTAGAAAGTTGTTTCATTGGGGTGTTTTCATGAAATATTTATATGTGCATATCCAGGATGGAGAGTAACGAAAAGAACAACAGATGCCTGTTAGTGAAAAGCTTTATCATCCGCTGTGACCCCTCCATGTCTTTGTTTTCCTGCTCTCTGACGGGGTGGAATCCTAGTCTTGTGGACACAAAGGTTAATCTAAAGACTCCAGACTCCAGACTCCATTTTAATGTCTTTAGGGATCAAGAGAAGGGAATTGTTGGACCTGAGACAAAAGCCCAAATGAAAGGCAGGCTGGGAAAAGTGCAAGGATGGGCGAGGGGCTAGAGGAGGAGAATGCAGAGCCTTTACACAGAAGCTGCATCCCATTTTTCATAAAGACAAGATGAAGATGTCCAAATCTGAGTGAAAATAGTATATTAAAGGTGTGATGAAGCAGAGGTTCTTGTGACAGATCTCTTACTAATAATAAAAAAAAGACTTGGTTAAATTAGAAAGATTGCAACATAGAAGTAAAAAGTAATATATGTTTAAAAAATATTAAAAATATTTTAATTCTATATATTTTAATATAAATATATATTATATATTTATATTTTAATTTAAAATGTAAATTATTCCTGTGATGTGAAAGCTGTTTAGCATCGTTTAGCATCATTACTGCGGTCTTTAGTGTCACATGATCCTTCAAAATTCATTTTAATGTGCTGATTTGATGCTCAAGAAACATTTATTATTATTGTCAATGTTAAACAGTTATGCTGATGAATAATTTTGTGGAAAGCGTGATTTTTTCAGGATTTTTTGTTCAAAAGCAACAGCATTTCTTTGAAATAGAAATCATGTATATATATATATATATATATATATATACATGCATACACATACACACACACACACACACACACACACACAAACACTTGTCCAGCAAGTCTAAAATTAGCCTAAAATAAATAAATTTCAAAAATGTATTAAAATAAATGGCACCGGACCAAATCAAATGATCTGCCCTGAAATTAATATTTCTGCAAGTCTATGATCAGTAAAAACCCCATAATCCTTTGTTGTTGTTTTCTAGAATGATGTTTTTTTTGTTAGTAATGTGGTGTTTGCTCCACATTACTTACAAAGAAAAACATCATTCTAGAAAACAACAACAAAGGATTATGGGGTGTGTGAAGAGGCAAAGGTGCAACAGTAACAAAAAATCAGGATTATGATTATTAATGTGCAATCATTTCTTCTTCTTTCTTTGTCAGATGACTCTCTGTACGAGTCTCCAGAGCCGTTCCTGACAGATGACTCCAGCGGTGGTTGGGCATTAACGCCCAGTTTGTGGCTCATGCTTCCGCTGCTTCTGCTCCTGTGTCCCTCATAGCATTATCACCCTCTGAGCCTGACCACGCCCACCCCGCTCATCACAATGACACGCCCCGCCCCTTCAGTTCTGGAGTCCAGCCAACAGACGTTGATATGGATTTTTACCCAGCCTGCAACCCTGCAGGACATCCGCTAACCAGCCCTATTTTATTTTTAATTATGCCCGCCCAAATGCCCAAATTTGTGCATTCCTGCATAGGCACTCTTGCTCAACTGACAAAAGACGTGAAATGGCCAGCTTTTTTGAGAGTGCTCTACTTTTCTGCCAACATCCCACCATCATCCGCGTGTCAGGAGACAGATTCAACCGACTGCCATCTGAATCATTCTGTTTGTCTGCATTAACCACCTACCTGAGCCTTCACTGTCATCTGAGCTCAATTTTCACGTTTGTGAGAGTGTGTGCGAGTCTCCATGCTTGTGTTTGCGTGTGTGTTTGTGCTCGTTGGTGCGCGTATGCCGATGTTCGCATATGAACAAATGTACAGAGCAGTCACAGTCCCTTACAAAATTACTAGAAAAACTTGTTCCATTACTCATTGAGACAATTCTATCTGTGAATCTGCCAAAGACACTACTTAAACTTTTTAAATAAGGGGAGTGGGGGAAATACTGGCTTTGGTAGGAGATTACATGCAACCATGGAACATTTCAGGCTTTTAGAGTCATAGGAGGGGAGTGACAGACGACAGTGTAGATTTTTCTATGATCTTTTTTGGTCATACAAAAAAAACAAGAATGTTGCATAGATTAAAAAAGCATAGCTAAAAATGGCCTTTTTTCACTGGTGCTTAATCTGAAATGAACTTGTCTGTCTTGAACTGCAAAAAAAAAAATATTTCTTAGTATTTTTGACTTGTTTTCCGGTAAAGATATTAAAACTTTTGTAAAACAAGATATATTTAATTGGAAAAACAAAAAATTGAGTAAGATATATTATTTACATTATTTACTTACATTAGAAAATTATAGAGCCCCTGAAGTGAAAAAAAAAGATGAAAAAAAAATTTCTCTTAAAATTTCCATGTTTGAAAATGAATAAAACATTTTCTCGTTTTGTCACACAATAGATTAGAACAGTTTTTCTCATTCACACATCAAGAGAATAGAAAATGTTCATGTTTTTGTGCAAAAGTTTTCCATAAGTGTGTACAAATTTTTTTGTACATACAAAAAACTTTCTTAAAACACTTTCATTTGCATATAGATGTTGTCCATGCGAACGTTTCTTGTGCACATTGCAAACAAAACAAAAAATGTTCTGGTCTGGTGTGAATTAGTTTCATTGTGTGTATGAAAAAGTTTCTTTTACACACAAGTTTTTTTGTATGCATGTTTCACTAAGAAAAAAAAAATATAAGATTTACTTTTAAACAAATTTCACTCAGAAACTGTTAGAAGTCACAGTTACAAAGAAACAACAAGCAGATTTTGAAGTAGAAAGACTGAAATAGTATTTTCTCGTAAAACATACTCCAATACTCTTTATTTTTTTACAACTTCGCAACATTATTTTTTTACAATGTAGAAGTTTTTTTGTGGCACTTTAGGGGCTCCATAGCACATAATACTCTTTGTTTGTTTGTTTGTTAGTTAGTTAGTTAGTCAGTTTGTTTGTTTGTTTAAGCATAAATCTAACAAAAATTTGTGAGGTTTATGCTTAAGAAAAAAGCATCTTCCAAAAAAATAATAATAATAATTCAAGAAATATTAACTGGAAAAACAAAAATTGCGTAAAATGTATTATTTCAAATAAATAATCTTACACTGAGTTTACCCTACTGGAAATTGATGGTCTTAATATCTTACACAAATGAACACAAGACAAAAATACAGATTAAGAGAATGAATTTCTGCAGTGTATACAGTGCCAAGTGGAAGAGGGATGTCTGTGTCGAAGAAGTATTTGTTGTCAGGTCAGCTTTCTAACTTTCGTCCCAGCCTGTGTCGCTCTTTGTATCTGCCTCTCTCTCTCTCTCTCTCTCTCTCTCTCTCTCTCTCGCTGTCATTTTTGAATGTGGTCTGTTCTGTGTGCTGCCCCGTCACGCATAGATCTCCCACACTTGCACTTGCTCCCTTTATCCGTGCTGAGGAGGACCGCTGAAGGAGAGGCCTCAGGACCCTGAGCGCCCGGTCACTGTGACATCGCTGTGACATCACAGGCTTTGGCGTAAAGACTGACGGACCGAGGCCTTGCACTGCAAATAGAAACGCTACATGAGACTCCATATGAGGGATTCAAAATCCACATAGCACTTCTGCTTTTGAGACAATTTTATGGAAGAAAAAAAAAAGAAGAGAAAGGAGAAACTATAAAGATGTGGGAATATTTGTGCATTGGAATTGTTTTGTGACTGTAAAAATATATGTCATGAAGATTTCAAGGCAAGTCGGCATGGATCGTCCGAGAGAACGAGCAACGTTTTTTTAAATGTTTGTTGGAACTTTTATATTTTACTTATTCCCGTGTTATTTTTAACTTTTCAAAAGAGCAGCAGAAATTATTCATATGTGATATGAAATTATAATGTAGACCCTTGAATTATTAGAGCAACGATGGTACCAGTTCTGCAGTTACATGAGTCTAGACGAGTCAGATGTTGCTGTTGTTGTTGTTGTTGTTTCCTGCTTGTATCACGATGCATTCTGGTACATGTAGTCCTGAAATGTTTTTTTTTTTTTTCCTCAAAGTGTTATTATGAGATTATTTTTATTTGTTAATCATGTGGATAAAACATATTTTGAGTTCATATGAAATGTTCAAATGCTCTGGCAAAGGACAACTACAAGAAAAAAGGAAAAAACTGAAATAAAGCTTTTTGTTTAAATTACAGTCATTTTTAACTAGCAGGAAATGTGAGTTTGTAGGCTTTAACTCTGTGTGGAATGAATTTCTTGATTTTTTCATTTTCATTCAGGAAGAATGCATTAAAATGATCAAAAATGACAGTAAAGAAAATTTTCTTTTTCAAAATAAAGGCTTTTCTGTTGAACTTTTAATTCATCAAAGAATCATAAAAATATATCACAGTTTCCACAAAAAATTTAATCATCATAGCTGTTCTCAACATATATAAAAAGAGGAAATGTTTCTCAAATCAGCATATTAGTGATTTCTGAAGGATAACGTGACACTGAAGGCTGGAGTAATGATGCTGAAAATTCAGCTTTGCATCACTGGAATAAATTACTTTTTTTTTTTAAATATTACAATAGAAACCAGTTTATTTTAAATTGTAATATTTCACAGTATTACTGTCTTACTGTATTTTTGATCAAATAAATGCAGCCTTGGTGAGCATAAGAAACTCTCTTAAAAATCCCCAAATTTTTGAATGGTATTAAATAAAAATTAAAACCTAAAATAAAAAAATCATATGCATATGCAACAAATTAAACATGATACACTTAACAATTTTTTATTGATACTTTTCAGAACTGAATAATATATAAGCTTAATGCATGTGCCTTGTATGCCATCTAAGATGTTGTTGCAGCGCATTCTGAGAATGATATATGCAGTATTGACTTAGAGTACGTCTAAATCAAGGCAGTTATCAACCTTTTGGAACAGTTTTCATGTTGAGTGCATCTATGATGCCTTGAATTGCTCCCTCTGCAGGCAGCTCCCTAGGTTTGGAAAACGTTGAGGTATCTCAGAACCTCCAAAACTAATCTGTTTCAGTATTTAATCAAAATTTATTATTATTATTATTTTTTTATTTTTTTTTTTTTTTTACATTTTTACCATTTTTCATCAGCGTTACTTGTATTTGGATGAAAGCAAAGGATCTCAGACCAGGCCAAATGAGCTCCAGAGACGTCTTCAGATAAGGTAATGTATCAACCACACAGAGACCAGACAATATGAAAGCTCTTCCTTTGGTTTTTATCTTTCTAACTTCTTTAAAAAAAAAAAAAGAAAAAAGAAAGATTATCCACCAGTTTAGCCATGTCATTCTATAACTTAATCCCTGCTGCCGGCCTTGTGACCCTCCAGGACTCTGAAAACTTCCTTTCACACTGACAACACATTTCCTATTTCTAAACGTCTCATTCTCTTCCTCTATTTATCTCTCACTGACACGGCTCTACTATTTGGGAAGGGATGGCAGTAAATGCATCTGAACGGCTGTAGTTTGCAGTAATGTTCGTGAGAGGGTCAGAAAATGGAGGCTGATAGGACTGAGTGCTGAGCTTGGTCTCATGCAGCGATGGAAAGCACTGTGCCAGGGGAGTCTTACTGAGGAGAGATGGGGTAATTGTGCACAGATTTGGACAATTTTCCCCCAATTTGGTATTATCTGTTTCCTACCAGACGGCTGAAACAGGAAATGATGGAAGATTCTAGAAAATACCCCTTTCCATGACACCAGGGCCTCCTGGAAATTATTCATCTTGAATATCGCCCGTAATGCATCGCATTATGAAATATAAAGTATTTATATTTTAATAAATATGACATATATGAAGGGCTTATAATTCACCATATGGAAAACATTTTGCGTCAGTCAAATATCAATAATAACACGTAAATCCGTTTGACATTTACATTCGTATAGTTCATATAATATGAAAATAAAAACTATTGCACACATGGTTTGTTTATTTTTGTTTATTTGTGTGGGACTGACTTTATACAGTCTTTCAAACAAACATTGTACCTATAAGGAAAGGAAATTATTTTACATTTCGCACCACAGGCACTGAAGTTTTTTTTTTGTTTGTTTTTGTTTTTAATGATTTATTTAATTCAATTATCTGCTTCATTTGCAAGGGGTCAAAGGTTAAACTGGCGTGAGTCACCGTGAGATTGGTTTGAAACAGCATACTTCCTAGCATTGCATATTTATACACTATGCACAGTATGTGAATGTTCTCTATGCATGGAATATCTGGATGAGTTCACATTTGTACAAAAAAAAAAAAGAGCAGTAAACAACTAGAGAGCACTCTGGCACTCTGTGGAATATTGTATCCCATGTTGCAATGCGCTCCACATGACCTTATGTTTAATGACAAGTTTGTCTTTATGTTTCATTAGAGTGCAAAGTTTTTTTTTTTTTGTTTTTTTTTTTTTTAAGATTTTTATTTACAAGATGGCAACTGGACAGCACTCAGTGAATTAGAAATGCCTACATGAGCTCATTAGTATTCATAGGATTTTATACATAAAGCATGGTTCTTGCACATTAATTTTTTTCATGTTTGAATATATACACAAATGTACAATTTCATGTTATATTTTGACATACATATGAATAACTTCAATGATGAACACGTTTAGAATCCTTCAAAATTCATTTCCCTTTTTCTACTTCAAAGTTTCTTTATAATTGTTTGTGAAATTTACTTTCAAATGTGAAAACTGTTTCTTCAACATTTTTTTTCTTACTGTATCATTTATTTTACACATTTTAACTTATTTTTAACTTATTTTGATATTACAGCAGTTCTAATATCTGCTGTGTGATTTCTAAAGAACATATACACCAATCAGTAAATGAGTAAAAACACGTTCGTTAATTACACTGTAAATTCAGTGGTTTCATTTGCATTTCAAACATGTTGCTGCACTATAGGTTTTTTTTTTTTTTTTTTTTTTGGACTAAAGCAAACAAAGATAACTGATTGCACAAGTACATAAAAATAATTTCCAAACTCAGCCCAGTGCACAATAATGATTTATAATTCAAGCTGTCAGGTCAGATTTTGTGGGAAATGTCAGTTTGACATCATTCATCTTTTCATGGTTGCATCACATCCTTAAGGATAATAAGGTTTGGCTATTACAGTGCATGTATGCTGTGGTAGGAGATGCATTAATAGTTCTGAAAGCCTATAGCCATAACTAATGAGCAACATTGTTACAATGGATCATTCAATAAGGCAACCATCTAAATAATCATCCAAAACCTTGCCTAACTCATGTAACCCTATTTATTTCTTTCAAATGAGTCAAAAGATCTGCTCAAAATACATATATTCATATTTTCATTAAGTCTTTTCTTTATGGAGGATGTGAGATTTGACATTATTTTGACATTCGATGTGATAAAATGATCAGCTGTAACCGGTGCCATCAAACCATTATATATATCCATGCTGAAGAGTTGAGCCAAAGGTCAAATCACATGATTACTAAAACAACGTTCCTCCACGAGTAGGCCAAATCTTCCTTTAACAATTGAATTCATCCATACAAAGTGTGCAAATGATTTAATGACTAAATTTGCCAGTAACTCTTTTTTGAGCCAGGTTTTCTCCATCATTAAATGATAAGCAAGACATCGCTATGGGATTGTGTGTGAGTACTGAACTCAGCCATCTGTGACAGTACATCGCTAAAGCAAGTACATAAAAGACTTTAGGTTTCTGAAGCTCTCAGTAGGCTGATATTGTTTGTATCAATCCAAATGTAAAACAAAATGCATGGATGAGAAGAGGCACTTTAGTTTCATAACTATAATAACTTATACCAGAAAACAGAATTGATTTATCTGTATTTTTGAAAAGGTCCTGTTCACAAATGATCTCTAAATGGTAATTTATCATTAAGGATTCATGTATGATTTTCAAGTGGCTATTGATACTTTTTTATAGAATGTTACGTTATTTATGTTACGTTGTTGCTTTTTATAGAATATAAACTTGCATTGTTACTTTTGTGCTACATTGTTACTTTTTTTTAAAGTTAAGTTACTTTCGCATTACCTTGTTATTCTTCATGGAAAGTCAAGTTACTTTTTAAATTATATTGTTACTTTTTATGGATTATTAAGTTACATTTATGTTACATTGTCACTATCAGGGTTCCCACTCTAAGCCAAATGTCAAATTCCCTGACTTTTCCCTGACTTTCACTGACTAAAAAAGCTGAATTTCCATGACCTATAATGAACGGAAAAACAGGCTGCTGTTGTGCTGAGCACTTTTTTTGCTTTTACTCATTAAATGCACTTTGATATTTTCACACTTTTTTTTTTTTTTAACTCAGTCTTTGAAGTGGTCAGTTTGTAGCCAAAGCTCCTAAAAATTAACATTTTCTGGCATATTTGCCTTAGTTAACCGATACAGCCTGGTGACTGCATTTGACTTAAGTGATTGCCAGTTGACGAGCGGGAAGGAAATAAAATGGCGCTGAAAAAATAGCCCAGGGCTCAAACGCTAAGGATTTAAAAAAAAAAAAAAAAAAAAAAATCAAAAACCACTACCCTAACAAATGTAAAGTTCAAACATTATTAAAGACAAGTGACAGCCAGTAAATAAGAACAAATGAACAAATTGCAAGTAATAGTAAAATTAAATATATAGCACAAAGATAGAAATGACATTTTACTTAAGTTTTTTTATGTTTGTAGGTGTTGTTCAGGTACAGAAACTGAATAATTACTTATAAAATAACATTTGCACATTCTTCACTCTGTGTTGCACCTTGATTTTTCATTGCCATTTGAAATTAGTGGCAAGGCAACCACTGCATTTCAAACATGAATCTATCAAAAAAAAAAAAAACGAGCAAAGTTTGATTTATATTAGACGACATAATTTCAAAATCTGAAGTAAAACAGAATGGTGTGACTTCAGCTTTGTAAAATTATGCTACGTGAAACAGAAACAGCAGACGGTCTGAATGAGACGCAGTTTCACTCTCTAACAGCAGGTGGCGCTTACGGACCAGTGATACAGCGTTTCCTTGGTTACCGCTGTAAACACAGCAGCGCTGCGCGTATTAACACTAATTTAAATGCATTATACAGAGGCAAGATGAAAAGAAAACGCCATGTAAACTTTTCTGAAAACAACCAATTCCCCTCAGAAACACATTCATATAAAATCAGTATTTAGGATTCCTATAGCCTATTTCGCACATCATGAACAGTGATCTTGTTCTGCCTACTATGGTATTTTCTCCTCTTTGCGTCCGTCTTCAGCGTCTCTGGCTTCTGTTAATGGCCGTTTACAGACTAATAAAAAATAATAACGTAATATTTCCACACAAATGGCATTTGGGAAAATGATTGCAGTGCAGTTTGTGTGCAAGCACGGAACAGAAGATGCTTTAAAATAAAACAAAAATTGCCGATCGAACGGGTGCATGTACTCCACGGTATAAATGAAATATAGATTAATCATTGTTAAAGCTACAAAGTTACTTGCCAAGACGGGTATTTTTATATCTGTGTATGTATTTGCCCATTTAGGCACAAGAAAGACGCGGAGGCTCGCGCGTGTCAGAGTCGCGCTGTCTGTGCGCGCTGTCTACACTGAACACAGCGCGCGAGTACTGACTGGAGCTGACAAACAAAAATCCCTGATATTCCATGACTTGGACAAAAAATATATAAAACTCCCTGACTTTCAATGTCTGGAATAGACCTTTTAAAATTCCATGACCCGTGGGAACCCTGCACTATTTATGTAAAGTTAATTTAGGTTTCAAACAGGCCCGTAGCCAGCTATGAAGCTAATATTTAATGTTCAAAAATAAAATTTGTTCTCTGATTGACTAATTTGCTGTTAAAATCCTCATATGAATGTCTGCATGACATGTATAATTCAGTTTAGACAGTTTGCAAGAATTTTAGCATCCGTGGAATGAAAACGATCGCTGCGAGACGCCGCCGAAGTGAACTTGAGAGAGCTGTGAGTGAGGAAGCGGGAGCAGCCTCCGTGTTGCCAGATGCAGCTATTATAAGCGTTTCTAGACTTGCATTTTCCACTTAATTTGACACTTTAGAAAGTTAATAATGTAGGAAGTTGTAGTTTAGGGTCAGAGATATCTTTATCCTATCTTGTTTGCAAAATATTTGATACAGTTTCGGTTTATTTTTATTTAGGCTATTTTTCGTTTTTAATAGCAATATCTGGCAACACTGCATCGCCGGAACACTAGCCATGAAGTCGTCTATGCTATGTCATTCAGTATAGTAGTTAAATTTTCACAAATCATGTTATAAACATTCATAAGAGCACTAGACAAAGTTATCAGCTGTACAGCAATGGTTATTAACTATAACAGTAATATATTGTTGTATGAATAATAAACAACTGATAAAATTATCCACCCCTAACTACACTCTAAAAAATGCTGGGTTGTTTTAACCCAACTTTGGGTCAAATATGGACTAACCCAGCTGTTGGGTTAAATTTTTACATTAAATTTTTAACCCAAAAGTTGGGTTAGTCCATATTTGACCCAAAATTGGGTTAAAACAACCCAGCATTTTTTAGAGTGTAGGCTATAGTTAGTATTTACAAATTTTGATGCAATAAATAGGGTATGATTTAAAAATGATGATCCCTCCAAAACAGAGAAAACATCTTTCACAAACATCTACATGTCTGTGTCTTTTAAAGCGTTTATAGTGTAAGCCTGGTGTATAGTATAAGCCTGGCTACGGCCCTGGTTTCAAACAGCTGAAATTCAAAGTTTCAGTGACAGAACAAGGAATCAGCATTACAAACAGCAGCCCTTTGCTATCATTTTCCAAACCTCCCGCTAACTCATGTGTGACAGACAGAAAAGTGAGGAGTCTCCAGAAAACAATAAACGAAAACACTCTTTGCTAATTAGCATATTGAGTGCTGTATCTCTTCAGCGAGATGGACTGATTGGTAGGCTATTCTGGAGTCCGCCAGCGTCTCTCATCTCCCCTTTAAATTTGCTGTGAACGGTGACTGTGTTCCTGTCGCGTTCCCTTGTGCAACAAAGCTCAGCTTGACCTTTTAGCAATCAAAAGACCAACAGTCGATGTCCTATCAAACTCTCAGTGTGAGATGCCCATGCCTGGTTCAGGATAGAGCTGGTAGATTGCACCCTAGGTACCCCTTAACAAGATAAAGAAGGGGCAACTAAGATGTCTTACTCTTAACAAATCAAGCCCAGCGATCTCATGGCCGACACAGTAATCCTGCTGTGTGTCACCCTGCGTGGACCTAACACGCAAATAACACGAGAAACAAAACTAGTTAAAGTCCCTCCGGCTGGATCTGTAAGACCATAAAACAACTCCAGCAGAGACTATGGGCCTCCTGCAGGATGTCAAAAGAACACTTCATCCAGATTCAGAAATCCTGGAGGATTCCTAATGTGGAAAATGTCAAGGAGGATCCAGAGGTCTGCATCCCATTTGTTCTTTTCCTTTTTGAATGGATTTTCTTGATTCGGTAAAGTCTTAAATAAACATGCGAGCACCATTTGACGAATGTCAATTCATTAGAGCAATTTAGAATGGTTGGACAAAGGTACTTTTTTTCAATGTAATATGTTACTACTGTATGTGCTACTCATTATAAAAAGTAACGAATCATGTTACATACTTTTTATGAAATGTTATGATACTTTTATGCTATATTGTTACTTTTTTATAGAAGTAGTTACTTTTATATCAGATTGGCCCCTTTTACACATTTTGTTTCATAACTGCAATTTGCTGGTAGTGTTACAACTTCTCATAACGGAAGAATTGACAGAACTTTTTTACTGGTATTTTTGAAAAGGTCCTGTTCACACATTCACTAAATGGTAATTTCCCAAGATTTCATTTGTGAAACTTTTTTAAAATAGAAAATTAGGTTATTTTTGTGTTACATTCTTTCCTTTGTGTTGTTACTTTTTGATACATTTATTTTATTCTTATACAAAGAGTCAAAACTTACATACTGCAACTTTAAATTGGGTTTCTGTTACATCGTTGCATTTTTAATTGAAAGCTATTTTGTGTTAGGCCTACATTGTTACTTTTTAGTGAAAGTTAGATTACTTTTGTATTAGCCTACATGATTAATAACTTTAGTTACTTTCGTTTTGCATTGTTACTTTTTATGAAAAGGCAATTTACTTGTTACATTACTTTTTATTCTTCATTGAAAGTCAGTTTAGTTCAGAATTATTTTGTAATTTTTTTTTATGGAGCGTAAAGTTAGGTTTATGCAGGGCCAGCCAGCGCTACCATAGACTTAGTTCACACTGCAGGTCTTAATGCTCAGATCGGATTTTTTGCTGAAATTTTTTTTTTTTTTTTTTTTTGCGCTGTTGTTCACATTGTCATTTAAATGCGACTGCCATCAGTCTCATGTGTGAACCGTATAAGGCCCTGAAGTGACCCGCATGCGCAGAAGAAGACGTGACATCAGACGCAGCGCACTGTGTTTGCGGAAATAAAAATAGATGCTGCTTGTGTTAGCGTGTGTTTAGCAATTTTTTAGTTAATGTACAATCGGAGCCTAAATAACGAAGTTATAAGAAGAAGAATATTAAGAAAAAAGGAGAGCATGATTTCCTCCAGCGCAGAATTGCGACGTCTGTTGCATTTCAATGACGTAAAAATCGCATGAAATGCGACATGGCCGTTCAGACTGAAGTCGCATTACAAAACATCACATATGTATCCGATTTAGGACCAAATATGAACGTGACCTGGGCCTGATTTGACAAAATTGGATTTGTGCTGTTCAGACTGTCATAAGAAAGTCAGATATGGGTCACATTTGGGAAAAAAAGTCGGATTTGGGCCACTTTAGCCTGCAGTGTGAACTAAGCCTTAGAGGCGGGGCCTAAGACTAGGCTCATTGGACAGATGAATTGTCACTCACCTGTAGTGAAACCAACTAATGACACCGTTTCCAAGTGGGTCCCACCCTCTGAATGTATGAAGTGACAGGGTACCGTACGATGAACAGAACTCCAAAAATGCAACTTTTCTGCAGCTGACAAACTTTAAATGAGTGACTTAAGATGCCCAAACGAACACAGTGTCTTCAGGGGCTGCTAAGCAAAAGGATAAACAGGCACACAGAGAAAGTTCAGCTAGTGATGCAGATATGTTAGTTATCATCATTTAATTTGGCGGGATCGTGATGTATTCTAAATATAAAGCAGGCCTTGTTCTGCGTCATTTCGGGATTGATCATTAGCTGATTTATCCGGAGTTCAAAATTAGAGCGTAGAATGACTTGAGTCGGAAGCTGATAGCATAACCTTAAAGTAAAGAGTTTGTATTTAAAGTCAAAGAGCAAACACTAGAGGATTTTTACATTTTCCACAAAAAAGTACATTAACTATCTGTACAGGTATGTTATCATTTTAACGTTTAATTTTAGTTCAAATCATAATTCAAATCATAAATACTGTTGATATATTGAACTGTTGAACAATAGGCATAGAAAAAATAAACTGTTCTTTCTGCTTAGTAGCTCAGTGTCATTTCCACTGGCAGTTGATTTGTGTATATAGCCTAGTGCATATTTAAGGTAGCCTATTTCACTGCAATACATAATATGACTATATCTATAGTAGGCTATATATTGGTTAGAGGAGGGGGGAATCCTGTTCATACCCAGCTATAGTAGGAGAAAATGATCAAAGCACTGATGTTCATTTACTGAAGTGGTGTCCAGGAAGGGTCCATCTGTAATTATTTGTTGTTGATGTAATATATATATATATATTTTTTTTTTCACGGTACAATAAGCTGTTAACCCAAATAGTGGGTGGGTGTGTTACTGTAAATAAATTACTGAAAAAATTACTGCAAAGAAAAAAATCCCAGTTGCCTTTAATTTTTAGTCAGTGTGGTTTTATGAGTAATTTCTAAATAAGGTAAAATACATTGACAGAAAAGAAGATTAATCAAGTTAAGTTAATATTATAAAGTAAAGAGAAATCCATGTTGTCATGACTTACTGTACTTTTTTTTTAACAGTGTAGAAAACCTATCCAGCCTATGTAATGACATTAATTTGCTTTAACACTACATGTTGTAGGATCAATGATCAATGATTCACAATGCTAAGCTAGTAATAATGTTTTCTAATTTGAGTGGTTGTGGTTCCGAGTTTGCTGCCAGTTTGACGTGATCTAAGCTAACTTTGCGATTGTTGATCACTATTAATGGTGATTGGTAGCCCAATTTATTGTAATTTTTCTTTTCTTTTTTTTCTTTTTTTTTAGTTGGTCAGAACAAAACTGGCACACATGTTACTTCTGATTACATTTTCTGGTGAAATTTCTTAATTTGGACATATTTCCAAGACGCAGTATCTGTAATTCCGAAGTACAGTGAATATTCACATTGGTGCGTTGACTGACAACCCACACAAGCACCTCAAAACATTAGATTCATCCATGCTGAGGAGCCGTGCCGATGCACAACCCCATGTAAAAAAGATAATTCCCCAAATAACTGTAATTGCAGATTTCAAACTGAGATAGCAATGAAGTGGCAAAACGTATGGACTGCAGCTTAAATTAGGTTGTTACATCATTGCATTTTTAATTGAAAGTTATTTTGTGTTATATTGTTACTTTTTAATGAAGGTTAAATTACTCTTGTATTACATAGTTAATATTTTTGGAAACTTAAGTTACTTTCATTTTCCATTGTAACTTTCTATGAAAAGGTAATTTACTTTTGGTTTTCAAACAGAAAAGTGGAATAGTGGAAGTGGATATTATGAAGTAAATTTAACAAGTAAAGCTATTCATAAGTTGTTATTTAAAAACCCTTATTTGATTATGTAACACACTTTACTTGTAATACGTTACCGCAACATTTTAATTTAGAAAGGTGAAGAGATTAAATAATATCTGCTCTTCAATCTAAATTGGGAGTTGATTCGTATTTCCTCCTCCATTAGAGGAGCAAACACATCCCACTTCTTGTTGCACTGCACTGTGGATTCATGCAATTGGAAAATAAACTACTTTCCATTTGCCTTCATAGTTTTTATTGTTCTTGTTTTCTCATGCTTTACAAAATATGCTTGAAAGAACATAAACTCCAAAACATTTCCACCGGCCTGTTTCTATCTCCTCTCCATCAGGGCTTAAGCCCCAGCAGTAAGCTGTTACATCGCATCCTGTTTGCCACATTAATTTCCTGCGCTTAACAATATTTTAGCATAATTAACAGGAGTGAGCCAATCTGCTGCTCATTGATTCCTCCTCTTTCTCTCTTCCTCTCAGAAACACACACTCAAAAGAGGGTGAAAGTCTGGCTTGCTTTATTAATGAGGACCATCTGTGCAGAGGCACAGTGAAGGAGAGAAAGAGAGAGGGAAAAGACGAAAAGAAAGCAGAGAGGGAGAGAAGAGGAAAGGAGAGAGTGTTGAGAGGGAGCTGAGAGAGCTTAACAGAAGAGTTTGGGGTCTGAACTGAATCTGATCAAGATCCTGGGTGAGTCTAAACACTGTAGGAAGACAAGGAGAACGTTTTTTCTTCCTTTAATGTCTTAAACTCATCATGATAAATTAATAGCCCACCCAATTATTTACTCACTCTCATTTTTCACTTTGAAGATTTTTTCTAAAGATTATGAAGACAATATTTTTTTTCTCCAAATTAATAGCAATAGTTAATCGTAATTTTGATTTCACGGAGATTTTAAATGTTGGTCTTTTCCGCACACAAAACCTTCATCTGCCTTCAGAAGACTTGTTACACAGCATAGTCATGTAGACGTCTTTAATGATATTTGTGAATTTATGATATTTATATTAAGCTTTATATTAAGTTGTTGTATGTTGTTCTACTTTGTGTTCCACTGATAAAAATAACAGCATATGGGTTTGAAATCACAAGTAACACCTGAGTAATTAATGACAAAACTTTCATTTTCATTGGGGAAACAAACACTTTAACACTTCAACAACTGTTCACATATATTTGTCACGAATTCAGCCTCTGTGGCTCCCTCCGATCGTCACCAGAGGGAACGGTCACCTGAGTATTAACTGTCACAAACTCCAGTTCCCATAATACCCCGTACCTGTGGCTGATTACCTGCACAGGTGTTTCATATTGACTCTGGCCCATTTAAGCTGTTCTCTCAGTCACCTCATTGCAAAGCCTTGTCTGCCATGCAAACATTTCCGAGCGGTTCTCCAGTGTATGACTCCCCGTGTATGACCTAGACTATTTATTGGACTCTTTACTGGATTCTCTGCCACCTGCCTACTCTGATTCAACCTGCCTTGTTATTTGATTATCCTGGGTGTTTGCCACCAGCCCTGATCTTCAGCCCGAACTCTGACTTTGATTCTGCCCTGTCTACGTTGTGTTTGAAGCTCGTGATTGAATTCTGCCTGTTTGACTTGCATTCTGTTTTAATAAAGCTGCACATGGATCCTAACGCCACTGACTCCTCGTTACAATATTATAAGACAAAGAAATTGTTTTTTTTTTTTGTTTTTTTTGTTTTTTTACACACACTGCAGTCTGTTCAGTTAGTACCAGTATTCATAAACTGAGAAACTGAAAAAGAAACTGCTAAGCAGGTGTTGCAGCTTATTTTGTTAGCTTTTTTATTTAAAGGCTTGAATGCAAACTTTAACATCAGTCAACAGTGGGGTCCAAAAGTCAGACACTGCATTGACGATGTGGATACTATAAATAAATAAATAAATAAATGCATACATACAAAAAATATTGCTCAGGTTTTTAAAATTGTAAAAACAGAAAAAAACAAAATGAATAATATATCATTTCTGCAACTCAAGGTCAACACAATGTGTGTAGTTCACACAGCTCAGGTGCTGCTGTACTTAAATCAAAAGGGGGCATGCAAATACTAAGACATTTAGAATTCATTTACATTTTCCAATTAAGCTTTTCACTCAATTTTTTAATGCATAATATGATTTATAATAAGACTTTTGGACTCCACTGTATTTTATTATAATGTATAGCATAACGCTCAACAGATCATTCATTACATTCAGATTGGGGCTGTCAAATTGATTAATCACGATTAATCAAAATAAAAGGTTGTGTTTACATAATATATGTGTGCATAATATTTATTAATACACACATACATGTATATATTTAAGAAATATATGTATATAAGTATATGTATATTCATATTTAAATATGATTTATATCATATATAAATATAAATATATACATTTCATAAATGTATGTGTGTATTATTTTATTATTTTGGAAGTGATTAATCACAATTAATCGATTTGACAGCCCTAATTCAGATAGTTAGAAATGTTATGAAACTTGATTTGTATTTTTAATGCATTCATATTTAAATGTAAATGAACTACTAATTTCTTAAGCATTATGTTAATGGCTTATTAATGAAAGCTATTATATAGTGTTACCCTTTTCTTCTTTAATTTGCTTATTTATTAGTGCAGCTCTGCACCTTTCTCTCTAAGGTTTTCAATTGAAAATAGTTAGCTGATGTAACATACAATCAATGTACAGCAGGTAGAGGAATTAATCATTGTTAATGAACCCAAGGCAAGCTCTTAATTAGACAACAAACTGCAGGTTTGACCCAAATAGATCTATAGCGGTTCATATAGTCGATAAGACGACATCTGTTTGCTAATGCTTGATTATGATTCTTTTCAAGTCAAGTCAAGTCAAGTCGAGCTTTATTGTCATTCCACTACATGTGTGGACATACAGTGGAGCGAAATGTCATGTCTCACATGACCACGGTGCTACATAAATAAGCATAAATATAAACATACAACACTAGACATAAGAGCAATTTTTTAGACCTACATAGCTAATTTACTGAATCGGTAATCTAACTATACATATACTATAAACAGTTGACTATACATACACATAACCTAAGACAGACTATACAAGTACTTTACATAATAACTGTGCATGATATTGTGCAATAGAGGTATTTAAGGTTAAGGAGGAAGTAGTGCAATATGATTTGTGATGCATTCACAAGTAAACATTTGTGTTATCTTATTAAGTCCTTTTAACGTGGAGTGTTTATAAGAAAGTGTCTGGTGCATATAGAGAGAAAAAGAGTTTGTTTCTACAGGTGGTTTGTCCAGCCCACTCACCTGTGTGTAGCACACTCAGAATTGCACAATGTTCTTGAGGTTTTCAACAGTTTTCATGTGGTGTGGCGTGGTGTGGTGTGGTGTGGTGTGGTGTGGTGGGATGGGGGGGGGATCCTGGTTTCAGGAGTTAGGGTTGTGGATGGGGTTTCAGAGGGGGGTGAGGTGATTGGAATTGAGGGCTCTCACAGCCTGGGGAAAAAAGCTGTTGAGCAGTCTGGCGGGTCTATTTCAATTGAGATATGCAGAAAACCTGTACTGAGTTTTCAGTACCAACAGCACATCCAACAGTCTGAATAATCAGTTCCACCCTGCAAACATATTCAGTCTAATGACCGGCCCCATATAAACCTTTTTACGCGTTCGCAGATCCATTTTATTGTACACCAGCTGCACCAAATAAAATTTTCTATAAAAGTATTACAATATGTGCAGTGTTTCACAATCACTGAAAGAAATCATGGCTTTTTGCTTGAAATTTCAGATCATTCTTTGATTGTTTTAAGCAGGATATATCTGCTGAGCAGCAGATGAATGCATAATGGCGGTAGGCCGTTGTAAAAACATGTTTAGATTAGATGTTTCCACAAATGTGGCGTAAAAAAAAAATTCAGCATAACAATCAGGCCCAAGTCAAAGTCCTACAAACTGTCACTACAGTAATACACAAAAACCTGCAGATATAAGTGGGCCGGGAAATAAGCTGATTTCCATTCTAATGGACGCTCTCGGAGGGAGCACAACTCCAGGCACGGAGGTTTCTCGTCGGCTTACTGGTTAATGAGCTCAGTTTAGAGATGCACGAAGAGCATTTATGAGCATCCACAGGGAAATACCCAACAACCCGATATCGGTTTCCGGATTTGTTAAGAAGAATAGCTCTTTTTATGTGACACGTTAATGGTTATATGTAATACAAAAATATCTCAGGAAAGGACAACTGAAAAGCACACGTACAAAAAAAAAAAACATGCATATAAAACGTCCTTTCTGCACCCATGGGAGGCGGTGAACGCTCCGTAAACACGACACGCTGAAGATCACGACCCTCAATCACAAAGCACAGGCTGGGGTGAAAAACATGAAATGTCCTCCAGAGATGCCGTAATTGCCTGTTCCTCTTTTGCAATAATCCAATTACCTTTTCCATCTGATTATATTTGGAGAGTATTATGTTATGTTTTTTGAAAAGGGCAAGCTGGCCATGCTATCAAAGTCACGGGACACATAATTATATCATACCACTGGGTCACCATTGTAGGCTGCGGGTGGCTCGGACAGGACTGGAGGAAGATTTTGTGTCCCTGAAAGCCGAACCGCAGGCCCCGTGCACACATCTTAAGAGCTGTAATTAACCAAAGTCACCTCTGAGAACGACACACCGACGGAAGTTTATCAGCTTCCGCTAACACAAAGGACTAAAACCAATTTTGTGATAATTAGGTTTTCTTTACCAAAACTGCTGGTCTACTGGTGTGAGTAAAGCAAGTAATCTGCATAGTGATATTTTGGTTCTTTTGTAGCCACCTCTCTAGGACACAAACACTGGAGGAAACACTGTGGGACAGTTGATGGTAATGGAGATGCTCTAATTTGGTTTTTGTTTTTTACTTATTAAATGCACATCTAGATATGGTGCTTTACAGGAATGGACAGCATACTAAGATCCAATAAGACAACTATCTAACTAAGAAACAAATTTATATTAGGTGTCTTTAATTATGTACTACACTGAAAAAAAAAACAAAAAAACAAAAAAAAACACCTGTAAAAAAAACGGTAAAAAGACTGGCAGCAGGGCTTCCAAACATATTCCGTTAAATTACAGAAAATAACCATTTCACAAAATTACAAGCAAAAATTGTAAAAATACAGAATATATTTTACAGTCAAAATTCATTAAATTACAGTATATTACTGTTGATAATTTGTTTTTAAACTATGGAAAAATGGATAAATTATGTCAAATTACATAGAAATACAACCAACTTTCAGGTTAATCGCCATAAATTTAAGGTTTTAATGAGTTATTTGATAAAACTGATCTGTCCATATACAGTAATTTACTTTTAAAATACAGTTTTTCCATGTAAAATAACTAAGAAATAATTTATTAAAATGCAGTAAGCACATACAATATATTGCCAAAAGTATTGGGTCACCCCCTTCTAATGAACATGTTTGACTACTTTAGTAATTTCCATGAGTACAAATCTTAATGTTTAAGCATATAATGATATTCTAGGGAATTGTGTGCTTCTAATTTTAAAGCAACAGTTTGGACAGGACCCTTTTCTATTCTAACATGACAATGCCTCTGTGTATAAGGTAAGGTTCAAAAAGAAATGATTGATTTAGTCAGTGTGGAAGAACTTGACTGGTCTGCAGAAAGCCAAGTCCTAATCCAAACTGAACACCTCTGGTGTGACTTTAAATGCAGATCTTGAGCCAAAAACTCATCACCAAACACCAATGGGTACAGTCATTTTAGACACTTCCAAAACTGTTGCAACAGAGATGGAAATACAATTTTTAAATACATTAATTACATTTACATTTACATTTAGTCATTTAGCAGACGCTTTTATCCAAAGCGACTTACAATTGGGGAATACATAAAGCGATTCGTCTTGAAGAGGCAATCAGACAGAGGAAGTGCTCGTAACAACAAGTCTCAGGCATTGTTCAAATAAGTACAAGCTAGAAAGGAAAGGAATAAACAAAGAGAAAGAATTTTTTTTTTTTTTTTTTTTTTAGGATGAAGTCAAGTAGTGCTGAAAGAGATGAGTTTTCAGTTGTTGCTTAAAGATTGGTAGGGATCCAGCATTCCGGATAGGGGTGGGAAGATCATTCCACCAGCCAGGAATGGTGAATGAGAATGTTCTGGAGAGTGATTTTGAGCCTCTCTGTGATGGTACCACGAGGCGTCGCTCACTAGCAGATCTCAGACTTCTGGAGGGGGTGTAGATTCGTAATAGTGAGTGGAAGTAGGCGGGTGCTGAGCCTGTGGTTGTTCTATATGCAAGCATCAGTGTCTTGAACTTGATCCGAGCTGCAACTGGTAGCCAGTGCAAGGAGATAAAGAGAGGTGTAACATGGGCTCTTTTGGGCTCATTGAAGACCAGACGTGCCGCTGCATTTTGAATCATTTGTAGAGGTTTGATTGTGTTTGATGGAAGTCCAGCCAGAAGAGCATTGCAGTAGTCCAGCCTAGAAATGACAAGGGCCTGGACAAGAAGTTGTGTACCATGCTCTGTCAGAAAGGGCCTGATCTTTCTGATGTTGTGTAGTGCAAACCTGCAAGATCGAGCAGTCTTTGCAATGTGCTCTTTGAAGGTCAATTGGTCATCAAAGATTACACCGAGATTTCTGACCGAAGTTGATGGGGCAATTGTTGATGAACCTAACTGAATCGTGAAGTCATGCTGTAGGGTTGGAGTAGCAGGGAAGACAAGAAGCTCAGTCTTTGCCAGGTTGAGCTGTAGGTGATGTTCTTTCATCCATGCCGAGATGTCCGCCAGGCAGCCTGAGATCCGTGCAGCTACTGTTGGATCATCTGGTTGAAAAGAGAGATAGAGCTGTGTGTCATCAGCGTAGCAATGGTAGGAGAAGCCATGTGCCTGTATGATGGGACCCAGTGATGTCGTGTATGTGGAGAAGAGGAGGGGTCCAAGAACCGATCCCTGAGGAACCCCAGTGACCAGTTGATGTGCTTTGGATACCTCCCCTCCCCAGGCCACCCTGAAAGACCTACCAGTGAGATAGGATTCAAACCAGCGAAGTGGAATCCCAGTGATGCCCAGAGATGAGAGGGTAGACAGGAGGATCTGATGATTAACAGTGTCAAACGCAGCAGATAGATCCAGCAGAATGAGGACTGATGATTTGGAGTCTGCTTTTGCAATTCGCAGGGCTTCAGTGACTGAGAGTAGCGCCGTCTCAGTTGAATGGCCACTCCTGAAACCTGACTGTTTAGCATCCAGTTTGTTGTTCTGTGAAAGAAACAATGAGACCTGGTTGAAGACAACTCGTTCGAGTGTTTTCGCTATGAATGGAAGGAGAGAGACAGGTCTGTAGTTTTCAGTAAGAGAAGTGTTTAATGTAGGTTTCTTGAGCAGTGGGGTTACCCGAGCCTGCTTGAACGCAGTGGGGAAAATGCCTGTGAGGAGAGATGTGTTGATGATGTGTGTGAGTGCTGGTAAGAGTGTGGGAGAGATTGCTTGGAGAAGGTGTGATGGGATTGGGTCTAGAGGACATGTTGTAGGATGGCTGGAGAGGAGAAGTTTGGATACCTCTGCCTCAGTGAGTGGACAGAAGGAGAGGATGGGAGTTTTAGCAGTGGATGTGGTTAGTTGGAGGTCGTGTGTGTGTGGAGGAGAGAACTGACTACTGATTGTTCTAGTTTTGCCTGTAAAAAAAGTGGCAAAGTCATCAGCTGTTATAGAAGTGGTGGGAGGTGGTGGAGGGGGACAGAGGAGAGAATTAAATGTTCTGAAGAGATTACGCATGTCTGGAGCGCTGTTGATCTTGTCGTGGAAATGTGAGGATTTGGCAGTGTGGACTTCAGCAGAGAAAGATGAGAGCAAGGACTGATACCTACTCAGGTCCGACGGATCGTTTGATTTGCGCCATTTTCTCTCTGCCGCTCTGAGTTTGGTCCGATGTTCACGAAGAACCTCGGATAACCAGGGGTTAATTATGTTTCCATCTTTGTTGCCACAGTTTTGGAAGTGCCTTTTTCTGTTCTAAAGAAGGGGGTGTCCCAATACGTTTGTCCATAGTGTATGTACAAGTCATTGGTGTTTGGTAAAGAGTTTTTGGCTCAAGATCTGCATTTAAAGTCACACCAGAGGTGAACATACAAAGCTACATCCTACAATGCACAAGTTATTCTTAAGTCAAATCTGTATGGCTGTTTGACCCGAAAGTTAGTTATTTTACTTTATAATGTGTAAAATATGTCTCGCTTCAGAAGGCCTTTATTAACCCACCGGAGCCATGTTGAGTACGTTTATGATGGATTTTTTAAGCTTCAAACTCATGGCAGCCATTCACTGCCATTATAAAGCCTGGAAGAGCCAGGATGTTTATTGATATAACTCCAATTGTGTTTGTCTGAAAGAACAAAGTCATATCCACAAACGATGGCTTGAGGGTGAGTAAATCATGGGGTCATTTTAATTTTTGGATGAACAATCCCTTTAATGGGTCAAGTGTTCATGAAAAAAAAAATGCATTTTTAGCCATTTCTTGAAAATGGGCAGAGTTAGGCAGTTTATTACAACAGCAACAAACAGCCAAAGTAAAGGTCTGTGAAAGTGAATTTATACCTCTTTGGGATGTGATGTGAGCGGCTACTGGCAACCAGTGCAAAGTGATGAGGTCTGTGACATGCACTCTCTTCAGCTCGTTAAAGACCACTCGCAGTGCCACATGCTGGATTAGATGCAGAGGCTTGGTAGTACATGTTGGAAGGTCTCCTAAGAGAGCAGTACAACAGCCCAGTCTGGAGAGAACAAGAGCTTGGACAAGGAGTTCTGTAGCATGCCCTGTTAGTGTAAGGAAGGGTCTGATCTTCCTAATGTTGTACAGGGCAAATCTGCAGGATCGGGCCAGTTCAATATGGTCAGTGAAGTTTATACGTGTCAACTGTAACACCAAGGTTGGGTTGGCAGAAAACATGAGCAGTTCTGTCTTGGCAACATCCAGCAAGACATTTCTGTCCAGGACGCAGAGATGTGAGCAGCAACCATCAGAACATCCAGCTGGAATGAAAGGGAGAGATGTGTGTCATTACAATAGCAGTAATATGAAAAGCCATGTTTCTGAATGACAGACCCATTGTAATGATATGTACACGGAGAGGAGATCTGTTCCAAGCACTGAGCCCTGAGGCACACCAGTAGCAAGATGTTGCGACTTAGAAACCTCACCCTGACTCCCTGAAGGACCTACCTGAGAGTTAAGACTTGAACCACTGGAGTGCAGTTCCTGAGACACCCTTTGACAAGAGGGTTGACAGGACAATCAGTTGGATAACTGTGCCAAAAGCCGCAGACAGATCCAGCAAAATGAGTACAGATTACTTAGAAGCTGCTCTTGCCAGTCACAGAGCTTTAATAACCAAGAGCAGGGCAGTCTCAGTTGAGTGGCCTCTTTTAAAACGAGTTACTGTCCAGGAGGTTGTTCTGTGTGAGAAAGCAGAGGTTGAACATGACTCATTCATTTTTATTAAATGAATACAATTGTCTGATGAAGTGTTTTATTGATACAATGTTTGTTTTCATATGAAAAAATAACATACTTAAAGGAGAAATTATTTTTAACTCTAGGCCCAAATTACATGTTTTCTTGATCCCAGTTAACCCAAAAATTAATGTAAACATTCAAAAATTTTCTCTATCAATAACGATACCTTGACTTCGATACTGGTTGCTGAATTTTTCAAACTCTTAATCCCCTTGATGCCTCGCCACAGTCAATCGCCAGCACTTGATTTGGGCACATCAAGCATTCTGCAGGCTTACTGTTTCACTGACGATGAAGTATTACATTTGGTATCGAACAACAAGACATTTTTTGATACTCAATGGTTTTGAGGCAATTCGGTCAGTGCCTAAAAAGTATCGGATACCCAGCCCTACCCAAAGGTGAAAATTCTCTTATGTTTTACTTACCCTCATGCCTTCCAAGATGTTTTTCTTTCTTCTGCAGACCACTTTTGGAGTTCTTTTTTTTTTTTTTTTTTTTTTTAGAAAGTTGTCCAAGATCTGTTGAGGGATAAAATTCATCCGAGTGGGTATACCAACATTTTGATTATCCAAAAATTTAATGTAGAAAGCATAAAGGTAATCCATATGGTTCTAGTTAATGTAACAAAGCACTACGATTTAACTATAAACTTTTGCTTCTGCTTAAAATTACAATGATTGTTGTTATAATACATAATGTAGATTTCTTTAAAAGTGCTTCCCCTCATACAATAAAATTCACAAACATCTTTTCAAGCAGCTGTTTTACACTGATGGTCCTTGTTTTATTTATTTACCCCTTACCACATAGGAACTGGAAATTATACACAAAGAAGAAGCATTTAAAAAAGAAAGAAAGAAAGAAACAGCTGCATGAAAAGAAAGTACAGAATTTGTTGTATTACCATATGACATTAGAAGACTTGTCTATGCTGAATACAGATTGAAATAATATTAATAATAATAATAACAAAATTTAACTTGTTCCACACTTGAATTGTATACAATAAAAATACAGAAAATTTCCATTAAAAAAACAGAAAATTTATGTAATACCAATATACAACCAATTATCTGTAAATTTAATGGTGGAAAAAAAATACAGACAATTTCTTGTAAAATAACATTTTTTATCAGTGTATGTACAAAATTGAAAATCACAAACCAAAAAAAATAAATAAATAAATAAAAAGAGAATTGTTGTGTTAAGATCTGGGGCAAGACGCCATCGAGGTAAACTTATCACAATTATCATATGTTTTTTCCCCATCCATCTGTAGATTTTTTCTTTAACTATTTGTCCAATGCAGGGATTTTTCAACTTGTATAAGATAGGTTTGATATAATGGGTGATATTTTTTGAAAAAAAGATCATGGAAAATGCTAAATCAAATTATTATATGTAAATTTATATATGTATACATCCACTCATAATTTGGTTGAATAATTTAAAAATGACAAATGAAATAACAGATTCCCAGTCAAAGAAATACATCTGAATTACATTTGAATTATTTAATTAATTATAGATGGGCATATGTTTTTATATTTCTAATTATGTATATTATGAGTAGTTGCAGGTGAATTCAGCTCAACTGGCCTAAAGGTTATGATGAATAATGAAGATATTTGATATAATTTGATAATTTATAATAAATTGGTATCCTACCCCAAGGGTGTAGTTCTAACTTATTTTAAAATATGTAAAATTATTTTAATTTTTAATGAATATTTGATATATGTGACCCTGGGCCACAAAACCAGTCTTAAGTAGCACGAGTATATTTGTAGCAACAGCCAAAAATACATTGTATGGGTCAAAATCGATTTTTCTTTTCTTTCAAATATTGTCCTATCCTAACAAACTATACATCAATGGAAAGTTTATTTATTCAGCTTTCAGATCATGTATAAATCTCAATTTCAAAAATTTGATCCTTATGACTGGTTTTGTGGTCCAGGGTCACATATAATAAACGTAAAATGATATAATGTTACATTATTTAATATTTATTATATAAATATAAATATATACTTTTTTATTTTTTAACTATGTGTTGTATTTTCTCAATACATTATTTAAAAAAATAAAATAAAATTCAGATAAAAAGACACGTAATATAAAATATGGAAGAAAGAAAAAGAAACTAAATTACCCCTCTAGTCCTAATAAATAGTTGACAGGTTCATGAACAGGCTGCCTAAGGCTCATAAACCAGATTTATAAAATACATATGTTGTGCATGATTTCTATATCTGAAAATGGTTCAGTCATTTAGCGGCTCATTAACACCCGGAACCAGGCTAAAACTTAATCCTCATGGTCGCAGCTGCATTTGCTCGCTCTTTTTAAGGCGATGTTTTTCTATTCGACTCTGTGGCCTGGTCCACCACAAACCGAGTCTACTAATGGGCTTGCGGCCTGAGCCACAGCGCTGTAATCTCACTAATTGCTAATGTGGAATGATGAAACATGCATGAGCTTTTGTTCTGCCTCATGTCTGAATTCTTTCTCTTGTTCAGCGGAACTCTGATGGCTCTCTCTCTCTCTCTTTATTTCTTTCTTTCTTTCTTTCTCTCTCTCTTATATTCTCTGTCTGTGCATTTTCTCCAGCTGCTAGAAATGGTCCATTAGCCAGCCCCATATTTTCCCCCTTTAGAATCCAATTTGTGGATGTAATTGCACTCGCTCAGTGTTTTTATATATTTTTTCTTCCTGTAATTGTTCTGCATAGTTTGCATATAGTCACAGAGCGAGACTTAAGTGTTTATTATAACAAACAGGGTCAAGAGGTCAAATTTGATGGGATAAATCTTTCGCCAAAACATGCAAAGCGATACGCGGTGACCTTCACCCTCATCATCTCTTTTCCCCCCCAATGCAACAAATTCCCCCATGAGCAGGAAGTTGAGTTAATAATGCATTACAGGCTCAAGAGAGAGTCACTTTTTATATCAAGTGTTTTGACGTTTGCCTCCTGTGATCTAAAGCAGAGCTTCTCTACTGGTGGTTCGCAGCCTAAAAATAGGTCGCAGGTCTGTTTTGATTGGAAAAAAACATTGCTGGATGCATCCTCTTTTCTTGTGAAACTTGTATGAGTTACTTTCTTCTATGAAAACAAAAGGAAATATTTACAGTCAAATGTCCAGTCTGCTGCTTTCCATAAATGGTGACCACAGCAATTTTTAGAGGATAAAGACTTAAATTTCAGTTCACTTTTTGCACAAAACTATATGTTTTCAAGAGATGTTGTTTTATTGTAATCACAATAACCATTAAATGGCCAACTTTCAAATTATATTCTATGTTTAATTTAAAAATGTTAAAAAATGTAAAGTCATTTTAAATGCCACCAGTGATTTAGGCATCACAACACTATAAAGTACAAAAAAATGGATATTTGTTTTGAGATTTAATGAATTGTGTAACAGTATTTTAAATATTAACTTTAAGTGATTGTTAAATGAGAGTAAAGATCATCTTAATGTAAAAACAGGGGAAATGAGCATTTATACAATTGAATTTTTTTTCTAATATTAAATTGTATAAATGCTCATTTCCCCTATTTTTACATTAAGATGATCTTTACTCTCATCTAACACTCACTTAAAGTTAATATTTAAAATACTGTTACACAGTATTTGTAAATATTACATCTTGTTCGCCCCATTACAATATATACAGGTGCATCTCAATGAATTAGAATGTCGTGGAAAAGTTCATTTATTTCAGTAATTCAACTCAAATTGTGAAACTCGTGTATTAAATAAATTCAATGCACACAGACTGAAGTAGTTTAAGTCTTTGGTTGGATGATTTTGGCTCACATTTAACAAAAACCCACCAATTCACTATCTCAACAAATTAGAATACTTCATAAGACCAATAAAAAAAAAAAACATTTTTAGTGAATTGTTGGCCTACTGGAAATTATGTTCATTAATGTATATGTACTCAATACTTGATAGGGGCTCCTTTTGCTTTAATTACTGCCTCAATTCGGCATGGCATGGAGGTGATCAGTCTGTGGCACTGCTGAGGTGGTATGGAAGCCCAGGTTTCTTTGACAGTGGCCTTCAGCTCATCTGCATTGTTGGGTCTGGTGTCTCTCATCTTCCTCTTGACAATACCCCGTAGATTTTCTATGAGGTTCAGATCTGGTGAGTTTGCTGGCCAGTCAAGCACACCAACACCATGGTCATTTAACCAACTTTTGGTGCTTTTGGCAGTGTGGGCAGGTGCCAAGTCCTGCTGGAAAATGAAATCAGCATCTCCATAAAGCTTGTCAGCAGAAGGAAGCATGAAGTGCTCTAAAATGTCCTGGTAGATGGCTGCGTTGACTGTGGACTTCAGAAAACACAATGGACCAACACCAGCAGATGAAATGGCAGCCCGATTCATCACTGACTGTGGAAACTTCACACTAGGCTTCAAGCAGCTTGGATTCTGTGCCTCTCCAGACTCTGGGAACTTGATTTCCAAATGAAATGCAAAATTTACTTTTATCTGAAAAGAGGACTTTGGACCACTGAGCAACAGTCCAGTTTTTTTCTCCTTAGCCCAGGTAAGATGCTTCTGACATTGTTTCTGTTTCAGAAGTGGCTTGGAAGCCCTTTTCCTGAAGACGTCTGAGCATGGTGACTCTTGATCACTGACTCCAGCTTCAGTCCACTCCTTGTGAAGCTCTCCCAAGTGTTTGAATCAGCTTTGTTTGACAGTATTCTCAAGCTTGTGGTCATCCCTGTTGCTTGTGCACCTTTTCCTACCCCATTTCTTCCTTCCAGTCAACTTTTCACTTAATATGCTTTGATACAGCACTCTGTGAACAGCCAACCATTCAGTAATGACCTTCTGTGACTTACCCTCTTTGTGGAGGGTGTCAATGATTGTCTTCTGGACAACTGTCAGATCAGCAGTCTTCCCCATGATTGTATAGGCTATTGTGTAACCATTTTGAAGGTTCAGGAAACCTTTGCAGGTGTTTTGAGTTGATTAGCTGATTGGCATGTCACCATATTCTAATTTGTTGAGATAGTGAATTGGTGGGTTTTGTTAAATGTGAGCCAAAATCATCACAATTAAAAGAACCAAAGACTTAAACTACTTCAGTCTGTGTGCATTGAATTTATTTAATACACAAGTTTCACAATTTGAGTTGACTTAGTGAAATAAATTAAATTTTCCACGACATTCTAATTCATTGAGATGCACCTGTATATTGTAATGGGGTGAACAAGACGAGAGATATGCAGATCCATTTGCAAGCTTTATTATACAGAGACGTGGTCAAAAACACAGGCAGGGTCAAAACACCAGAAAACAGGTATGGCACAGACGAGATACAAGAATAATCCAAAACCAGGCGTGAGTCAGTCGACAGCGAACGTTATCAAGAGGGCTTGACAATAGGGGTAATCCAGAAACATGAGCAATAATCCAGGCGAGGCATAAACAGAGTCTGAACGGCGAGACAAGGGTAAATCCAGGGAACATAGGCTAGAAAACAAGAAACAGGTTCCGTATCGCAGCTAAAACTAGGAGAGTAATAAACGCAGAACAATACTTTAACTAAGACAGGGAAAACGAGACAGTCTCCATATCGCAGCTAACACTAGGAGAGCGATAAACGCAGAACAATACTGGAACTAAACAGAAACACGGAATGGCTCGGTAAAGCAGCTATTACTAGGAGAGTGATATACGCAGAACTATACTCGGCGATCTGAACAAGGAAGTCCATGGTTTATGTAGGGTGTGTGATTGTGTGACTGATCTCAGGTGTGAGCGTGTGATTAGTGAAATGGCTGCTGGGAAATGTAGTCCGGAGTGACATGTAACAGTCTGTGTAGTGTGAGAGTCAATGTAACGGAAGAGTGACCTCTGGTGGCAAACAGATGGAAGTCCATGGACCAGATTCATGACATATATATAGTATTTCTATTATAGTCATTTTGTTATGTGCATTTTAGTTTTATTTATAATATTATTATTTGTATTATTTCTATTTAGCTTTGATTTATTTTTTATTTGATTTTTGATTCATTTATTTATCTCTTAATTTGCTGCTTATTAATAGTTAGTGAGATAGTTGTTAAGTTTAGGTATTGGGTAAGGATATATAGAATAAGGCAGAATAAGGCATTAATATGTGCCTAATAAGTACTAATAAACAGCCAATATTCTAGTAATATGCATGCTAATAAGCAACTAGTTAACAGTGAGAACTGGTCGTTAAAACAAAGTGTTACCATTTTTATTTTAGTTTTAGTAATTTTAGTACTTCTACATAAACTTACTTATTTCAGTATTTGCCAAGCCAATATTTATAATTTTCTTATACATTAAGTTTTTCATATAATATTTTATTTGATTTCAGCTTTATTCAAAATGATCAAAAAACATTTTTAGTACTTTTAATTAACAATAACAACTGTTCAGGAGCCCCTGTTCCCCATCCACTTTCATTGTATGCAACTGAGCAGCATGAACATGCTTCAGAGCATCTTCTTTTGTGTTCCAAGAAAGAAACTCATAAAGATTTAGAACAAAAAGACTGACTAAACAGAAGGACAGAATTTTCATTTTTATGTGATCTATTTAACATTTTTGTTTACTCTTCTACAAACAATTTCAGTACTGTTGGGTCACTTGATGTCCAATGTAAGATGTAAGCAAAACCAATAGTGAACCGCTGAACTAAAGTACCCACAGATTGACCGTTTGAAGTGGTGACAAGTACACCACAATGGTGGGAAGATTGAAGACAGAAGGATGAGAGAAGATGAGAGCCAGCTAGAGAAGAGAGAGGCCCAGGCCAGAAAGAAAAACTATCCGCCTTTCATCTTTTTTATTACTTTCAGTCGTCTCCTCAAAAACTTACTGGATCTTCTGTCACTTGAAGAGGGCAAAGAAGAACTCGCAGCTCTGATTGAGAATTCTGAAAGTGTGCGAAGGAACGACGCCCTCACACACGCCGTCTGCACAGGTGTTCAGGTGAGCGGAACTGAAATCCCCAGCAGCCCCGTCCCACAAACAAACGGGGGCGGGTGGTCATCAGTGGAAGTCATTTACGTCCATCATGTTTCACAGACAGACGCAAAGCTCTGGAGATAAACACTCTCTCCTGCTCGTGGCTGCCTCGGGGTGATGTAGAGATGAACTGAATGTAAAGAGACATTGAAGAGCCGAGGTGATAGGAAAGCTCGGTGAAGGGCAATCTCACTGATATAGAAACTGGTTCGGCTGCTACATTTTCCTCCAAAAGTGTTCTATTTCTGTAAAGACCTATTTGTGTGTGTGTGTGTGTGTGTGTGTGTGTGTGTGTGTGTGTAGTGTGCATCTTTGAGAGAAGGTTTAAACAGGATTATGTTATAAAAAGGACCTGGTGCAGAAATGACTCAGGATTAGCACCAGAACTCAGTCCAGAAGCACATGAGCTTGAGTCTTACCTGAAACAATCACTGCGCAGTTACCGCTGATGAGTTCATCATACGCTTTGATTTGACCGGAATGAGTTCGGGCTTTTATGTACGAGTAATAGTGCTTAAAAGTGATGTGTGTCCTTTCTGTGTCCTAAACGATTTTGTAAACGAGCGTTATGTTTGGGTTCATGTTTGACTCTGACTGCATGTTTGACGCTGACTGCTGGATCTATGAAGTAGTTAAACTTGAATTGTAAATGCGTAGTGCTGTGTGACATGATGACATTTGCATTAAAAGGCATTCATAGCAGTTTTGCAACTTTAAAATCTTCAGCCTCTAAAACTTTGGAATAGTAATTATTTTTGATAATTAATTTTTCGGAAAGTAGGCACAAATGTCACCATTTTCTAATGGCCCATATCAAATAACCAAGCATTTACTGTTTTTACAGAATGTTAATTAAATATTAGAATATTAAAAATAACAAATATAAATAAATCTTATTTTACATGTGAGGTGTCAATATGTAAATATATAAAACTAACATTCAAAAGTTTGGGTTTGAAAGATTTATTTGAAAGATTTCTCTTATGATCACCTAGGCTGAATTTATTTTATTAAAAATGCCATAAAAGCAGTGATATTGTGAAATATTATTACAATTTGAAATAACTTTATATGTGTCATGAATCTGGTCCATGGACTTCCATCTGCTTGCCACCAGAGGTCACTCTTCCGTTACATTGACTCTCACACTGCACAGACTGTAACATGTCACTCCGGACTGCATTTCCCATCATCCATTGCACTGAGTACATACATCTGCCACCAATCTCTCCCTCACCTGAAAGCTATTACACCCTCTATATAACACTCACTCATAGCCTGTTCAAGTCGCCGAGTATTGTTCTGCGTTTTTCGCTCTCCTAGTGATAGCTGCGATATCATTCGTGTTCTGATCCTAGCCTGTGTAACTCGTTTCTTGTCTGTTCTCTGCCTGCCCTGAAGTGTATAGCCTGCCTTGGATATATCTCTCTCTCATCTTGTCTTTTGTACTCTGTTTGCCCCTGCCTGGACTATTGCTCGTGTTTCTGGATTACCCCTCTTGTTAAGCCCTCTGGATACTGTTTGCCATCAATCTACCCAAACCTGATTACTGGACTGCTCTTGTGTTTTTGCCCGTGCCGTACCTGTTTGCTGGTGTTTTGACCCTGTCTGTATTTTTGACCACGTCTCTGCTCAAAGCTTGCAAATGGATCTGCACGTCTCTCGTCTCAGTCGCCCCATTACAGTTTGCTCTATTTGAAATAATCTTTATTTATTTATATATTTATTTATTTATTTTATTTATTTATTTTTTTAAATATGATTTTATTCCTGTGAATTTTCAGCATTGTTATTCCAGTCTTCAGTGTCACATGATTCTTCAGAAATCATTCTAATATAATTAGATTTGGTGCTCAATAAACTTTTCTTGTTATTAGCAAAGTTAAAAACCATTGTGCTGCTTAATATATTTGTGGAAACCTAGATAAACATTTTTCCAGGATGCTTTGATTAATAGAATCTCAAAAGAACAGCATTTATTTGACATGAGTTATTAGCAAAGTTCATATTGTCAGTTTGATTGATTTAATGTGTCTTTGCTGGATAAAATATAAATAAACCTTCAAACTTTTAAACGGTAAAGCATATAATTGAATTTCAGGAAGATGACGTAAAAAATATTCCAATGGCAAATTTTACCCATTACTTAAAAATACTAGGTAAGATACATGGTATAATAAATGGTATCAGATGGAAATACTATGAACTTTGATATATACTGTGGTTTTATTTCATCAAGGTCTTACGAAAACCTTAAAAGTCAAGATGTAGAGAACATTATTGAGATCTTGAAAAAACAACTTCTGGTTATGTCAAGATCTAAGTCATTAGCTTGAGAAAACCAAACCAAAAATAATAATGCATGTTCTCTTAGGGCTTCCATACTTCACACCTTTAGATGGAGGATGAACAAGGGTACCCATCCTGCCAGTAGAGCGACGCTGTGTTTTAAATACTAGAGTCGAACCCTGTACTGCAATAATGACCCACAGCTGTACAGAGCCACTCTAAGCAAGGACAAGCCCAGACTTTAAAGAACACCAATTAGTCTTCAGACCTGTCTTCTCTCGTTATTATTCCTGCTCTACAGGGGAAGATGAAAAGGTCAATTACACTTTGAAGTCGTGATTAAACACCATCTAGGGAGTTCTGAGATGCATTCTTTGTGCTTTTATTCAGCATTCAAAATTATTCCATGTTTTAGGCAAAGAAAAAAACTACTTTTAGAGTTTGAATGTCAGAATGAAATATCAGCATGTGCCAGAGAAACGACAACCAGCGTTTATAGTGTTCTTTAAAGAGCGGGTCTGGTTTCCTCTACACGCACACACACAGTCCATGAACACACCTTCGCTCACTCTACATCTGTTTTAATTGCTGGACATTAGGTCAGTTTCAGTAAAATTGTCCTTGTCCCTACATGCATCAACATTATAACCAATTAAATCATTTGTCTATAATGTGCACATAAATCATTTTCTTGCATATCTGATGAAGCTTAAGTCAGAAGAAAAAAAAATAGATCATTGTTCTATAACTGCTAAGAGAATCATTTAAGATTGAAAATATGGGTCATTCTCAGAAAACATGTGTCCTCTGATTTACTTGTGATACTCAACTCTATCACATTATTTGATCATTTGGATATTTAATTGTTTCCAGCTGTTTTGAGATTTAGGTTATCAGTAATTTAAAGGGAAATCTCTTGAAGAGTGCCTTCCCGTTAAGAGCGGGAGTATTGGATGAGTTGCTCTGTGCTTATGATAATTTATTTATTTATGTATTTGTTTATTTATTTATAATAATAATCTAGTATATATTTGTAAAATTGTCCATTTCTGAGCTATCAGCTGTGTAATATGAAACGATTATCGGGTTATCTGTTTTGGCAACATCTAAATATCTAAATGTTTAAAAACCTATATATTTTAATTAAAAATATATAAATGTATTAGTCTTTTATGGAAAACAGCTAATGTACATTTCCCCATTTATCATTGTTACATTTTAAATTAATATATATTGAGTAAAAAAAAAAACTACCTCAAATATTTTATTATAACAGTTCTCTTACATTTTTAATAGGTATCTCATTGTTTGTTTATGTTTGCACATTTGTTTAATTCTGTTATGGGGGAAAAAAGTCATAGTGATTTTAAGGAGAAATTATGGCATTGTTTAATTGTTGTCATCTCATAACTAGTGTGGTGTGGGAAACCATATTTGCAGGTAAAATATGTCAAAAACAGTCACATTCAAAATCCATCATGTTCAACAATACAATATTTTGTTTTAAAAAATTAATATGAAAAAATGTCAAATTATTTTAAAAATCCTGTTTCTGTAAATGTGCAAGTGTTCATAAGAATGGCCCACATATTCTGTGAATTCAGTTAGCACATGAGGAAATAAAAAATTTAATGTAATATACATTTATAAATAATAAAAATATTAAAAAAAAAAAAAAAAATTAAGAAAGACTTAGCCACTGAAACGTGACTGAATTGAAGATCACAAGTACAGGAGTGACTTACACCTGAACAGGCTAATTGGTCACCATACAAAATTACAGGATTAGATTACAAAAAGAAAGTCGTCTTTTTTTTTTTCTTTTTACTTCTTACAGATAATTCTTGCTTGTCGGTGTATCAGGCATGCTTCTTTTCTCGAATAGTTTTAAATGTGATCTCCTTATCAGCAGTCAATCGTTTCAGCGGTGCAGACTTTATAGATTGTCACGTCTTTAAAATGGAGCTCATGGATCATATCTGATGCTAAACGTGCACAGATAAAGTGTTCTTAGAAATGCAGTAAAAGGGCTCAAATCAATGAGGTATCCCACTTCTGAGACAGCACGTCTCGGAAGACGAGGTCGTTTAACCTTGACGTTAAACGCTAAATATCCAATTTATGTTGGGAGGAGAGCGCAGCAGCGGGGCATCGTAATCCTCTCTGACTGAGAGATGAATGCTAGTGCTGCTTTAGTGTGGGTTCAGGGGTGGCAAAGGAAATCAAATTCAAACACCTCCCTCTCTCTCTGAGCGAGAGCTCGTGTCTTTGAACACTCTTAGAGTGATTGAGGTTTACAGCACAGAGAACCGGGCCTGTCACTCACAGTCTTAATGTTGTCCAGAAGGAGGAGGGCAATGTAGTGAATGTGAGGAAGATTGTAATGAAGTTGGTGTAGTGCAACAAGTTGTCACAAATTGCTGGTCCTGGTTAGTGTTGCATATGCAAACTCCTCAATCAGCAACAACATTGGTCACGTACACACTGTAAAGTTTCAGAAGTGACAACCGCATTTAAATACAGGAGTGAATCGTTTTGTGTGTGTACAGAACAGAAGCCATGTGAAAGAAAACAGGTTGTACTACATTTATTTGAGCAGAATATCTCAATAGAGATCACTGAACTTTACATGAAATTTGTGTGTTTGCCAGTGATTTCAGCTCATCAGCACTTTTTCTTTAATGTAGAGAGTGCATGTGTGCATGGTTGCCAGGTTGAGAAGATTAAGTAAACTAATGGGCATCGATTTAAAATTAACAATTTAAGAAAAAGCTAGCGGGGAAGATTGGAGGATTTAAACTCTTAACATCTGGCAAGCACAACCATCGAAGCTTGTGGAGGCTTGTTATCAATGCAAGATAATGCAAATTAAAATGACTTTTGTGTGTGTATGTAACAGAACTCACTCCCGAAACTGCAATGATTGACACCATGGTTGTGGAGTCTTGTGCGTTTAGTATCTGCTATTTTTAACCAAAGTAATATTACAGTGACCAAAGACTTATGTTCGGTGATTTTAAATAAACCACTGTCAACAGAGCCGTCGTGTGTTGTTAGTGTTTGGAAGGCTGCTTTGCAGAATGCGCTCTTGAAGGGTTGCCATGTCCACATTTTATAAGCGATGCTTATTAAGCAGTTTTGGGCTAGTTGTTTGAGCTCGACTCATAAAGCAATCCAGTTTATGGAGTTAATAAAGTAGGCAGGTTGCTATATTTTGGTGTGTGGCTTATTTCCAAGATAGCACGTTTGGATTTGAGTTTATTATGGCCTTGTTCCTATTTTTTTTTTTTTTTCTAGTAAGGTCTGGCAACACAAATGAGTCAAAATGTACCCTGTGATTTCTTGCAAAGTTCTGATATGTGTTTAAACATGCAATTAACAACTAGTTGTTCCGTTCGTTCCATACACTGCGTAAAAATTAGCAGGAGCCAGGTTGGTTATAGAATGCAGTTGTCACGTGTGTGTGTGTGTGTGTGTGTGTGTGTACAGAACAGAATTAAGCACTAAAAGGTAAATTGACAACCGAATTTAGCTGCAGTGTGTACTTACTGAACTAAATTAAATCGACATTGAACTGAATCGAGCAGAGTAATGAATGACATTGCTGCCTTTTGTAGAACTACTTATACAGTGTATTTTTATTACAATATGGTATATCTTTAATATCTAACATTAGAGAACCACTGTAGGCCCAATTATGCTGGAGGCCAAACTAGGACGTTGCAAGTCCACCATATTCTCAATGAACTGTATATATACCAGTTTCTCTAATTGAATGAAGGTATAGACAAGCCGTGTGAAAGAAAACAGGCGGGCTGTATTACACTTATTTGAGCAGAATATCACAATAGAGATCGCCAAACTCCAATTTACATGTACATATTTTCATATCATCAGCACTTTTTCTGTAATGTAGAGAGTGCACATGCACATGGTTGCCAGGTTGGGAAAATTAAGTAAACCAATGGGCAGAAAATGTATCAATTTAAAAAAAAAAAAAAACACAGCCATAAAAACTTGTGGAGGCTTGTTATCAATGCAAGATAATGCAAATGCCTAACTAAAATGATTTTTAGGATAAATAACCAGCGGGTAGACATCGCAGACGATTATGCTTAATAAACTGAGAGAATTAGAAATCATGATTACAATTAAAATATGATTTATTGTGCAGCCCTCTCTGAACTAAACCAACACTGAACTGACTTGAGTTAAATAATAATGGCATTTCTTGTCTTATAGAGCTGTTTTATGGCAGAATCTAAATTGTCTCCATAGTTGAATTTCCATAATTGTTTCTGCTCTTTCCTGTTTATCACTGTGAAGCTACTTTGACATGACTTCACTTTTTAAAAGTTGCTTGTGTGGTTGACTGCTTTTTTCAAAAGAGTAGCAAGATGGCAGTTAAACTGCTTTAAATAATCAGTAAAGTCTTAGTTTTGATTGACCATCTGAGTTGACACAGGAAAAACAAAGAGAGAGAAAAATATTCCACTGACTGACAGACATGCACATTATCCAGAACAAAATAAACATTCCCTAGTCGCTGGATTGTGCATTTTTATGGTCAGATGACTGGATAATAGGTTTTGCTGGTTTGACAGGTTTGTGGCACAGAACGTGAGTCCAGAGGGAGAAATTACTCCAGTATTCTGGGTCTCAATCGTAACAGCTCAGCACTGAGCAGATCTCCAGTTAATCCTGACAGGACAGGAAAGCTCGCAGAAACAGCTCTATACCGCACCGCTCACTGCACATATAAGTGCATTCGCCAACCCACCTACAGACACATGCGGGGCTTAAGGAGAAATTGCTGAGTCCGCCACCCTATCTGCGTGTCAGTGGTGCTGGAGAAGCAGCGGCGATGTCCAGGTCTGTGCTGTAGCCCTGTCATCCTCCAGTAAAGAAGGGCAGTGGGCCAGGCTGCTGCAGAGAGACACGCCACATACATTTTTTATTACCTTTAGCAGCACTAGGCTCAGATACCAGAAAGGAAAGTCAAGCAAATATGATCAAAGAAAAATGCAAATTTCACTACAAAATTAATATTTAACAGGGGATTAATATTTATATGGGCACATTTGTTGTTGGGGTTTTCATTTTGGCTTCGCAGCGGTTGCTAGGAAGATCTGGTTTTGTATATTTTTTATTTTCCAAGTTATTTTGTCTGTGTGTCTGTGTAAGGTTGGAGGTTTATATCATATTAAACACATTTTGTGTTTGATTGCTGCTGTTCGTGGCTTATGTAACCGAATATTAAAAGAGTTTTTATGAAATACAGTGATTACAACACCACAGTACAGAAATACTGTCTATTATTTATCATACACTACTAAAAATATTGGTTGGTTCCATGAAGTAACATTTAACATCAGTGAAACCTTTTTAATGCAGAAAAGGTTCTTTATAGTGGAAAAAGGTTCTTTAGATTTTTAAGTGTTCTTCAAACTACGCTCTTAAATTTAAGATTCCAAAAGATGGTTTTCACAGTGATACCATTTATTTTCCCGCAAACAACTTTTCAGTGAACAGTTCTTAAAAGAGTAAATGGTTTAAGATCTTCAACTGAAAGGCCATTGGAGGAACCATAAATGGTTTTACACCACTGCAAACATGATATTTTGAAACCTTTATTTTTTAAAAGTTTATGCAACCTTTCCATTGCAATAAAGGTTCTTTATAGAGAAAAAGAGTTATTTCGATGTTCTTCACACAAAAAAAAGTGGTTCTTTTAAGAATTGTTTGCTGAAAAGTTCTTTAGGGAACTAAAAATGGTTCTATTACATCGCTGTGAAAACCCCCTTTTGGAACATTTATCTTTAAGACTGTACTGTTTAGGAATTTAAAAATGGGAAGCAAAAAAAAAAAAAAAAAACTATGATGTGTCAAAGAAATATTTTTCTGTGCTACTGTACTTAAGTCTTCAAATTTGTGATCTTGTGATGGTCTTGCTTCTATTACACAAGATGCTCTATGTTGGAGAACATGATCTTCAGGTTTTAAATGTGGAGTTCAAGCTGCTTGATTGCTGGTATTAAAGCAAAAGGAACATTTTCAACTTAATAAATTTTTAATATCTAAACAATATTTAAAAGTTTAAGATCAGAAAGGATCTTTAAGAAGTTAATACTTTTATTCAGCAATGATGGATTAAATTGATCAACAGTGATGGTAAAGGCATTTATAAAAATGTATAAATAAACACTGTTCTTTTGAATTTTCTATTCATCAAGGAATCTTGAAAAAAAGTATCCCTGTTTTCTCAGGAATATTCAGCAGCACAACAGTTTTCAACATTGATAATAATAATAATAATAATAAATGTTTATTAAGCAGTGAATCAGCATATTTGAATGATTTCTGAAGGATCATAAAGGAATAAATTACATTTTTAAAATTTATTAAAATAGAAAAAATATTTTACAATTGCAATAATATTTTACAATACTAATTGAATTATTTTTCATAAAAATATTCATTAAATGGCTTTATAATGGGAATTCCTGGTTTGGTGGCTGCCTGCACTGAATGAAAAAGTTAGAAGACAGAAAATGAGATTTTAATACAGAGCGAATCATACCTCTGCATCTGATGAATAATATTTCAGTGTTTCTCAGCAAATTATGAGGCACACATCTGTGAATGATTAATTCTTAATGTCTTTATCTCACAATACAGAGCGTACACAATCATAAATCAGATGTGAACTGAACATGGCCCACTAATCACAGACTGTCTTTGAGACTTCACTTCATTTGAATATGACTGTTATATATTTTGTAAACAGTGTTGCTGGCAGGGAAAAAAATATGCTAGTCACTTACTTGGCTGTAAATTGCTGCTCTGAAAGTAATTAAAATAATTGCATCATCAAACATTTTGTTTCCCATCTTTCTCAGATGTTTTGACACTTAAATAAACACATCTAACATAATGAAATCCTTTAATGATTTCTAGTAAACTTTTCAACAGTTTCTTTAACTAAAACATCATCAAATTTCCCCCCCAAACTATCATTTAATAAGTTATATGAAAGGAATGCTCTGAGTTCAAAACAAGCTCTATGGACAACATCTGTTACAGAAAATCATTTCGATTCATCCCTGAGTTTGGAACAACAAACAAAAATCACATTTACAGAAACTCTATGGGGCAAGACATTCTACAGGGTTTAAAAGCAAAACATGTTTTATTATTAGAAGCTTTAAAATGGTCTAAAGTTTGTAACTATGCATATCCTTTTTTACATGTAGATTACTTTTTTTATCTAAAACTCACCTAAAGTTACACCAAAATTTGCCTGAAATGTTTAAATTAAAGCATTAAAAAATAATGGTTTCAGATTCATATATATATATATATATATATATATATATATATATATATATATTCTTATTTTGTTAATTATTTTAAGTCAAGGGCATTATATTACATCATTTTGTTATTATTTTGTCTATACAATAAGTGAATTTGTGTTTCTTTGGACATCTCCATCCTGTCCCCCATCATGTCTGGGTCAAAAACCCAACCTTGACCCTGTGTCTGGCCGTCTGAGCCTGAGCGTCCCCAGGGCCACACTCCCGCACCCTTGAGCCCTGACCGCAAGCCTCTGTGGCACATTCCTTCATGCTACCGCCTTCCACAACATGTCTCAGTAGCTCCAAACTGCTGGGAAAAAGATTCTCTTGTGCTTTCGCTCCACACCGACTCCACCCAGCCCCCTTAATTCAGCTCTAACCAAACACCTCCACACTTCCCCCTCACCCATTCATTGAGGGCGTCTTTTATTTATTTTCATTACGTCTCCAGTGACGGCTGCGCTTTGATCGGCCAACACTGCGTGGGCAGGCGCGCCTGTGGTGCCCAGGTGCTGAGTGAAGCCATTTCCTTTGGGCCTAATTTCTTACCCCACACAGCCCCGTTTATGTTGAGACTGGACATCCTAGCCCGACTCCATGCGGAGTGTCCAAATGTCCCAAGCTGGATTGTTGAGAATAATTGATGGCTGAATTAAAGCGCTGGGCTGAGATGGAGAAGACATCTTGCCTTGGTTGATCCATATGTGGCTCCCATTAGAAATGATCTATTTGTGTGGGATTCAGATAAGTGTTCATAAAAAGTTATGATTTGAACTGTATTCAACAGCATACTAGTCCATGAATAATTCTTTTCTGGCATGTACGATCCACTGGAATTGGAGTTCTGTCTTCAATACAAAGACTCATATAAAAGATGTCGCTTAAATCCATGTAGCAGGACCTGTACCAGTGAATCAGACCAACTCTTGTGGTCGTCTAAGTGGTGTATTTCTCCTTACAGGGCGCCATGACTTCATTCTCATATGACGTTCTGAGTTGGAGGTCTCCATATTTCCAAAGATCATAGTCAAGGTCTCTCAATTCATCCGGTCTCACTTTTAAGCCAAATTTTCTTCACACATCTGTCCTCGGCTTTGAAAGCAAGGTCAGTTGCGTTCTTTGGAATACAGAGTTGATGCTTTAGATCGTTGCACCGTTTGACCCAGTTTTTCAAACAAGCAACCTAGTAAGCAGTCAGAGACTCGCTTACCCTTTTCACGATTAGTTTCACAGGGAAAGCAGCAGTAGGAAAGAAATACTTCGAACTCACTGGAACACGCCATATTCAATCATCCTTAACCACATTTGTAATCTGGGAATGAGCTTTTTTGCTTTTATAATACCTCAAGAGAGGTCTTTTGTTCAAAATTATCGGGGGGTCTACAGGGAAGCTCGGGAAGAACACCCGGGTTGGGTTCCCTCAGAAGGGACAACTCTTGTCGGGACCACCGCTGTGAATCCTGCCAGCCTGTTTCGTCCATTAGCTCTGCTGGGCCTCCACCGCGAGAACCTTGTGTTGCATTTACTGCCGGTCTCACTGCTGATCTCCCACCGGTCCCGGCTTTAACCGTTCCACCCTGATTCTCCTTGTGCTTCGGGAAGGGGGTGGAACGACGTTCTTCTGTAGATGTTATCATTTCATCCAAGTTTTTTTCCTTTGACCCCTTTCTCTTCTTTCCAGCTGCGAAAGTGTTTATATTAAAGCGTGCAGAGAGCTCTCCCAGAGGTGTTGTAATAACTCAGTGTTACAGTGGGAAAAAGGGATATTTAATGTTTAGAGAAAAAATTAAAGACAGAAGGTGAAAACCATGAAGATAAAGGGGTGTGATCAAGTGATCCAGAGGAGCGTGTTTGGTTTTTCTTGGGTTAGGCTTGATGAAGCAGCAGCAGTAGCGGTAGCTGAAACAGTAGTTTGATTACTTTGTCAGGCAAAAGTTTTCTTTTAAGATGAAGCGAGCAATGTTCTTTCTCAGTGGACTATTTTTCTTAGGTTACTGAAGTTAATATGGTGTACAGGGGTCGTAATATGGAACCTAATGTGGAAATAATCCAATATTTTGTCATGTTGTACTTAAAAATGCAAAGCTTGCATATAATCACTATGTTTGGAACTGCATTTAATGAATAATGGATTTTTTAAAAATAGTGTGCAAAACAGAAGACATTATGCAGCAATAAATGTTTTGCGTGACCTGAACACGTTGTTAATTCAGAGATTGGTGTCCAGTTATCATCTCAGAAATTGTTACTTTTTTGTCCCATTTTCTGTAAAAATGTCTTAACTTAGTCTTAGCAAATAAAGTATTGATGCAAATGTTTTTGGCAAATACACCAGGTTATCCCCTATGCAAAGAAAATGTATTTTCTTATAAATTAGCAATTAATATATTAAATCAATTATTGTGTATTGAAAATATACCGAATAATATTTTGTGCTACTATATTCATAATACATAAAGAATTGCTGATTTTCATATATTGAAAAATATGTGACAATATCTTTACTTATATATTGTAATGCATGTAATTTTATAATTCAGTAATATCCTTCATAATACATAGTACATGTGATAAAATATGGTACTGTGTGTGTGTGTGTGTGTGTGTGTGTGTGTGTGAGAGAGAGAGAGAGAGAGAGAGAGAGAGAGTAAATAGGATGTCAAAGTGCTCTGCAAAAAAAAATAAATAAATAAAAACAAAAATCATATACTAAACAGGTATTTTGGTCTTGTTTTCCAATGCAAATATCTCAAAATCTCTGAAATCAGACAAATTTATTTGAGAAGTAAACTACATTAGATATTAACACTATAATAGGTTCATAGATCATAGACTGTCTCTGAAATATGAATGCATTTTGTCTTAGTGTACTGGCAGATACATTCTCTAAAAAAAATAAGTCTTAATATCTTTGTGCTTCTTCTGAAGTAGCTAAATATATTTGTTCCTAAAACTTTTAGGCTTTGTAACTGGGGAAACGAGTAAAAATTAGACTAATTAAAAACTTATTAAGAAGTCATTTTTTGTAGTAACTTTTAATAGGTGCTCTATTCAGTGCCTGATTAGAAATCCTTTAAAACTGCATTGTCTGAACTGTTATTAAAACCTGACGTTTTTAAAATCGTATGTTGTATAAATGGTAGTATAAATGAAGATGGTTAAATTAATAGAATTTATTTTTCTTTGTGTTTTTTAATTACCTTACATTAGCAAGCAACCTCTCAGCATTCTAGTAGCACACCACTAACTGATTAGCCTGCTATTGTAGCTTATCCTATACCTTGCACAAATGATCCTATGCCATTCACACTGCTTCAGGAAGTTTCAAAACTTTTATGAATCTTTAGTTTTGAATTAGTGGTTCAGTGTTGCAAACATTCAGAATTTGATACTTTGCCAGTCTAGGCTTTGGCCATGAACAAGTGTCTAATGATCTCTGGTCAGTAGGTTCATTGTTAACTAATTTTAATACTTAGACATGTATAATAGCTAGAAAAAGGAGAGTGATATTTAATTGCGTCTAATTGAGATAGTTTAGGCATAATAACACACAAAACAAGCACTACACATTAATAAAACAACACAAATTTTACAGAACCCTCATATTTAAAGGAGTTTGTTTATTTGTAGGTTATATAATAGGTTACACTTTTATTTTAAAAGGTTGCAAATGGTTAGAAAAAAAAGGTTTGTTCTGTGTTTTAGTTGCATTTACACTGTTTCGAGCAGCAGGCACCGCCAGGTTTTGAGTGCTTCAAAAGAATGAATCGTTTTGCGAAGCAATTAGTTTAATTGATTCAGAGTTTTGAAAGCTTTGTTTAAAAATTGTTAAATGTTATAGCATTTAAAAAATGCATTTTTTTTTTTAATTTATTTATTTATTTATTTATTTTACAAAAGGCTACATCCTTGGTCCTAGATAAACTAAACTATAATGTCAGACACCAAATGATTTTTCTCTAAGCAAAAGAAATTGCTGATGTCAAAAAAAAAAAAAAAAATCGTGTTCTATTTATCTAGAAGATTCTTGTATCTATCTAGATGATTCTTATCTATCTATCTATCTATCTATCTATCTATCTATCTATCTATCTATCTATCTATCTATCAACATTATCTGTTTATTTATTTATTTATTTTCAAGCTTTCTCCTTTAATGGTTCAAAAGCAGTTGTGTATGATAAAAAATATTTGTTGTTTGTTTATGTATGTGTACAGCAAGCTGGGTAACTGACAACAAGCACTTTCTCCTTTGATAGATCAAAAGCAGTTATGTATGCTACAAAATATATTGATCAGTTTATTTTTTATTAATTTTTTTATTTTAGTATTCATTTGTTTTATTTTATATTATAATTGTTAATTTACTTATTTATTTATTTATTTATTTATTTATTTATTATTTTGCATTTTTATCAATACAGACAGGAATAGGAATGCTAATGGATACTTTTTCCCTCGTATTATAAACCGAGTACCCATGAGTTAAACATTTGCATGCAGGTTGCATACTTCCAGGGATGTATGGGCTAGTTTGGGGAAGTTTGGCTCCTTGGGTCATCTGGGTATTCTATGCACACAGAACATTTGCATACTAGGCACAATATACATACTGCATACTAGGAGTAGTATGGTGCTACACTGTTCCAAACATTGCCAACGAATCCACGTGATTCTCTTGTTAAGCACGGAGTTTGTGTTCATAAAAAGACAAGCGCTCACAGCACAGTGCATAAATGTGTGCGGTGATTTTCTTTTTAAATACAAGTCTGCTCACTGCTGGTGAATTCTCTCTCAGCTGCTGTCCTTCAAACAGTACTGTTGCTGCTTGTTCAGGTGAACAGTGGCTTGGCTTCTGCCAGCTGAATATTAGATCCTCAGGCATTGGGAAGTGATCCTATTAAAACAGGCCGTGGAATGTCTCCTCTGCTGTCTCTCCCCCAAATTTGAATGACAGCTGGTAGGGCCCCTTCGCTCTCAGATGCTTCGAGCTGTCAATCAGCTGTCTGTTTTGCCCCACAGGTCGCTTCCTGTCTCCTAGGATTTGTGTGTAGTGCTAATGTTAATGCTAATGTTAAAACAAAGGCAGCCTATTGGCTTCTTATTTTCAGCACAGTGTAGCCAGCAAGGAATTCGGATGTGCCAATATTTTTGTGCCTTCTCTGAAAGAAAAAGGACTGTCCGATGACAAATACACATATTTATTCAATTAAAAACGAATGCAATTCATAATATCATTTTCAATGGCTTTTAAAAGTGAAATGCGTGTTTTTGTGGGTTAAGAAAAAAACATGAACACAACTTTCATAACCGCAAACATTAACATCATAAAAACAGCTTTCATGACCACAAAGATTAACAAGAGCTACTCCATAAAATTATTTTATAAATTATTTTTTCAAAAGCTACTGTAACATAAAACTCTGCTCGATGTAAATAAAATTAAATAAAATTAATATAATTTTTAATTTAAAAAATACATATTTTTAGCAAATTGAATACTGTTCCTGGGAGAGAAGGAGGGAAGTAAATGCAAAATTTTGAGAATTATTAAAAAGGAGGTTTTGGTTTGACTTGAGCTCAGATTTTGTGAGCTGATGCAAAGTTTGTTGCCTTGGGGACAGCAATAGTAGACACACACAGGAAGTGTAGAAATCTCCAAGTGATTGACAGTGAAGCATTTCCTGATGCATGAAGAGCCATATGCCAGCAGTGTGCCAGCATCCTTCAGACCAAAGACATTTTCATGAGGCTATGTTGTGACCTGCTCACATACTTAACATGGGCCCACAATGCTTTTTCTCCTTAAATGTGTATCGATATAAAACATGCGATTTGAATACACTGTATCAGCAGCACTGCCATCTTAAACATAATTTTAAGATGCCAACAATTATTTAATTTTACACTTTTTCTAGTATGATGTGATACTTTAAAGGAAAACGCCACCGTTTTTCTATATTCCAATATGCTTTTCCCTTAATTTAGACGAGTTGATACGTACCTCTCCCGTCTCAGTGCGTGCACTTAATTGCTCTAGCGCGCGACGCCACTATGCTAGCGTTTAGCTTAGCACCATTCATTCCTTAGGATCCAAACAAAGATGAATTTAGAGGCTACCAAACACTTCTGTGTTTTCCCTATTTAAAGACGGTTACATGAGTAGTTACACGAGTAAGTATGGTGACACAAAATAAAACGGGGCGATTTTCTAAGCGGATAAAAAATGATAACTATAATGTATGGCGGAAGAGCACTTCGCCGCACTTCGACCTCGGCACAGTAATATTGGTTCTATTGATGGAAGTTAGAGGGAGAGGGGGAGTTTTCAGGAGTGATGATATTACTGCGCCGAGGACGACGTGCTGCGAAGTGCTCTTCCACCATACGAAGTGCTGCGAAGTGCTCTTCTAGCATAGTGGCGCCGTGCGCTACAGCGATTAAGTGCATGCACTGAGATGGGAGAGGTACGTATCAACTCGTCTAAATTAAGGGAAAAACATATTGGAATATGGACAAACGGTGGCGTTTTCCTTTAATGTTTTGACCTTATTAATATTCATTGCATTTGATTGAATGAGGCTGGTATCCATTCAGCCAACCACCAGAGGGAGCCCTCTGCCGAAAACTAACCATGAACTGTTTCTTCTATGGTTACTTGCTGTTATTCACCTATAAAAATAGCCATGGCCTACCCCAGATACGTTAATATTATAGTATAGTATAGTATAGTATAGTATAGTATAGTATAGTATAGTATAGTATAGTATAGTATAGTATAGTTTAGTATAGTTTAGTATTGCCAATCATTTCACTGCCTTACTGGATGGTTCTTCCATTGCCTGTTTCTTTGCCTTCCTGTTATGACTATTTTGACTGTCTTGTTGGATTAGTGATTGCTGGATTCCTGTTTTTGCTTCGTTTGCCTGGTTGGACGGAATAGTTGTTACTATTCATGCTTTTGGATTCTACCTTTGCCTTCATGTCGAATCCATCACACATATTAGTTGGCTTAATTTGTTTAGTAAATTGTTTAGTTGTTTTCCTCATAGTATAATAGCATTGCACAATTACAATAGAATATAATGAATCAATTTACAGCATCTTCAAAAACACACTGATGGCCATTCTTTATTCATCATTTTATAGAAGTAGAGATTAAAAATCTTGCAGAATTTTTCTAGAAGAGGTACATCACCATCTTGCTCCAACTAAATGACTTGAACGTACCTGACATTTTAATTACAATTTCCCAATTCGTAAATACAATTAAGCACACTACTAGCATTGTTCATTGTTTGGTTTTTGGCATCTGTTTGGACCCGGAAACGACACATGACGTCAGACTTAACAAGCAGGTACACAGCAGATGCTTCACTTATCCCTTATTTATTAAACATATACAATTTTAACCAATTTGCTATGTACTTTTATGCTTGTTAGAATATTATGTCATTAGCTAGCAACATGTTAACATCACGCTCTATTAAAGGGATAGGGATTAAAGGGATACTTTCTGTAACAAGTAGTAACATTTTAAAAAACTTTAGAAAAAAATGTCCAAATAAAAAATTTTAGAAGAAAAACATTCAATGAACTAATGTTGTGAGAACATTGTTAAAGACAAGATAACTTTGAATGAATGTTCTATTAACGTTACACAGAGATAGTTTTCAAAATAAAATCATAGAGAATATCACGAGGGAGAGTAAATGATTTTCATTTTTGGGTGAGCTGTCACTAGTCACTTGTGAGGATTTGGGCTATTTGTGCAGTGCTGTCTATACAGAGCGTTCCAAATCACTCACTGACTATAGGATGTTATATAAAACAGTTGTCTAAATTTTAAAAAAGAGCCATAGACTTGAGACGCTTTTCACAGGTGAGAATGCTGAAGTAGGCATGACACTTGTTGCAGGCCGCATCTGTCACTTCGCTAGTATGCGACCTTTTCAACATGGCACACGCTCTGACGTACCGCGGTAATTAGCAACAGTTGCTAATGCAGCATATTCTGTATCTACTGTACGACTCATTCGGCTAAAACCGGATGTACGTAATCCCTTCAAGAGCATTAAACCACCTCTGTCAATCGCGATTCCCTTTTCATGCAGAAACTCATTGGGATTGTGTAAGGAAATCTCTACGAATTTGTTATCACACACACACACACACACGGATAACTTTACCTCAGCAGGACACTCCAGAGGCTTCCAATTACACCGACTCTCACCTCTCATTAGAATGCATTAACAAAGAGTCCAGATTTGGTTTAAATAAAGCAGATCCTGAAGCGATAAAGGCTGGCCCCGCATCTGCGGCCTGTGGGGCAGGTGTGAGGCCTGATCCCAGCGCTCCTCATGGCCTCTGTCACCTCTCCACTCTCTCCTCAACAATGGAAGCCCTCGGACGGCTCTGGGGAGCAGCGGAGCGCTCAGCAGCCATTGATCGCGTGAGGTGGAGGCAGCCGTGTGTGTCATTATTGGAATGCAATATTCCTCCTCCTGCTTTTCATGTCTCCACACTCACCGAGCACGCCATCGACCATTCTCTCTGCAGCATTACTCTCTCCAAAAGAAAACGCTAGAACTAAACTCGAGGAAGTTTCTAAAGTCCACCTGCCTCCCTCGTGCTTACCTTGCTAGTTATCCATCTCTGCCGCCCTTTTCTCCCTTCGGTTGCTGTTTAGTTTGAACTGCTTGAGGCTGTGTCTTGAAGGATGTCTTGAAAGATGTTCTATCTGTTGTGCAAGTGTTCAGCGTCTTAAACTCTGAGCTGACTTAAAGTGAAAGGTCTTGGCCACCCATTTTCTTATATTCTCCACATGTGCTGACAAGTCAAAATGATAAAATTGGAAATAAAATAGCTGTTCTTTTAAATTTAGTTAGTTTTTACTTTATTTGAGTGCAGCTGCATGTATTCAAAATTGCTGTATTCAAATCAGGGTTATTAGAGGTAACTAAAACTAAAACAGTAAAAATACTTTGTTACTTGAAATGAAACAAATGTTAACTGAAATTAAAAATAAATATTTAAAAAAAAAAAAAAACGTATTTATATTTTCCAAGGCATAAGAATGTTTCTCATTTTCATTTAGTTTAACTTGGTATATGTACTAAAATTGCTAAAAGTAAAATTATTAATTATTAATTAAAATTATTAATAAACACTGTTTAGGCATATTTAAAAACCGCAAAAACTAATACAAATGACAAAAACACAACAAAAAACAAAGGATAAAATTATTATCTGGAAATATTTTTAGTATTAAGTATTTTAAACTGCTTAAGGAGAACAATTTTCAATTTAGATTTATGCATATAATTTTATGTGTATGTCTGTGTGTGTTTAATTTTAATTAATTTAGTTTTGTCATTTTGTGTGATTTTTGTGATTTGTAATTTTTTTAATATATCTATATGGGTTTTTTATTTATTTTATTTTAGTTTTCATTATACATTTCATTATTTTAGTTTTCATTATACATTATACATACAAATGAAAATGTGAAATGGTGAAATAAAATAAGATTCTCTCATCATTTACTCACCCTCTTGTTCCAGACCTGTGTTAAAGGCTACCGTCAACTCTTTGGTTACCAACATTCTTCAAAATATCTCCTTTTGTGTTCAGCAAAAGAATAAAACTCGTACAATTTTGGAATAGGTGGAGGGTGAGTAAGTGATGACAGAATTTTCAGTTTTAGGTGAACTATCCCTTCAACAAGTAAATTTTTTCATAAATTGGGGGAGAACCTTGTCAAAACATTAGCCAAAAATCTGAGAATGTTCCCTGTCAGCTGGGTAACACTATGGTACTGAATACTTACAGTATATACTATGCACTGTAGTATTTATATGATTCTCTAAAGTAGGCTACCTCAAAGAACCCTATAGAATTATTACGCTGCATGTCTAAAACTCTGCTATTTTCTGATAGTGTTAGCAATTCCCACCCATACAGAGAGAAAAAAAAAAAAAACTTTTCAAAAAGTTTTAAAGCAAGTGTGTTTGTGCTCCAGTGTGTATCTCTAAGTGTATCTGAGTGCTCATGTGCCAAACCTGCCTGAATTTTTCCTGCCGGCGCTGTTGTCTGATACCCCATAAACCCTGTCAGCGGAGGCAGCAACCCCCGCCCGACCCCCCTCCACTATGGTATTTTTTAAGACTAACTCTGCACTAAACCAGGTGCCAACTGCCAAGGCCTGCCGCATTGCACAGTTACTGCACAAACCTACTAATGATTCTCTTTTTTTCCCGCAAGAGCATTTCCTCCCTCCATTAACCTGTCAATTAGAGCTCAGCTCCAGGGCAGCCCAAAAATCAGCGCTGGTAAACGCACACGTGGGAGAGGTGGGGGTGCTCTTTCAGCCCTGGGAGGAGCTGACTGTGATTGAAACCCACTCGTCCCCCCCCGCGCTCCTCGGACCCGTCCCGCTCTGCTCTCTGGGCTCCGGCTGCCCTAACAAGCTCTGACACGCGGCGCTGAGCACAGGAGCAGGCCTGCAGGGCAGGGGAGGAGTAGTGCTATGCTCATTGATAATCAGGTCTCGTCCCTTGAGCAGCGGTCAAACAGAACAGCCCGCATCTCGGCCTGCATCGCTAATCCCACCCGCATGGCTCCGCGCGGGTGTTGCTGCTACACCTGCCTCGGTAACGCGGCGCTTTTGTAGCCCGTTACGTCTGCTGCTCTGTTTAATTGGTTTATCTGTTTGCAGAAGTGCATTAGAGTTCTGGAGTCTGTGCATTCTTGCGGATGGCGAGGTTTTTGTTTGTCTCCGCTATTATAATGGACTCGCATTTTATCTCATCGCACCGAGCCGTTTTCTTCTGTTTTCTTTGTTCCGCTAATTGTGAGAAGATCTGATTTATGTCGCCCTGCATCCAGATAGGAGCTTTGATTATGGCATTGCTGATTATTAAAATGCATGACTCACAGAAAGGCAAAGCCGAGCGCGACACCTTCGAATGATAAAACCCAAGATGACATTCACAAAATTCACTTCGCTTGATTCCTCATCCATTTCGTGAGCTTGTTGATAGGTTCTGTGGTTAATTGGCTGCATCTGATTGCAGTGTTTACTATTACAGTGTTTATTAATATTTGAATTAGGCTAACTTTTATTTTTATATTTTCCATTTTCATTTTAATTTAATCGTTTTTGTATTGTGTTTTTTTTTTTTTTTTTTTTTTAGTAATTATAGTACTTTTCAGCTTTATTTTGATGACTTATAATGATTTCTAATTGCTTATTTAGAATGCAATAACACTTTCTGATTTTGTGGAATGTGTTGAATTTGATTAAATGTTTATGAAACTGTTTCCGACTTACATTAGTATGCAGGTGTGCAATATTTTTCAGAAATATAATTTATTAATTCATAAATAACAATATTTTTTTAAGAGTAACACCATTTGACATTTTACAAGCTAAACTAACTTTGCATTGTAATAAATGGGCCAAATTGCCTGATATGTGAAGAGACTTATTAACATTGATGTTAACCTTGTATATTTTTTCCTGCATGTTGCTAACACCATATGACTTTGCATTTTTATATTTTCAGATTACTTTGAACTTTTCAATTATTTAATTTACATTTCAAGGCAACATTTCTGTCATGGTTCGGCTGCTACAGTGCGTGAACGAGGAGACGAAGGAGCGCGGAGACATGGGAGATTCACATTCACAATCTTTATTTGACAAGATAGCCAGGAACACACATGTAGAGTGGGGTGAAGACAATTCAGTACCAGACAGGAAACACAGGGTAGAACACACTATAAATACTGAATGTAAACGAGATAATTAAAACACACACAGCTGGAACTGAACTAACTAATAAGGACAGGAACAGAACCAAATATGGGCATACAAGAGGGAACACAAAGTCATGGGGAACACAAAGACAGGAAAACACAAGACACAACAAACACAAACCTGACATGACGCCCCCCTCCAGAAGGTGCGTCCTCGCGCCATACAACATCAACGGGGTGGGAGGGAACAGACAGTTTGGGGCGCCATGGCAGATCAGGCAGTTCAGGAGGCCATGGCGGAGCAGACAGCTCAGGAGGCCATGGCTGGGCGGCCTCAGTGGCCTTGGCCTCATCTTTCGGCCTGGCCTCTCCGGCCGGAACCCTATAACCCCCCCCCCAAAAAAAATCCTTGGGGGAAATTAAAGGCTCTGAGGCCCTCCGTGGGCTATACTCAGGAACAGAAGCCCTCCTTGGGCTAAACACGGGAACAGGAGCCCTCCGTGGGCTAAAATCGGGAACAGGAGCCCTCCGTGGGCTAAACTCGGGAACAAGAGCCCTCCGTGGGCTAAACTCGGGAACAGGAGCCCTCCGTGGGCTAAACTCGGGAACTGAATCCCTCCGTGGACTAAACTCGGGAACTGGAGCCTTCTCAGGGCTATCCACAGGGAACAGGTGCCCTCTCAGGGGGAGGCTCGGAATCTGAGGTCCCTACTGGGCCGGACATGAGACCAACTGCCCTTCTTGGGCTGAACGTGGTGACCAGGGCCATTTCAGGGGTGAATTCAGGAACCGCTTCTATTGAGGCAGCCGGAGAAGTAAGCAGCTTGGGAATGGTCTCCGTGGCCATGACAAGAGAAGCTGCCAGCTTCTGAGGGACCCAACAGACAAGACATGACAAGACTGACAAGATCTGTGCCTGTGGACACGACAAGACTTCTGGGGACATATGACTTGACTTTGGTCAGGGGCTAGAGCCATCTCTCGACTCTGGTCAGGGGCTGGAGCTGACTTAGGAACACGCTTTCAAGGAGCGGGCACTAGAGTCAGAACGCAGCCGGCAGGCCTGAGCGAGCAGAGGCCCGCAAACCCGAGTCCGGAGCAGCTGGCGAACTTGACTGACGAGCGGCCAGCGGACATGACTGACAAACAGCTGACTGACTTGACTTACGAGCTGTCGGCGGGACTGACGGCGGGCTGGTTCTGGCTCAGGGCCGGACCCTCTCCAGACACCAGTAGATCCCTTCTCTCCAACTTAGTCCTGTGGTGTCTGGGAGGTCCATGGGGCGATGGTAGTTGGCGAGTTGAGCGTGGCGTTGTCCAGCGCCGTAGCCGTAGGCTATTTCCATTGCCGTGGGAATAAACAAACAGAAACAAAAAACTTTCACAAACGGAAAACAAAACGAGAATGGGCGCCGCTCTCTTTCTGTTTAGGTCAGGTATTCTGTCATGGTTCGGCTGCTACAGTGCGTGAACGAGGAGATGAAGGAGTGCTGAGACGTGGGAGATTCACATTCACAGTCTTTATTTGACAAAATAGCCAGGAACACACATGTAGAGCGGGGTGAAGACAATTCAATACCAGACAGGAAACACAGGGCAGAACACACTAAATACTGAACGTAAACAAGATAATTAAACACACACAGCTGGAACTGAATTAACTAATAAGGACCGGAACAGGAACAGAACCAAATATGGGCATACAAGAAGAGGGAACACAAAGACAGGAAAACACAAGACACAACAAACACAAGCCTGACAATTTCTATGTTTTTTTTTTTTTTTAAGTTTTCAGCTTTATTTTAATTACTTATCATTATTTTTAATAGTTTTAGTTTTCCAAAACAATAACAACACTTTCTGATTCCTGCACTTCCTTATAAAATGTACTACATGTGATTAACTTTCTTTTCAACTGTTTATGAAATACATCATTTAGTATGCAGGTGTGCGGTATTTTTCACAAATATCATAAATTATTAATTCATAAATTAAATGAAGTTCTTGAGGAGTCGCACTATTTGACATTTTTCAAGCAATACTAACTTTGCCTTGTAATAAAAATCTAACATTTGTAGAGACTTATTGACCTTGACATTGGTGTAATTTGTCATTTTTTTCTACATGTTGGTTGCACCACTTATTTCTACTACTACCACTACTACTGCTGCTAATAATAATAATACTTAAATTAATAAATAATAATATGTAAATAATTAAACAAATACCTTATCAGATATCAAGGCAGTTGTACTATCCTGACATTCTGTACATTAAGCCCCCAAAAATGTCGAAATGAATTTTAATTTAAAAAAATTTAAAAGCGTGCCCATCAAAGAAGAGAGATATTAAAGTGAGTGGATGCATGAATTGCATGTCAATGTACTATTGGATAAATTAATGCATTAAAGGACAAAAAAACATCATAGCATTATGGGATAGCAAAGTGTCCACTGGTTTCACACTTCAGAATCTCATCAGACCTAGTAAGTCATTCTGTTTTGTCCATCATGAACACTGAGTTTTCGGACGCCCTTCTCGTTTGGCATCCTGCTATTCGTTCTGCTTAGAATGGAGGTGTGCATATTCAGACGCAGGGATTGTAAAAGGCCCTTCTCAATGTGTTTTGAGCCAAACCGTCACAGACTGTGACACACTGACACATACATGTTGACAGACAGCCCATAAAACATACACACACACACACACACTGCAAAGGTATGATCAAGGTTCAGCCTTGGATGTTCAGACAGGTATGGAAGCCGGAGCTCTGGTCCCCAAGGCTTGAGGAAATCTGGATGTACTTTCTGAATTATTGATGCAATGTAGACTATGCATAATGCAAAATACATGTGCTGGGGAGACCTGGGGCAATGCTTTGGAGGCAGGCAGGCTGTTTTCAGTGCAGCCAAAATGGGCACTAGATCCCAGTTTAGAAGCCTCACCTGACAAGACCTGCAGCACTAAAGTGAGTACAGCTCATTGTGCTGTAGAGAGGTTTTATGCCCACTGTACAGCCATTAGATATAGCATAGCATACATTTATGGAACGGTTCTGGCCATCAGATCATTTCTATAGTTGCCGTTTTTGTTTCTGTAAGAGCTTGGGTTTTGTGAACCAAATCTGAACAAATGAATATTTCAGCACATGACTTAACATGTGCTTCTCTAGACAGCAATAATTTACCAGGCAATTTTGTTCTATTTGTTCCATTCACATAGTTTTGTTTGTTGTCCTTGGCTGCTTTATTGTATCATACAGTCTGTAGGGCAAATCTCGACTTTTTGAAATGCATCCAAACTGTAAATCGCTCAAGCTTTTATTGGTGTTGCTTGATGTTGCTCATACTTAAGGTTAGGGATTTCAACAGACCCTATTTAAAAAAAAAAAAAATTGCAAGTGCAAAAGATTGGACTTAGTTTTGTCTCAGCAGATGATAAAATGGGTGGAAAAAATGACTTATTGAAAGAGAAAGCAGAATATTATAGAGATTTGCAGGTGGAACCTTTTGACTCTGTTTGGCAACCACATAGCAACACGCAACAAAACAGTCAGAAAATCCAAACCCCCTAGTACTGTTTTTGTGATCTGTAACTGTTATTGTAGTATCATTGTGTGATACTATAGTTTTTAATAATATTTTGAATTCGTTTTACTTTAAAATTTTTAGTTTTCATTTTAATTTTAGTTAAGATTTTACTAATTTAGTTGTGTTTCTGCAAATTTATTCATTTTTGTCTATACAGTTTTTTTTCATTTTATTTCAGTTTTAGTTATTTTAGTACATTAAGTCAGTGTAACTAAAACTAAAACCATAAAAATATCACTTGATGTACTAAAATAACTAAAACTGAAATAAAAATTAATTAAAAAATGAAATGTCTATATAGACAACAAAAACTAATAGAAAAGTCAACAAAATTACTAAAACTTTAACTAAAATTAATTACATTTTTAAAAACTAGAAATATTATATATATATATATATATATATATATATATATATATATATATATTTTTTTTTTTTTTTTTTTTTTCGTTTTAGTTTTAGTTAACTATAATAATCCTGATCTGTAACATTGAGATTCTTGTACTGAGTTTGTTGCCTTGTTATGCGTTCCAGTGTCTTTTATAAATCATGCTTCTGTTAAAACATTCTCTTATCCATCATTTGCAATGACAGAAACTGCACGGGTTCTGATCCTGATTGTGTAAGAAAACAGCGGAAAGTGAAAGGCCAGTGGTATTCAAACACTAATTCATGTCAAGCGCACAGGGAGCAGACACACATGCAGACAGTATTAATTCCAACCCAGAACTGTCTATGAACTTTCTTTGACCCTCTCCATTTAAATGCACACAAACCCAGACAGACAACGAGACCATCTCCCTTCCCTCCCTCCCTCTCTTTCGGCAGATGCCAGCGCTTTGATTGCCTATTATGAAAGCAAATATGTTTACCTTATAAAGACAAGCCCAAGGTCAGAATAACAACGCATAAGGGTCCAATCTCCATATCCAATAGATTATCTTACAATGGGGCATTTTCACTTTAAACTTAAGATATACATTTATTGAAGAAGCTTACAGGGCTATATTAAATTGAATGTACTGAATGTAAACAGTTTTTATTTCAATGCATTTTAAAGTAAAACTATTCAAACTTAAACTTTAAATTCAAACATATAATCAGTATATGATCCAAGAATCATATCTCTCCCATAGATTATTAATCATCATTCTAAAATGATAAGATGTAATGCCACTTTTTTTTGCGAACCATGAGTTACCCAAGAATATGAAAATGAGGAAAGTTTTTTTTTTCAGCTTCAGCTGAAGAAAAATGAAGAAAAGTTCCTTCATTTGTCTCCCCGCTAAGACCTGAACAACCATACAGCCATATTGAATTGTGAGACAGGAATGGCACACGGCAGCAGAGAGCAATGCTCTCATTAGGGACAGAATGTAATAAAAAAGATGATGTCTGCAGGGGAAAAACAAGCCCTGCTGGTCGATATGTTCCAGTGAGCGAGTGTCCCGTTTCGGTTGATGGAACGTATTACGATGGAATACAATTTTAGCTCCTGCATTTTCGGAGCATCCCTGGACGCTGCGGTAGAAGAGAAGGCCGACGCCTGTGGAACAACTGAACTGCTGGAATCTTCAGAGCTCTGACAGGATACCTGAGCAGGTGACATCCTGTTTGTCAGATTCAACGCTCTCCTGACTTTGCTAGAGCGGGTGGAACAATCATTTAAATCTGTCGCCCTCTTGTGCAGTGGGACCTCTGGGTCCGAGGCTCTCAACTGGTGAATTGCAGGTCTGTTGTGAACAACAGAGTAAACAATGCTCAGTGCAAATCACAAAATCGAACTAACCATAAGCTAAATAATTAGGATGGTAAGATTTTAAAATGTTTTGTATATTTTCAGTTGTTGATGTCAAATAGTATGCAGTGCATATGTGACATACCTCACGCTAATGTCAAGCTAAGAATGCTCATCCAAAGAAGTGCATCTTAAAAATCCAGTCAAAGGGTCATTGTTCAATATACATGTGAACTGTCCAATGGCCTTTTTGGTAACACTCTATTGTGAGTCTAGTTTAGACATTCTGCTAACTATAAGTAACTTTGCAACTTCATGTCAACTTATTCTACTAACCCTAACCTAACAATCTACTAATAATCTACTAATACTCTAATCAGAGTTAGCTGACATGTAATTGCAAAGTTCCTATAAAGGAAAAGATAGTATAAAGAAAAGCATTTGACAAATGGATTAAGACATGCAACTGTTGTTTGTTTGTTTTGTTTGTATTTTTAATGCAATTTAAGAATTGCTTTAAAAAAAAGAGCCATATCATTAAATTTAACTAACATTCTAAAAATTCATCAAATATCAGTTTGAAAAATATTTTATTAATGAACTATTTAACTAAATTTTAAAGCATTATTAAAAAAAAAAACAAAAAAAAACAAAACAGTTTTGAATATGAAAAACTTTGAAAACCATGAGCAAAACTACACTCTACACTGTTTTTGCAGTGGTGCCATAGAAGATCCGTTTTTCTTTCCCAAAGGACCTTTGAGTGATCAGTTCTTACCATTTATTTCACAGTGTGAAGAACATTTCAATAATCTAAAGAAGAATCTTTTTCCACTATAAATTACCTTTTGTGCAATGGAAAGTTTTCATGGATGTTAAAGGTTCTTCATGGAGCCATAGATGCCAATAAAAACCTTTATTTTTAAGAGTCGACCACAATGTGTTTTGTGTGCTGAATTACTGGCGGATGAGGCCATAAAGCCATTGAAATTCAAGAGACGTTTCGAAACCTATTCAGCCTGTAAATAATTATACATGTTGTTGGATTTATGTAGTTCATGCTAATATTAATCAATTTCATTGTCCATTTTGTTACTAAACAGTTTTGATATTGTGTTGGAGTCCTCAGACAAAACCACTTGAGAACCGCTGCACTAGTTCACAGTTAACATCTTCCCGTCCTCTGAAAAACAAGTTGAGAACATAAAAAGCTGAAAGAGAATCTGCACCTTTACATATTTTGATGTGAAGCTTTTTTTAATCCGCAGCATGTTGTTATTGGAGGAGGATATCAGATGGACAGCAGCAGCTAGAACAGAGGTGAAAAAGTTACTCAAACAAAAGCAGAACCTCATAAATGTGTCGGCTGCCTGGAAGCAAAGTTCAAAGAAATTATGAGTGTGGAGAGAAGTCATTTTTTTTTCACACAGCCCATAAAGCTTTGCCGATGCAGAGATTGCCTGCAATGTCATGCGCTACAGACATTGGTTAACAGCATGATAAACAGTAACACTCAAGGTGTCAGGAGGGGAAAGTCTACTCACAACCTGCAAAACATCTGCAACTGTGCCCTTTAGCAGCTGATGGAATGTTCTTGCAATCGAAACCTCTGCTTTGTTTAACGATGTAGAACCTTTGCCACGTATCTCACATAAGCTCAGGCTTTAGGCTGGAATTCTGTGAAAAAACCTCACTCACTTCATCTCACCACATGTAGAATTGCACATTCTTGAAAGAAGTGAAATTATTTTCTTATGAAATTAATATCTCGTGAAGTCAAAACTCAGGAACTCTCGCAAAACAGATGCCATGCAATAGAACAATAAAACTGATCTGGAGAAGTGATCTCAAAAGAAAGCAAACAACACCACCCTGACCAAACTTATCTCCTTAATCATTTACGACCCCCTTCCTCCCTCTCCTCTCCCCTCCCTGCCTCTGACTCTCCCCCTCACTCTTCTTCCCCAAAAGCAAGAATATCCATATGCCACAAGTGTTATATCTTGTGAATGTTGATTTTTCCCTTTCATGTTTGGTATCATTTTAAAGGTCTCTGTGCAATTGGTAAATTGGTCTCAATTTCACAGTAGTCACTTGTATTATGAGAAATATTGAAAACTTTTGTAGAATTATGTTCTGCTGAGGAGGGGGTGTGTCCCCCTTTAGGGGTCTGTGGGAATGTTTATCCATCTTCATCCAGGTGCGACTCTGGAGCACTAGAACCAAAAACACCAAAAGGTCTTTTATGTTTTTACAACTGATTTAAAGATTTCTTTGCTTTTGTTCTGGTTGTATTTAAGGGAAAGTTGCAGATCAGTCATTGCGATTCTGTAGCCAGAATAAGGCCGTAGTGTGGTGTGTGCTCTTACACTCCGTACTATGTATTTGTAAAAGTCAGGTATACATTTCGTTTTTATTCAAAAATGTAATTGTGTTAAACACATTGTGCCCACAGAGCACAGTATAGTTGTTTGTGTAGCTATATGTACACATAGACTAGTTGAGTTTATTCTTTAAAACACATGATTACTTTGCTGTAAATGTTCTTTGAAATATTTAGGTAAAAGGTTGTTGATGCTATGCATTTTAGACCATGTGTCTTGTGTTAAATTAGGATAACTGTTATATGTGTGACTATGTTAAATTTGTTTGTCTCCTGCATAAATCACTTGGCTATTTCCCATATAGCTACAGTCTCTATGTACAGGAGCGGGGTTGGCACGCGGTTGCAATGTGATTCACAATTGCATTATCCTTTCTAAATTGGCAATGATATTACACAGCGCCTGAAAGTAGTCCCCAGCTATATCATAACTAGTTACCTAGCTGGGGACTACTTTCAGGCGCTGCGTAATATCATTGCGCCTGCTGCACCCATGGTATGGCAGTAAAGTTCCTTGATTATTACGCCGGAATGAGAGTATAGTTCCTAGCCGTATTGGCCTAGAAAATTGCAACTTTTCATTTTCCGTCAGTCTTAGTACACGATGTAACTACAGAAGAGTCAAGCTTTAAATAGGAAAATTATCGAAACTCTTTGGTCCAAGATGCTAATGGTCTAATCCGATTCAATGATCTATGCTAAGCTAAGCTAAAAGTGCCACCGCCAGACCCGGAAATCGGCTTAATGGATTCAAAAACGGTAAAACTCAACTGTTTAACTCTAGGGGAGTTGCACAGAATATGCACAGAAACAAAACTCTTATTGTACAAAATTGTCATATAAATATGATTTTTTTTGAATACTCTTAAAATTAAGTTTTATTTGTTTCATAGCTCTATACTCTTACTGTATGTAAAAAGTTCTCATTTGTTTCAGTTTCTCTATATTAAGGGAAAATATTAGACAAGGTTGATCCTAAACGTCTCCTGTGCAATGAAAGAGCAACTTCCAAGCAATAAAATCCTCCTCTAGGTCAGTATGTCCATTTAGCTGTGAGTAATGATTTACACCGATATTGTTGTAACACAAAGACACTTGGTTGACATTTCCGAATGTTTTCAAGAAACCCGAGAATCGGTTGTCACCGTGCCATGCTTTCATTGATCCTCAAAGTATACGTGTCCTAGCATCCTGCTGCGCTCTCCCTCTGACAGCAGATTCCCTCTGTGCGTAAGTGACAGCCGACGACTGAAAGCAGATGCCGGAACATCTATCCGCTCTTGTTCTAAGTCACCTTACCCTCGCCATAACAGATTTCCTTTATTCACTTGGCTCAGATCATCCCGGGATGGCAGACTGTCTAATGAATGCATAAGACCCCTTCAAAGGCATTAAGAGGAAGCTGTGCCTTTACGATATATTTTACTGCCAAGCCTATTTGGAGACATTCCAGAGGCCATTTTCCCACATTAGCTGAAGCCACAGCCAGATAGTTTTTTTTTTCTCCCCTCCTCTTTTAGCACCATTTGTCCTGATTGTTAAGGTGATGATAATGTCCTGGCTCCAGCTCAGGTAATTAGAGATAATTTAGCTGAGACACTGCCCAGCAACAATGCAGAGTTTTTTCCAAGAAAACACATCTACAACAGATGTTGTAAATAAAGTTTGGGGAAGAAGAAAGAAGAACAACAGAACAATAGTGAACGTCAGTCCTGATTGATGATGAGATCATATCATTAGATATTCACCATCTTTGCCAGGCCCACATGGAATCTGTACACATGCATCAGAATTCCACAATGCAATTGGATTTTACTTAAAGGGATAGTTCACCCAAAAATGAAATTTCTGTCATCATTTACTCACCCTCAAGATGTTCCAAACCTGTATGCGTTTCTTTTTTATGTTGTACACAAAAAATAATTTGCTGGTCCCCATTTCATAGTATGGAAAAAAAATAAATAAATAATAGTATTGAAGTCAACAGGAACCAGCAACTGTTTGGTTGCTAACAATTCTTCAAAATATAAAAATAAGAAAGAAATTTATATGTTTGGAACAACTTGAGGGTGAGTAAATGATGAAAGAATTTAATTTCATTTTTGGGTGAATTATATTTTTAAGTTTTACTTTCCCTCAGGTCCTTGAAGGTTCATTTATTAAATATTTTGGGTCATTTTTGAGGGTTTATGCTTGATTTAATTATGTTATTGGCATTCCTGCACTTTAAAAAAAAAAAAAGTAATTTTAACTAAAAATGTTACAATAAAAACTTGTTTCTTTTCTATATATGGTGAAAAAATGTAATAGATCTGACCTTACAAGATACTGTTAAATGTACAATTTTTGAAAAGAACAAGTCATATAATCTGCAGTGAAAAAAACATAAACTGTCATTCCCAGAATTCCCTGTGACAGCTTACATTAGATGGCATTTCGATTAAATAATTGTTTTTAATAGTTTTTTGTTATCACTAGTAATGTACATTAGGTTTTATGTTACATCTAATGTTGTTCAAATAATGTTTCCCTAATGTTTGTTTTTGATTCGTCATGTAGCTTTCTCTTTACTACCTGCTTTTTATGGAGGGTGTCAGTATATGATAACGGTACAAAATAGATTTTAGTAGCAGCATGGCCTTACTACTTCAGCAGAAAAGGACCATTGGATTTACTGTTTTAAAAAGTTTTTTCTTCTTCTTCTTGAAAATTACAAATTTAAACTGTAATTTTTATGCATTTATTCATGGTTTTGCTTATTTTCTTTAAAAATGACTAAACAGTAGTGCATGCACTAGCAACACTAATGCTATGAGTTCAATTCTATTAAAACAAAAAATCTGAAAAAAATACATATATATATGTGTGTGTGTGTGTGTGTGTGTGTGTGTGTGTGTGTGTGTGTGTGTGTGTGTGTGTGTGTGTGTGTGTAAAGTGACAATGTTTCAGGCATTACAGAAAAGTGTTATATTTTATATTTTATTACAACCGTATATTTCATTAAGTGATATAATGTTAATACATCTATCTATCCGAACTACCAATATCTGATTTTAATTTAAAATGCACTGATAACCACCACAATAATACAGAATAATACAAAAAAAAAACAAAAAAAAAAAAAACATGATGAATCAGAGTTGTTGTTGCCAATAATATGGGCAATAGTCATAGGTTAACTAAACTAAATAACATAAAAAATAAATAAATATAATTAACTAAATAACATAAAATGAAACACAAATCCATAATGTATATTACGAATAATAAAAATTACAAGAAACTAAATTATTTATATAAAGTATAATCACATATATGATATGTAATGCAGGGACTTCTGGAAATGTCCTTTTACTGAAATTAATTACAGTAATTAATAGTTTATATTTGCAACTAACACAAATTTGACAGTATTTTACAGTAATGCAATGTTAAACCATTTACAGATTTTCACTATATATGGTAAGTAACTGGGAGTTTTACTATAGCATTTTTACAGTTTTCCTATCAAAATTAAAATATTTTTTACAGTGTGCTGTGAATACAATGTGTATTTCACATAACCCCGCCCCTGAATGACATAAAAATAAAATAAAATAAAATAAAACTCTGGTTGGTTGCTTTACATGTCAGCCAGACAGTCTCGTCCTGTCTTCCTGTTCAGAGCTAGAATAGGCTACAAAGAAGACCACATTTTAACAAGCTAAATCAATTTTGCTGCAATTTAATCAAATGTATTCCTTTAAACAAAAGGAAATCATTTAGATCACTCACATTTAGCAAACACACAGAAGCCGATTCAATTCCAGTTAATTGATTCAATGAGAAAATAATCCTTCTAGTCAAAATGCTCCTTCCATTATTAGTCTTCTTTAAAAATCGGTATGCCTGTAAATACAGACGGATGTGGTAGGAATAAGTGTGACGTGTTCAGAAGAGCAAAGCATCTCTAGGGCCTGAGAGTTGGAGTGATTTTAAAAGCATGCTAAAACTCAGCTAAATGCAGCAATCAATACAGCGCTATACATGGAGAGAGAAAGAGAGAGAGAGAGAGAGAGAGAGTGCGGAAAAGAGGGATGTGACCTAACTGCTCTATAGTCCAGAGCTCTTCCTTTGATTCACTGTTTTCCCAAAAGTGCTCATGTGGAGCAGGAATGATTATATGTCTACTGATTGCATTACAAAGGCACATCTGACTTAATGTGTACGAAAACAATCTTCTCACTGCTCCTCATAAATTCTTCAGCTGGAGAGGTAAATGACCTCCAACCTTTTCTGTTCAGAATATCGCTTGTGTTTTTTGCTCAACAGTTGGTGAGAATCAGGCAGGGGACATTTTATTTGGGTCAATGGCAAGATGTGCATGATGTCAAAAAGGAAAACTCTTTTACCATTTATTAATGGCTCAATGTAAAGCTGTGTAGCCATAAAGTAGAAAGTATATTTTTATACACATATTTATTCAATAGACATATTTATTTGTCTGCTAAATGAATAAATGTAAATATAATTAACTTTTTATTCAACATAAAAATGTTGTGAATTTTTCATCTTGAATATCATGATATGATATTCATATATGATATATGATATTATTAAAAGTAAATATTAATGTAATACTTTCTTAAACTAATAAAAAAATATATATATCACTAATTATTCTGTATATATATACACACAAGTTTGGGGATGAATTTTGAATATTTTTGAAATAAGACTCTTATGCTCATCAAAGCTGAATTTGTTTGGTCAAAAATACAGTAAACTGTAATACTTTGAATAATTAAAGTAAAAACAACTGTTTCCTAATTTATTATAATTTAAAATATTATGGCATATCTGAATTTCCAGTCGTTTCCTGTCTTCTGCTGTACATGATTCATAAGAAAACACTCTAATATGATAATTATTAATATTTAAAAATTTATACTATTGTTACATATATTTTTCAGGATTCTTTGGTGAATAGAAAGTTCAAAAGAACAGCATTTATATAAAACAGAAATCTTTTGTAATATAATACATTTCTTTACCATCTCTTTTAATCTATTTACTGCATCCTTGCTGAATAAATGTATTATTTTCTTTTTTAAAAAAACTGACCATTTTTGCTACAAAAAATATTATCCAATTCATTTAAAATGTCAGCTTACTGTAAAACATGTCCAGAAAACAAGAAAGTCATGTTATTGCACCAATTATATGTGAAAGGCTTCAGTTTATCATTTCTTGATGAAAGTCAGAGAAGTTTGCATGCACTATTTAAACTTCATGACAAAAGAGACATTGTTTAGAAATCTTGTTTGGCTGTTGGTTTAAAGTAACTTGAGTTGCTGCAGATGGTTACTTGGACTGGATGCAGGAGGGTGTTTGACCATTGACTGCCCTGTATGTTAGGACAGCAGAGGAAGCGTAGCAGAGGTGTGATGTGGGAGTACTTGGAAATGTTGAATCGATTTTGGTTGAGAAGTATTCCGGATGAGTCGTGGGGTTTGATTGCATACGCCAGGACTGAATTGCAGTAGTTAAAGTGAGAGCAGAGCAGGGCCTGCACCAGAATTTGAGTAGTTTCTTTGGTTCAGAAGATATTCTGCAGAAGGATTCTTGATTGTGCTTAATAAGTTAGAGGTCACAAACAACAAATCGTTGTCCAGCGTAACACAAAGATTCTTGTGGTTTTCTGTGTGGGTGAGATATTTGAGTTGTTTATTGAAATGAGAAGGTGGTTTTTGGCTGGGGTGAATAACGACTCCATAACTTCGGTTTCCGATGATGGGTGTTCATCCAGGCAGAGGTTCTTGCCAAGCTACAGTTGTTTGTGATGATACCTGTTTTTCAGAGTGTGGAAATTGAGTATCATCTAAGTTTGGCAGACATTTTAACCTGAAGCAAATTACATAGAATCTGGAATATACATTCCCAGGGAATCAAACCATGACTGCAGTATTCTTAATTAATTGAGCTACTATCTACAGATGAATGAAAGTAGAAACCATCACACATGATATGGAGAATAAAAGGGTGGCTGCTCAATTCCACTGAAGTCATACGCATTTGCTCTGTCCTAAATCTACCTGCCTGTCCTCTGTGGCAGATGAGACGGCACTTACAGGACATAAATAATAAATATAATAAATTAACAGGCGGGTAAACCGTCAAAAGTTGCATTTGCTTGTTGAAAAGCACCTGAGCATTGATGGACAGAAACACATGGCCGCATGCATGATCCTGGTTGTGCTCTTGAGGATGTGTGTGCTGTAAGGAGCACAGGGTTCAAATCAATTGGCTTAGCTGCAATAGAGCTTGATGTGCTATTGACAGTGTCAGATCTCCATGGTCATCAGAGAGAGTCAATATGCAACCTCACCAAATGTCCTATATACGGACATATGTGTGAAGAAGCTCTGAATTGAAATGAATACTGACTATTAGTGTAATTTAGATTAATTTCTATACTTTACTACTGTATCCCTCAGCAAAAAAAAAAAAAAAAAAGAATCTAAAAAAAAACTAATTATACATATACTTTAAAATATTATAAAATATATGTGCGTGTGTGTGTGTGTGTGTGTGTATGTGTTTGCATATTAAATGTATATTTATATTTAAAAAATCAAATCATATTTTAATATTTATTATTATTTAATCATTTAATTATTATTTAATAATGTTATTGTTACTATCATTTGTAATTTTTCAAAAAAAAAAATGCTTATTTTTATAGAAATCATAAAATACTAATTCATCATACCAAATTATTTCATCTTTTTAATGGGCTTTTTCCATTATGAAATCACTTGAACCACCCCATATTTTTGTGGAATTTATGCAAAAAATTAAAATGTATTTAAATTCAGAACATGTTGATCATAAAAGAGGTATTAGATCATTAAATATATATATATATATGTATATGTATGTATGTATATATAGCATATAGCATCTGTTTTTGAATAAACAAATCCAGACAAAAAGTGAGCATCGTAACTAAATTTAAAAAAACAACTTATTGATTTGTTGTAAGAATTTCATTAATGCGTCACAATCCAGCATCAAATGCTTCATTGCTTTTATAAAATGGTAACTACAATAAAAGGGACACAAATTCTCATTAAAATGATATTTTAAAATATCAAATTAAAGTGTGAATCTTCCCCTGGAAGATAAAGTCCCCGACATCTTGTGCAACGTTAACATTTGGCCTTCATATAGTGAACATATGTTTCGCATCATAGCTGTTACCATATTGTGCATTTTAGCATGACTGGAACGCTGTATCCGAACTATCCGTTTCATAAAACTTAAGCAGCCCTATACAGTTGAATTTTATTGTACTATGGAGGGATCCACTATTTCTTTCAGACAAAACTTGGCATATTTATATGATTTGGATTATTTATACTTGCGGTCGGAGAGGTGTTGGATCAAAATAGGCCTCTGTAACTGTTTTTCCTGACTTTGTGCTGCCAAAACTATTAGTGAAGTTCTGGCCTGTGGTGGGCCTCTGGGGGCCAAGACAACGAGATACAGGAGCTGTCAAAAAAATACCAAGAGGCCCTCAAAGAGAGCTGTGTATGCACTTATGTGTCCTCGCTGAATTAGTGTTCCAGACTTAGGTGCTGATAAAATTCTCCCAGCCAAATGATGATGGCCAACTTTTCAACATAGTAAGATTACATTTTTATTGTTTCATCTATATGTGCCTGCTTGCTTGTTTTGCCTTCGGGATAAACTTTAATTTGTTTTGATACACATATGAATATTTCTCAGAGGTGACTTTTTTTAAGAAGTCAAACAGCTCCAATATATCATATAAGTCATTCTTTTTATCTGCCACGTCATTTAGCAGACACTTTTATCCAAAGTGACATATCACGCAAATAAAATCTGTTACAACATTATGTTATTCATATATAGGGAAATGTGTCTATAGCACCTGTACAGCAGCTGGCTGTATGACAGACCTATGATCTCCACATGAGCGCAACGGCGGAGGAATTTATACAAACAGTTCCCAGGGAGTTTCTCACTGTTACTAATTTTAGGATACAGTAATTATGAAAGGCTTTTAAGTGCAGCCAAGTACCCTGGCTATTTGAAATGCACTCTACTTGTTGAAGGTTTTTGGTTCATTGGTGAACAGATGTTGCAGGGCCCACATGATTAACATTAATTGTTCCAGATGAAGAAATCTAAATAAATTAATGCACAAATAAAATAATCTCCTAAACTCAAATGGTTTGTGTCAGGGACAGAAATTAACTTTTCCAGTAAGGGGCGATATTTGCCCTCTGGAAATGATTTCCAGGGGCTTTTTTTTTTTTTTTTTTTTTTTACCTTTGTAAGGGTAATTTTTAATTGTCCTACTAGGCGATTTCAGAGAGGTAGCACAGACATTTTATGTTCCTATGCTTTCCACAGACAATATAAATACATATAAATACATTTAGACCACTTAAATTAGTGATTGCTATCACTATTTGAAGAGACTTTCAACCAGCATAAAAAAATTTTCACCAAATCACCTAATCACCGGGCTTTAAATGTATCTGTGTTGATTTGTCAAATGCTTAAATTCAACCATCAAACAATCAAAATACTAGACTGTTACCAATCAAAATTTTTTCAACATAAACAAAAGTTCTCTTTACACTGCAGAGGTAGAAGAGAAGCTGCATTTGTTTATTTACACAGACTGTTTAATGCTGCCCTTGTGCATTTCTTTTGCATAAAATAGCCTGTAAATTTTAAAAAAAAAATGGACCTATATATAATATATAATTATATAAAGAAAGCAAGCAAATATCACTAATGCAGTCCATGACTTCATGTGAATTACGCACTTTCGAAAAAAAAATAAAACTCCCGTAATAATCACTGAAGCTGTCTACAGTACAAAATTTACCTCTTACTTGCACCTTTTCTGCACTTTATTGTTTATGATGATGAAAGAATTCGCAAATGCACATTCAGAATTCAGTCAATGAGCGTGCGCACTGAACAACTCCGGCGTTCTCAGCGGTAGCGCATCAAAACGCGTTCCTAAGCTCAACAGAAACGTGTGTGATTGGTTGTGAAGTTCAACGCTGCAAACTTTGAGGAACGAGAAATGTGATGAATTTCCAGCAGATCTACTGTAAAAAAAAATAATGCCGCAATGGGCACTTTTCATTAATTTCACATTTCACTTTAATCGTGACAGCCGTGATAGATGGAGCTTAACTGTGCAGGGGCATTTTTGGTCCCCTTATCTTGAATTTGGGGGGTATTTTAGCACCAATCCCCTGTTAATTTCCGACTCTGGTTTCTGTAAGTCTAATGAAAAAGTATTATTTAGATGTACAGAAAAGCTTCGCAAACCTATTTTCCTCATTAAAGTTACAGGAGCACCTCTGAACACACGATCCAGGGAGCCATTTGTGTGCGAATGTTTTCATATTCAAGATATGCACTGATGGCACATCCATATTAGTGTCCAAATGAAAATAAAAATGTGTTGTGTGATTTTGATGCTGAAACTATATAAATGCAAATGGGCGCGGGGCCTGATGGGTGTTTCCTCTCCCTGAACATCACCTTTCAGTCTGCCTGACTGTCGCACTGAGATTCGTGAACAATTTGAACAAGCAAATTGATTCTTTTATTATTTAATTTCCTTCTCCTTTTAAATGGCAGTCAGCTACTTTTGCAGAACAAGAAAAGTCTTATTATAATGGCCCTTGAAGAATTAGTCCGAACAGCAAGAAAATTGTCTTATCCCTTCATGTATTGACTTGTTTATGAAATGCAAGAGCTAAAAGGATCCTGTTAATATAGGTAAAAACGCTTGGTGTTACACACATCTTCCTCTGGGCGGCAGACTGTAACTTATATGACCATTAGCTAGAAAAGCCTCCTAAAATGAAGTGGAATAAAAAGAGCTATAAATAACATATAACGTAAATATAGCTCTAAATATAAACACACAGTCACTGAATATTTCAGTCAATGTTTTATGCATCTGGTACTACTTAGTTTTTCAATGGACTTGACAATGAAATACATCCCCTCATATGCATCTCCTTTGGTGGTGGGAAATGGCAATGCATTTCTATTACAGCCCCAGCATCTGTTTGCAGTCAGCCTCAGGTGCCAGTGTTTAATTTAGTTTACCACTCTGTATCTATTTATTCTGCTCCCATAGCTGGAAAATTGATTTCCTTGCTTTGCACTGTTCATTATTCACCAGCCAATGAGTCTAAATGTGCTGAAATATAACATGAAACACTTGTGGAGTTTAATTAGCTCTCTTTACACTTACCTTCCTGTACGAAATGACAGACCATTCGAGAGGAGAAAAGAGAGGAGAGTAGAGGGGACTGGTCTGAACTGGTCTCGTTGGCATCATTGGCATAATGATGTGTAATGTAAGACAATGAGCTCAGAGAACAAAATCAAGGTTAACTGTTTGAAAATTTACATTATTTCTGTGGTACTACAAAAGTCTGAGAAGATGCACATAACTAATAACAATAAAAACAATATATTATGACTATATACATTGGTCCCAAAGGTATCTAAACACTTCATGCACACTTAAAATTCATTTTATATGTTCACTGATCATTATTGATTAATATAACAGTATTAATATTAATACTACTACTACTACTACTACAAACAATAATAATAATATAGTAAATTTATTTAATATTATAAATAATAGTAAATATTATAATATTAATTAACATAATTTAAGGTAATATTTTTAGTATATTATCTTAGTAGTTAATATATATGACAACAACAACAACAACAATGCATGTTATTATAGTAAATTAATTTACTATATCAAAAATAGTTATTAATTAATTAACATAATACACAATATTATCAATAATTATAGTATTTTGAAGTGTCCAAATGCGTTTTGGGGATACATTTTGTATTAGCAGTACATTTGATCTATTTTGTATGTTTATCTTGGATCAAACTGTCAGCCTTAAATGTCATCGTGATGTCAATTAAAGCACTGTTGTTTACCAGGTCGCTCTCTTTGACATGCCATCTAAAAGTAATTCTGGGCAACAGTTCCGGTTGCCTTTAATCTGCTCTGTGAATCACCACTAGCAACAAACATTAAAACCTATCTGAGTCTCATGTACAGGTGTGATGACTCCTTCCACATGAGCAGTCAGGTGGCAGTGTTTTAGCCATTACGGTCTATGCCGCTAAAACGTGTGAAATATTTTGTATACTTGGATATAGTCCCTAATTTAAGCAAAATCCTATTGTGCTTTGTGCATTTTGTTTAATAATACTTTATTCTGCCATTCCAGTTCCATCATGGCAAACAGGCAGACATCAAAACAGTCCCAATTTAATAGCTCAAAAAACAGCCACGGCTCTCCTCAAAGCACACATGAATTGCCTCTAATGGACCTCACACTCATTTACAAAGCTTGTAAAACCTCTGGGGGGATTTTCTGCATCAAATTAGCCTGTGCAATTTGAGGCACTTACAGTGGTCTGAAAATGTGGTCATTTACTTCGCCGAATCCCAAACAGATGAATCACCGAGGGTGATAGGCCTTTAGAGTCAGTGAACTTACAGTGGGTAATGTCTTTAATAACACACTGCAGTCATTTAAAGGTCTTAGTATTTCCAGTCTGGCTTCAGGAAGCAGAAATCCTGTTAAGCAAAGCATATTTGGAAGTACAGGAGGAGTCTGTGTCATAATTAAGGCCATGTCTCGCTCTCTTTTCCCGCTCCGTGTGCAACAGTCACGCAGTTTACAGCAAAATCCTCAGCAGCTGCCACTTAATGGGAGGATTTTATAGGCTTCTGTCTGTACCAAACATAGCTGTATACATTTCAGCTGCGAGAGGGTCAGTGGTTTGGTGAGTTCAAAGGATGATGTAACTTGTGGCTTTTTTGCTTTATGATTTATGGCGCCTCATAAACACATAAAATCCCCTGGATGTGGCTTTAAGCACACAGGAGCATTTCACACAGCACTCCAGAAGCTGAACCTGAAGGGAGGCTTAAAATCATTCTCTATGTCTTGGTGTTTGCTTCCATCTAGTGGTTTAAGTATAAATTGCACATCAGGTTAAAGATACAGGTGCATCTCAATAAATTAGAATGTCGTGGAAAAGTTTATTTCAGTAATTCAACTCAAATTGTGAAACTCGTTTATTAAATTCAGTGCACACAGACTGAAGTAGTTTAAGTCTTTGGTTCTTTTAATTGTGATGATTTTGGCTTACATTTAACAAAAACCCACCAATTCACTATCTCAACAATTTAGAATATGGTGACATGCCAATCAGCTAATCAACTCAAAACACCTGCAAAGGTTTCCTGAGCATTCAAAATGGTCTCTCAGTTTGGTTCATTGGGCTACACAATCATGGGGAAGACTGCTGATCTGACAGTTGTCCAGAAGACAATCATTGACACACTTCACAAGGAGAGTAAGCCACAAACATTCATTGCCAAAGAAGCTGGCTGTTCACAGAGTGCTGTATCCAAGCATGTTAACAGAAAGTTGAGTGGAAGGAAAAAGTGTGGAAGAAAAAGATGCACAACCAACCGAGAGAACTGCAGCCTTATGAGGATTGTCTAGCAAAATCGATTCAAGAATTTGGGTGAACTTCACAAGGAATGGACTGAGGCTGGTCTCAAGGCATCAAGAGCCACCACACACAGACGTGTCAAGGAATTTGGCTACAGTTGTCGTATTCCTCTTGTTAAGCCATTCCTGAACCACAGACAACGTCAGAGGCGTCTTACCTGGAATAAGGAAAAGAAGAACTGGACTGTTGTCCAAAGTCCTCTTTTCAGATGAGAGCAAGTTTTGTATTTCATTTGGAAACCAAGGTCCTAGAGTCTGGAGGAAGGGTGGAGAAACTCTTAGCACAAGTTGCTTGAAGTCCAGTGTTAAGTTTCCACAATCTGTGATGATTTGGGGAGCAATGTCATCTGCTGGTGTTGGTCCATTGTGTTTGTTGAAAACCAAAGTCACTGCACCCGTTTACCAAGAAATTTTGGAGCACTTAATGCTTCCTTCTGCTGACCAGCTTTTTAAAGATGCTGATTTCATTTTCCAGCAGGATTTGGCACCTGCCCACACTGCCAAAAGCACCAAAAGTTGGTTAAATGACCGTGGTGTTGGTGTGCTTGACTGGCCAGCAAACTCACCAGACCTGAACCCCATAGAGAATCTATGGGGTATTGTCAAGAGGAAAATGAGAAACAAGAGACCAAAAAAAATGCAGATGAGCTGAAGGCCACTGTCAAAAAAACCTGGGCTTCCATACCACCTCAGCAGTGCCACAAACTGATCACCTCCATGCCACGCCGAATTGAGGCAGTAATTAAAGCAAAAGGAGCCCCTACCAAGTATTGAGTACATATAGTAAATGAACATACTTTCCAGAAGGCCAACAAATTTTTTTTTTTTTTTTTTTTTTGGTCTTATGAAGTATTCTAATTTGTTGAGATAGTGAATTGGTGGGTTTTTGTTAAATGTGAGCCAAAATCATCAGTGCAATGAATTTATTTAATACACGAGTTTCACAATTTGAGCTGAATTACTGAAATAAATGAACTTTTCCACGACATTCTAATTTATTGAGAAACTTTGTCATTGTTTACTCATCCTCATGTTGTTCCAAACCTGTATGAATTTCATTCTTCTGTTTAACATAAAAGAAGACTTTTTTTTTTTATTTGTTTGTTTGTATTTTTGTTTTGTTTTTGTTTTTTTGGTAACCAGTTGCTGGTAGCCATTGACTGTACAATAAAGAAACTTATAAAGGTTTTGAAAATTTTGAGGGTAAGTAAATGATGACTGAATGTTTATATATTTTTTTCTATTTAATTTTAATTTAATTATTTATTTTATATGATTAACATTTTTAGACAGAAACAACAAATATGCTTATTTCACCTCCATGCATAGCAGTACAGAATTACATGTCTGGTCATAATTCAGATAAGCAATTGATCTTCTTACTGACACATTTAATTTCTTTTCCTAATTTCCTTTCTTTTTACCTTTGTCTCAATCCCCTGTCTACATAAATAGTATGAATATGTCTATTGCATTAAAGAATATACGTACAGTGTGTCCAGCTTTTAATAATATTTAGGACTATTATAAACATGGTCTGCAGAGAGGACAAGAAAAAAAGGTGAAAATCCACGTGACATCATATGGACTGTAAATAACTGATCCCAGTTTGTTTTAATCATAATCTTTTTGTCTTGAAAATAATTATTGCGTCTGTCAGGTTTCAGCTGAACAAAGGTGTTTTAATGTACCTGAGTATCCGTATGCGTAACTATTTCCATTTCTATTTCCTCAAAGGTGGTTGACACGCTTGCTTCATGGGTATTTGTGTATTTATTTACGAGCTAATCACAAATCCAATGTGACTAATAATTCCATATTAAAACTCCTTCCAGCAGCAAAAAGGAGATATATGAGAGTCTAAATAAATAGCTATATATATTTGCAAAAAGATTAGATCGATAGATAGATAGATAGATAGACAGACAGACAGACAGACAGACAGACAGACTGTAAAATGTAAATAAATCAAGTAAAAAGAAGAAATATTGTGTGACCATTAACTAAGAGAACCGTGAATATGTGCATGTACTGTTACATTATTGACATATTAAACTTAAAATCACTTCAAATCCTATAAGGTACTTCAAGTAAATATTTTAGGTCAAAGGCTTAGGTAGACAAACCAGTCTGGGAATCCCTGTGACAGAGCACTATGAACATTAGAGGGCAGCAGTGAGAGCAGTACTACCGGTATTTAAGATTTGATCCGAAGCACAGTCATCTTAATATGACAACCAAAACTGTACTATATGAAATTAGACTCATTTAATCATTTGCACCTTTTCTTTGACCTGTCTCTCCTGTCTCTCTACTTTCACAGCATATGGTGATGTATCTAAAGCACATTAACTGGTAACGGGGTTCCTCAGGGATCAGCTGCTGCGCAACTTCGTGTCCAGGCCCTTGTCATTTCTAGGCTGGACAATTGCAATGCTCTTCTTGCTGGATTTCCATCATGTGCAATCAAGCCTCTACAAGTGATTCAGAATGCAGCAGGATGACTGGTCTTCAACAAGCCCGAAAAGGCCCACATCACACCTCTCTTAATCAACCTATACTGACTACTGGTTGTGAGTCACATCAACCTCAATACACTGATGCTTGCTTATAGCTCAGCAGCCTCCTACCTCCACTCTACATCCCTGCTTAAGACTGGTAAGTGAGCGACGCCTCATCATAGAGAGGCACAAAATCACTTTCTAAAACATTTTCGTTCACTTTTCCTTGCTGGAGGAATGATCTTCCCACCCCCATCCGAGATGTTGAATCCCAATCTAAACGATTTCTGAAACTTTGTATTACAAGCATTTTTGTGTTTATCTGCCTCTTTATGATGAATCGCTTATTGTATTCCTCATTTATAAGTCGAAGAAAGAAAGAAAGAAAGAAAGAAAGAAAGAAAGAAAGAAAGACATGCGCTACAGACCGATCTCGAGTCCCACTGTAAAGCTCCGGAAAGATGCTCTGTTCCAAAATCAAATCTGTCGGTGCTTCTGAAATTAGTGAGGGTCCTTTGCCTTCATGCACATCTAATCTGACATATCATATTTTGTCCAGTCCATAGTTATGATTATCACAGTGTCATTGCGATTTCGAGAGAATATGCGGATGTCACTTTCGAAAGTTTGTTGCAAGCACGCCACATTGGTCCTCTTAGCAGCATGAAAAACGAAACTTTTATTCAAATTCTGAATGGACAATAGGTTATATACAGCAAAGAAAGCGCGCAAAGTGCGCTTCCTTAAAAAGCTGTCACTCATTTCAGCAGAGATGGAAAGTAACGAAGTACAAATGCTTCGTGCTTAAGTAGATTTTTCTGGTATCAGTACTTTACTGAATTATTTATTTTTCTGACTGCTTTTTACTTTTACTCCTTACATTTTTTACACAAATATCTGTACTTTCTACTTCTTACATTTTCAAACCAGGCTCGTTACTTTAGTTTTGTTGGATCATCATTCGATAACAAATCTATAATAAATGATGAATCGGTTAGTCTTGACTGGCAACGCGATTCGGCTCGAGCGCGCTCCGCGTCTCCGCCAAAAGGTTTCTATCAAGAGTAATCAATGCAAGAGACTCGAGGATGGAGTGGATCAGAGAGTCAAAACTACTGACCTGTTCATGACTTCAAGTGCGGGTCAGTTTCACCTGTAAATAGGCTGTAGTTTTGTGTTTGTTTACTTAATTAAGAATTAAACTGCTAGGAACTCTTAGCAGTAGCAGCCAGATGATTAATAATAGCCTACTGTAAACTAAACTAAACTAAACTAAATTACTATCATCACTCAAAATATTGTATGATAAAGGACATCATTATTATCTACTGTAAAGTTACAGTAGTAATTTAGCAAACAAATGTTATAAAACATCGTTTTATAATACGTTTATAGGAGAGGGAGATTTTCAAAACAAAAACCATGGTTATAGTTAAACCATGGTAACCACAAATTAACCATGGTTTTGCTACACTAACTATAGTCTAACCATGAAATGTGTAGTAAAACAATGGTTGTAAATTAAAACAGATTGTAATCAATCTGCCAAAAAAAAAAAAAAAAAAAACACATGGTTACTAAACTTTTATTGTAATAAACCATGGTTAAGAGAAAAATTCCTGATAATGACTCATGATAATGCAATAACATGTACAGTATTAGGATTTTTCTTTAAATATATTGTCATGATGTAATTATTATTGTACTAATTTTGACATTTAGGCAATTTAAATAGTATGTATAGTTTCGCTAAATCTATAGTATTTAAGTCATTATAAGATAGAACAAAAACACATGGTCATAATGTGAGACTGTAAATTGAACTAAAAGTTATGTTATTGCAAACAGAATACAATGAGGTGGTTGTTTTGCAACAAGGTGGAGACAGATCTGTTCATAACAGCAGATGGCTGATGGGGAAATTGACAGTTACAAGAAAATTAGTGGAAAAAAGTAAACACACACAAAGTAAGATGTAGAGAGATATCATGGAAAATGAAGAGACTGAAAAGGAAAATGGAAGTAAAGGTGCAGTTCAATGGAGCACCTTTAATTATTTTGCATGGCCCCAGCCTAAGGTTTTAAAGGTATTTTTGTTTTGTTTTTTTTTTTGTTTTTTTGTTTTGTTTTTTTTGTTTTTTAATGTGATGGCCATACAAAAAAAAAAAAAAAAAAAAAAAAAAAAAAAAAAAAAAAAGGTTATTTGTGCTTTCAGAATTTGTTGTGGGTGTATGGGATGGCCTGGATGAGTGTGAGATTTCCTTGCCTGAAATTTTGTCCCAGTCCTGCCCTGTTCTACATGGTGGTTGTTTAGCCATGATACATTCATTAGCTAACATAATATATTAAATGTAAGTTATTTTGTATTAATGTGTCGATATGACGTGAGGTCCAGTTACCAGCGTGACACTAAAGCAGGTAGTAGTAATGGGTACTTTTTACTTAAGTAAATGTCATAGCCAATACTTCTTTACTTTAACTTGGGTAAAAAAGTGTAGCCAGTACTTCTACTTTTGCCAAAGTATTTTTAAACAGTCGTGGGGCAGTCGTGGCCTAATGGATAGAGAGTTGGGCTTGTAACCCGAAGGTCGTGGGTTCGAGTCTCGGGTCCGGCAGGGAATACCACGACTGAGGTGAGACCCTTGAGCAAGGCACCAAACCCCCAACTGCTCCCCGGGCGCCGCAGCATTGGCTGCCCACTGCTCCAGGTGTATGTTCACTACTGTGTGTATGCACTTGGATGGGTTAAATGCAGAGCACAAATTCCAAGTATGGGTTACCATACTTGGCCACACACCACTCTCTCCCCCCCCCCCCCCCCCCCCCCCCTTAAACATGAGTATCTGTACTTCTACTTGAGTGAAGGATGTGTGTACTTTTGCCATCTCTGCATTTCAGTTTATCGCGATCTCTAATTCCGCTATAATCAATGAATCTGTCAACACAGCACAATTAATCTCTTATTTACATCACCTCTACACTTTGTTCATTATAATCAGAGGATTCGCGTCACGAGCTTCCAGAACTCTGAACAAGAACACTTTCTGAGCAGTGACTGGATTCTGGCTCACTAAAACTCCTCTGATTGGCCATTGCGTTATAGAAATCAACAGATATGTCTCTGATTTGCTACAATGTACAGCGCTGCAAAAACAGAGTGCAAATACACATTTGATTCTGACCTGAGGCGGCTGCCGGTTACTTTCGTTTTGTTGTTTATGTTTATTTAGTTGCTTCTTTCCTGAGTCTTGAACTTACATAGGCTACATACGTTTTCCTTAAATCATCCTGGCGACCCACAGTTTGAAAACCACTGGTCTATAGCATTAGCAAGCCGTCATATTGCTAGAACGAAACTGAAAATGGAGCTGTCCGAGGTGCTGAAATGAACCACGCACAAGTGTCCGCGAGCAAATGGGCTTTTATTTGATAGCGGTAAACGATTCTAACTAAGATGAATCAAAAGTGATACCTGTAGGGACAAGAGTTTTAAGAAATTAATGGGGTATTCCTTAACGAGGAATATTTGGAATAAATGCAATTATTATATTTATATTATAAAATACCGGTTCATAAGAGTTCTTCGTTCTAAAAAAATCTGACTACACTAATCACGCTAATTCATTTTAAAGAACCGGTTCGTTAGAGTCAATCGTTTGTCAGTCGACACCGGTCTTACTGTAGATTCAATCACGGTGTTGTGGCGTCGCTGATTAGTTCGGGAAACACTGTCAGAGTAGGTGGTAGATTGCACATTCGACAAGCAGTATTTCTGAATAAGAACCGATTCTCAATGCTCAACCTTAGTGATAGCAGAAGCACATTCGTTATTTTGATTGAATATTCCGCTTCCCAATTGCAGTCCGCAGTGAAAGCCAGGGATTGGGAGAGAGGCTGAGAGGGCGTGTGTGTGGAGGGTGTGTGTGTGTGTGTGTGTGTGTGTTTGTGTGGTTAGCGTGTGACAGACCCCCTCCCTTTCTCCACCCCTTACCAGCACAAACAGCAGTGTGATATTTACATTTCAAACGACATTTACTCCATCTTCACCCTGCTAATTCACAATATTCATCTTTTAGAGACGCATCTGAGAAATAAGACGCTGATCTGTTGTTTTTTTTTAATTCTGGCGAGGACCAAAGCAAGGAATCGTTCATCGTCCTGTCGCTTGTGACATCGGGAATCGCAGGATTATGATGTTTTCTTGAATGCTGTGTGTCGTGGGAGGTTTGGGGATGGGATCTATGACACCCTTTGGAAGCTGAAGACCCACTTTGAAAACAGCCTTTGTGTATTGTTTTGATCAAGATTATTCCAGCAAACCGAGTAAAAATCATAATATTTATAAGATATATCTTATAATATATATAAGATATATCTTCTCGTGAGCGTAGGATATCGATAGATCAATTGAAAATAGACAAAATTTGGACATCAACTCAAGCCCGCAGTGATGCTTCAGTGTCTGGACTGACTTTTAATTTGCGCACTCAGACGGAAATGGAAACCTGGACATTTTAAATCATTGATCACTTGGAACAGAATCATAAACATAGACTTGCAACCATATCACAGCTCAAGTTGACACCCAGATGTGAAAGTGATCGTGTTTTCTGGGCTTCCCTGATCTAGGGGATTACTTGTATCCATTATAAGAGCAGAACATTCTTTGGAGGGTCCATCATGCCCACCTCTCGGTCCGGCGCGTGCTCGGTGGAATACTGGGTCGATGGCTCGCGCCGAGATGCGACAGTGGAGGATTTCTATAACATGGGCCCAGAATTAGGCAGGTAAGTACATTACTGCATCCACTTTACATTGGTTTTGATGTTATTGAGTAAAGACATACGTGCACACTGTGTACCTATGATTTTATTTTTAATTACATGCCGACCTATATTGTTTTTATGACTATACTAGTTCATATTTGTAACTGTTACCTGATATGTAAAGCCAGTATTTAATTGTCTAAATATATTTGTGTTTTTTAGCACAAATAATCATCAGACTGCAAAAAATAAAAACGTTATTGTAATTGTAGCCTATAATTGTTAGAGGTTGACCGATAACCGGTTTGACCAATATATGTTTTTTTTTTGTTTTTTTTTTACGAATATTAACTCTTTTGTATTTAGTTCTATGACAATGTTTGTAAGATATGTGAGCATCATAAGCCAAATAAAAATGTATTATTATTTAGTACCTATGATTTTATTTTTAATTACATGTCGACCTATGTTGTTTTTAATGACTATACTGGTTCATATTTGTAACTGTTACCTGATATGTAAAGACAGTTTTTAATTGTCTAATTGTATTTGTGCTTTTTAGCACAAATAATCATCAGACTGCAAAAAACGATAATCGGTTTGACCAATATATATGTTTTTTATTTTTATTTATTTTTTTTTTTTTTTACGAATATTATCTCTTTTGTATTTAGTTCTATGACAATGTTTGTGAGATATGTGATCATCATAAGCCAAATAAAAATGTATTATTATTAAAATATTCATAATAAATATTCATAATGCATATATTATGTTTCTTATGTTTAAGTATAAGTAGTTATCATTGTTGTTGTGGCAGGAATAAAATCTGAATAAAGAATAATGATTATTTATATATATATATATATGTGTGTGTGTGTGTGTGTGTGTGTGTGTAATTATAAATAAAGAATAAATTAAACATGCAAGTTATTTTCAGGTAAGCTGTTTCCTGTTGAATGTGGTGTTGAGAGATTTACATTAAAGATCCACCAAAAAAAAAAAAAAAAAGTGAATATTGAGAAAAACAAATATCGGTTGGACCGATTAATGGTCTATTGCTATACTAAATATGTATTTAGCTGTTATAAAGTGCTGCAACTAGCATTATTGCTATTGCGATTGATTATATTTACATGTAACATGGACGCTAATGTCAAGTACTAACATTTGTGCTGCCTACATCTATATGTGAGCAAGTGTTCAGGTTTTGTGCAGTAATCAAGGTTATTCTGAACTGCTACTGAGCCTTTGTTGTATGTAATTGTCACAGTTAGGGATGGGTGGTTTCTAAACTAATTGAGCTCAAGTTTATTCTCCCCTTAGTAAACTAATTATAATGCACTTAATTGAGCACATTAAGGAAGCACCCAATCTTTGCAAATGTCACCAAGTGCTCTAAAATGTCATCATTACCTCCCAGGATGTGGGATGCAAAATATTGAGCAGTTGATGCTGTCACCTAATTTTAGTCTGGCATCATGGCCATGTGGCCTGGTGTGATATTCAGACTTCTATTGGCCTCGTTTGCACAAAACGAAATGTTTCTAATGAGTCTAGTTGCATTGTATGACTGTGAGTACTTTGAAATCTATCGCTGATTATGCTGAGGACTGTTTGTCAGACACTGATGAGTTGAAGTGTTGGATAACAAGGCAGCAGATGGAGAAATGATGGCCTGCTCTTTGAGTGCTCGTCTGATTGAGTAATTCACTGACCATGAAGAGCAAAGACAAGATCTGAGAGACAAGATGAAGACACGCAAATACACTGAAAAAAATGACTCATTGAATTTACTAATTTTTTTTAAGGTAAGTGGTTGCAATCAATTTATTTTAGCTACATTTAAATAAACAAATTTAGTCAACTAAATTTGTTTATTTAAATGTAGCTAAAATAAATTCATTGCAACCACTTACCTTAAAAAAATTTAGTAAATTCAATGAGTCATTTTTTTCAGTGTACTGTGTAGTGTATAACATAATGCAGCAGTGAAAAAACGTCAGTCTAGGCCGTTTTATTTGTTGTCTTAATAGCTGGAAGTTAAGACTTCCAGTTTACTTTAGAATGGGGTTTCTGCATGTCTTATGAAGGTAAGTGTAAGACCTATAAAGACCTTTTTAAGACCAAGTAAAGAAAATTTAAGGAATAAATTGAATTGAACACATAGGGCCCTATCATACACCCGGCGCAATGCGGCGCAAGGCGCGGCGCAAGGCGCGGCGCAAGTGTTTTTGCTAGTTTCAGCCCGACGCAGTTCTCATTTTCCCGTCCTGCGCCACGTTGTTTAAATAGCAAATGCATTTGCGCCCGTTTGTGCGCCCATGGGCGTGCTGGTCTAAAAAAGAGGTGTGTTCAGGCGCATTGAGTTCAGGCGAACTGAAAATAGAAACACATTTTTTTTTCTTCTTTTTTTGTTATTTAAAGAGCGCGTTAGTAGAAAAATGCGCCTCTGGGCGGGTCCACAACGCGCGATCACTTTGCTTATTACACACAGGGACGCGCAGCAACACACAAACATTAACATGCCAAATATTAAAAATTAAAGGATTACAGTGTAAAAGAATATTATTGTGTAGGCTACATAAATATAAAAATGTCATACATGTCATAATGGATAGTCATTGCGTGTATCAGAATTAGCCTACCCATTTGCTCGCGCATGAGCAGATCCGTTTGCTCTCTGGAGACGCGTTCAGTCTGTGCGCATTAAAATTCCGCCGTTTTAAATAGCGAATCCGCCATGGCGCGAGCGCAACTCGCTCTTAAAGGGAATGGGAGATGAGACTCTGATTGGTTTATTGCACGTTACGCCCAAAAAATCACCCACTACTCATTAAGAGAATAGGAACAACCCGTTTAGACCATGCCGCGCCGACCGTTTTCCCGTCGTTAAACTAGCAAAAGTGGATTCGGACACGCCTTGAGTGCACTTGCACCGTGCGCTTTAGACCATGCGCTTAGATCGTTAAACTAGGGCCCATAATGTCAATATAGTCTTTAAATGTAAATGTCCCATATTAGTAATGCTTCAAAGTTTGAAATAGATCTCCATTTTTTAATTCATTTTACAAAAGAATAACCTGCTCCCAAACAGCAGAATACGGAAATAACTTTTTCTGTACCTTCTGATCACACTGCACAAAAGGTGATGGCAATGAAAATGTCTAAAGATTCTTAAATCTTCTTATAGTTCACCCAAAAAAGGGGATTGTTCCCAAAAATGAAAATTCTGCCATCATTTACTCACCCTCATGTTCCAAACTTGAATGAATGTATTTCTTCTGTTGACAACAAAAAAGAAGAATGCTGGTATCCAAACAGTTGCTGGTAGCTATTGACTTCCATAGTATTTTCTCCCTACTATGGAAGTCAATGGCTATCAGCAACTGTTTGGTTACCCACATTCTTCAAAATGTCTTATTTTATGTTCCACACAAGAAAGAAACTCATACAGGTTTGGAATAACTTGAGTAAATGATGACAGAATGTTAATTTTTGGTCGAACTATGCTTATAAGTGGGTTTTTGATTAAAACCAGAACAAGCATCTGACAATGGGCTCAGAAAATGAACCTAATTCAAAGAGAAAACAAGTTTTCATACCCCATTGACAGATATTTGTTCTTGTTTTAATCATAAACTCGCTTTTTTTTTTCTTTTTTTTGCAGTGCGTGCAACATTCAGTTTCGTGACTTTATGAATTTAAGACTTTCTGCTCCGATTTTAGGCCTTAATTTGGTAAAGGGCAAATTAAGCAGTTATAAAACCCACAGAAACCCTGTAAATGTGTGTTCCCTTCTTGAAGATGTTCTGTCCTTAAGGACACTGATTGTTTAGACTCAGTTGCCATGGGTATAATAGTGGTGATGGGGGAGGAAGAATGTAGGTAAGAACCTCCATGATTATTTGAGTGATGGAGGTCACAGTCGTGAAATGTCAACCCTTTTCTGTCTTCAAACGTCTTGGTTTTATTAGCATCTTCCAATCTGTCACTTTGTGCAGTGTGTTTGTGTATTGTAATTGCTCTAATGCACAGTTATCAAATTAAGATCTTTATTTAATTACTACTATATAAAAGATTGCTTTGTGTTAACCACCAGGGGTGCCACGTCTGTTGTGTTTCGCTGTGAAGAGAAGCAAACTGAGAAACCTTATGCTGTGAAGGTCTTGAAGAAAACCGTAAGTTGAGTTGCAATTATAAAGATATTTTCATTTTTCTGAAATCCCAGAATGACTGTTTGTGTCATCAACTCAGATTGACAAGAAAATTGTGAGGACGGAGATCGGAGTCTTGCTGCGTCTCTCTCATCCAAATATTGTAAGATATTTATGTTCCCGGCAATATCACATTGTTATGAAATATTTCACGTTCATTGTTTTCTGTGAGAATATGGATGGGCTCATTCTGATGTGACTTTTCTCACTTTGTTTTCATTCAGATTCGTCTGAAGGAAATTTTTGAAACCGAGACAGAGATCTTTCTCATCCTAGAGCTGGTCACAGGTGGAGAGCTCTTTGACAGGTATAATTTGTTCCATAAATGAGAGGCAATTCAGATGTGAAATAGGATTTCTGACACTCATCATCGCCTTAAAGAAATGATAATTCTGTCATCATAAACTCACCCTCATGTTGCTCCAAACCTGTATGACTTTCTTTCTTTTGCAGAAAATTATTTTAAACAATATTTTGCTTGTCCATACAATGAAAGTCAATGGGGTTCAAAACAACAATGAAAAAAAAACAACAACTTTCACTGCACAGAAAAAAAACATTGCTATTTTAATAATAATAATAATAATAATAATAATAATAATAATAATAATAATTTATTTACAAGTATAGAATTTTAATAAATATTGATATTTTTAATATTTATATTTTTTCAGTTTTCATTTTAATTTAGCTTTTTTAGCTTTATTTTTATTTCAGTTTTAGTCATTTCAGTACTCCAACATATTTATTTTCAAATTATTTATTAGTGTATTTAAGTTTCCTTTTTTATTTTTTCCATCTAATGTTTCATTTTTGGGAATTAAAAATAAAGTGGAAATAAGATAAATATGTAATAAAATAAATTGCCAATTGCCAAAAAAAAATATGGTAACACTTTACTTAAAGTCTTTATATATAATGCATTATACAATTAGTTTTAATGCATTAATTATGCCTTGTAATGCACTGTACAATCTCATGAATAATTGTAACCACAGTTAATACATTATATTTATAACATTATACATTATAATTAAATTGCATCATACCCTTTAATAACCCTTTATAATACATTATACATAAAGGCTGTAAGTAAAGTGTAAGTAAAATCCAGATTTGGAACAACATGAGGGTCAGTAAATGATGGCATCATTAAACAATGTGATTTACTGCTTGAAGATTATCAAGAGATGATCTGCCACCATGTAATGATACGGTGAGGGCCAAATGTTTCTCCTTAGATCATACGGTTATCCCCAGCACAGGAATCTCATTTATTCTTTATCGTCAACACCTCCCAGCTCAAGGTCTTACAGCTCAGTGGGCTTTCTGTCTGTTCTTCTACCCAGCAGCGAGACGTAATTGAATAAAACAAGTTCCCGATAATTGGTTTAAGTGGGTTTGGTGCAGAGCAGAAGCAGGATGTGTTTGCCTACACACATCCACACACTGCTAAACAGAGCACTAAATGCTGCCAGATCCACACACACAGACGCCTAAACATCAGCTGTTCGTGTCTGAAAACATATGATAGTCTATATAGATGTTATGTGATGTTTTTTATGCTGAATTTGTCGTGTGTTGTTTCAGGATTGTGGAGAGAGGCTACTACAGCGAGAGAGATGCAGCTCACGTTATCAAACAGATCCTGGAGGCTGTGGCGGTAAGACCAAATGAATCATGGGATATAAAAATGTGCTTTTCACCCACACAGAGATTCTCTATTCATGTTTGAAAGGCAATAATGGTAATGTGGATGTTTAGCCTTTAAAGAGGAACACAAAATGGCTCTTTTGAAGTAAAAGAGTCTGATGTACTGGGTAGACATACTCTAATATTCACAATACAAAAGTGCAAAAATGCTGCTTTCAGAAACTGCCATGGATTTGATGCTATAACTCATTAACATGCTCATGTTTACAGGTCAGTGTCTAGGTAACATTAACTTGGACTGCACTAAAGAATGACCGTGTAAATTATGCATGTAAGTTAGATAATCATAACAAATACCATTTATATATATTAAAGAAATATTCAGCAGCATTTGTGCCATAAGGTTGATTACCACAAAAAGGAATTTCCGCTTAGCGTCTTTAAAACAAAAAAAAAAATCAAATTTCGGCTACTTACAATAGAAGTGAACATGACAAGCTTCAAAATACTCAGTGTTTTAATACTATAGCCACAAATGTAAACATTATGCATGTTAACATGATTTTAGTGAGAGAAATTGCTTACTAACCTTATCTTTTTAAAATGACACGCAGTTTTACAACTTCGTTGACATGACAACAGAAAGCCATACACCCTAAAAGATGACAAGAACCACTTCATAGATCAAATACACAGGTTTTACCATAAGAACTAATGTGAGTACTTTTATAAAACTATAAGCTTTTCATTTCTCTTTTTACATTCTTGAAAAAAATTGGCACCATTCACTTCCATTGTAAGTGCCTCGTGTAAGCTTGATTTTCGCTTTTCTTTAAAGATAACAAGGCATTTATCAAAATTATTGTGCCACATACGCTGTCAGTTGAGCTCAACTTTTATAGAGTGCATTAGTGCATGTCCACTTTTTCAACGGCACTGGTTCTGAAAGTATTTTTCTTGTTCATTTTCCCATAGGGATTTAAAAAGGCATTGTTAAAGCATTATAAGCCATGAACCAAACCAACCAACTATGAATCACAACATTATAAACTTAGCAAAAAAGTATATCAAAAAAGACTGTGTATTTAACAGATTTAGGGCCAGATTTACTAACAGATTGCACCTTTTGGCGTTAAAATAGTACTGTCAGGATTGACTAAAGACGCGCAGTGAAGAAATAGTGCTGAAAAGGCGTGGACACAGTCATTTTTGTGCGTAACCTTATTTAATATGCATTTGTAGGAGTTTCCCTTTCAGATGCAAAATTTATGGGAGGAGAGTATTAAAATGAATCACGCAATGCAATTTACTAATGTTTGCGCTAGTCAAATTACTGGTATTTTCGTCATTATTTAACGCCCAAAAAAAGCATGTCTTAAAGCATGCGCTAATTTGCGCTGCTCTTGGTAGTTTGCACATTTTTTGACCTCGCATGCATGTAAACCTATTGTAGGAGACTCCCAAAACAATTAGAAACCTTAAAAATGGCATAGGGGCACTTTAAGTTGATTGCAAAATATGTTTATATATACAAATATTTGAGTATTCAGTTATGTCATTCACGATGCTTCGTGGAAGTGGGTGGAGCGTCTCTTTTGATGCACTTTGCTTGCTGCAACTCTCTGATTGGTGGAATTTTCTTTACAGCATCATGGGTAATGTAGTTTCTCAACACAAATTCCGCTTTTCAACATGATTATTTAAAAAATCAAGTGAACGAATTTGAAATTGGTAAATAATATGACCAAATAGCATGATATGATGATACGTGTCAAGAGGGACAGCAGTTATTTGAATGCATTCTCATCCGGAGGATTATTGTGTATGTGTTGGCATGGCTAAACACATGTCCAGCAATGGGCTGACAGTGGAGGGGTTTGGAGATGTGGGCCAGTCTTGTCGTCACTCAGAAGCGAACAGTAGAGTAAGCGGATGTGTGTGCAGAGCTGCTAGTGAAAAATAATCATCTCAGGGAAAAAAAAAAACATTGCAATTTTTTTTTCCCTGGCTTTTAATCTCCCTGAGCAGGAGGAATGTGGGCTGGCGTTACATAACAGCTCAGCAATCAATGAAGCAACAATGCGGAGGCTACATTTATGTGTCGAATGTTGTGCCTATCGGATCTGCTTAATCCACGTTGTCTATGACATAATCTGTAGGGTTTCATTGTGACATAAGGTATATGTATGTGCATATATGACAATTTTTTGGAAGTCTTTGTATTTGTCTCTAACTTGTGTTCATCAGGACCTCAGTATCTCAGTTTAAGGCTGGGTGATAGTCCAAAAATACTATCACAAATGTTTATATATATATATATATACATACATACATGTATATATATATATATATATATATATATATATTTTTTTTTTTTTTTTTTTTTATTTTTTTTTTTCACAATAGTCATTTATGATTAATGAGAAAGGAAATGCTTTCCACATTTTTTTAGACCTTGAAAATGAATGTAAACATGTTGTTTGTTCACAATTAAACTCCACAAAGTAGCTACCTTTAATTTAGAGTCCTGTGAAATCGATTTTATTTTTCCCTGAATTCTGTTTTACGTGTTATTTTTTTTTCTCGATTCTGTGTTTTATGATTTAATACAAATTTCTCATCAAAAATGGATGAAATGAATTATTGCAATGTTAACAATTTAATGAATATTTTAAAATCTAATCAAATGAAAATACAATAATTAATTCACAAAATATTGCATTTTTGTCAAATAAGATGCTGGACTGAGTGGACAAAAGAACTGTATAAATTAAAACTGGATGAAAAAATATTGTGGTTGTATGATATTCCTTAAAAATAATATTATTATTATTATTTTCAGAAGTACATTTTTAGTATACAGTAATAATATATTTCTTGAGGTTAGCCCAAACTTTTATTGTGGCGGTTTGTGATGAAGATCTTTGAGTTTCAGTGTGTTTAACATTGGTTTTTCTCAAATGAAACGGTGTAAAGCTGGTGAAGTGACTCTCAGAGTAGCTCTGGAGATGAAGTATTTTATGAGACGCAGACGCTGAAAACACTATGAGCGTCAAGTGTGTTTGAGTTTATGTAGATCAAACTACGCCACTCATCCACACAGAGACATGCAGAATGTAAAAATGTCCAAAGTGACATTTTTTATCACAATCTTGATAAGATATTGTTTATCATCAAGCCCTAGCTCAGCTAGGCCCAAAAACATACTGTTTTGACTTGGCAAACCACCTAGAAATCACAGAAGCAACTGCATAGCAGCCTGCTAAATCTAGTCAGAACACCTTGCCAACCACAAAGCAGCACCTTGGCAAGCATCTTAGTGTTAGGGTGAAGAGTCCAGTTTCTTTTGAAAATGTAAAAATCTAGCTTTGTTTATAATTTCCTAAATTATTTGACCTGATATTTAAACATCAAATAAAAACACCACCATCCCAACCCTGTTCGGACCTTCTTACAGAGTATTTAATTACATGTTTACAATGTAATAAAACTCCAGAATCTTATTTCAGCAGAGCACAGAGTGTGTAGTAGAACTGACTCACCTCCGGTTTTCACACTAGTCATGTGCTAAAACACAAGAGTGACTCCTGCCGCCTTCAATTTACACATTATCATCTGCCAAACACTTTCTGTACTTCTGTCGGGTTCTGCTGGGCTCACATTTACCAGGAAATCATTGTCTCCTCGCCCGCCATAATGCGCTATTATATTTTTGGAATTGTGTTAAAGGAACAACATCTGTCTTGTGCCTACGAACACAAAATTAATTAACACGGCCTGACACCGTATGAGTCATCCCCGCACTTATCAGACTGCAGATCACAGACGCCCATGCCCCGATAATGGAGAACGACCCCATGATCTCAACAGAGTGCTAGAAAAACCACTTCAGGGAAGACAGGAGGTTTGAAAGGTTCAGGCATCTCTCATCCCAGAGACGGTCTGTTATTTGCAGTGTCTGGAGCCCATAGATGATTTGTTGAAGAAGTAGTTCAGCCAAAACTGACAGTTCTGTCATCATTCTTTCAAATCTTTTCAAACCCGTATGTGAAACACAGGTGGAGAATTTTTGATGAATGTAATCAATGCATTAATGGCCTGGTCCGTCTTTTACAGGACTAGAGCTTAAAAAATAACCCAAAGCACCATAACAGTGATCTATAGATCTTTTGTACTATATTCCGTAACATATTTATCTGAAATATGTGAGGAGCAGACTGAAAATTGACATCATTGTTCCCTTAAAGTCAGTCTTGGTCTTTTTAAAGAAGCATAAACTGATACGAATGTATATGTGACTCTGGACCACAAAACCTGTCTTAAGTAGCACAGCCACGGGTATATTTGTAGCAATAGCCAAAAATACATTGTATGGGTCAAAATTATCGATTTTTCTTTTATGCCAAAAATCATTAGGATATCAAGTAAAGGTCATGTTTCATGAAGATATTTTATAAATTTCCTACCGTAAATATATCATAAACTTAATTTTTGATTAGTAATATGCATTGGTAAGGACTTCATTTGGACAACTTTAAAGGCAATTTTCTCAATATTTTGATTTTTTTGCAACCTCAGATTCCAGATTTTCAAATAGTTGTATCTCAGCCAAATATTTCCCTATCCTAACAAACCATACATCAGTGGAAAGCATATTTATTCAGTTTCAGATGATGTATAAATCTCAATTTCATAAAATTGACCCTTATGTGGTCCAGGGTCACATATCTTGAATCAGGGTTATTATAGTTAATTAAAACTAAAAACTGAAAATACTTGAAATAAATAATATATTTAAAAAACTATAAAAGCTAGTTTCCAAGGAAAAAATTATTTAAAAAAAATACTAAAATAAAAATAATAAAAATGACATTTAAACTTTCCTAAATAAATAAATAAATAAAAACAGAAAATATAAAATTAAAAAAATTCAAATTATTTATAAAAATTACAGTAGTATCTCACTAGCCGGGGTTTGGGGTTTCCATCCAAAGTTGCGAATTTAACTTGCGCGCAAAATTGGAATATCCCATAAAACATTTGCAAATAAGCACCGCTTCCATCCAACGAGTCGAAGAGAACAAAATCGTCACTTCCTAATAAACTGGCACTATATGTCACTAAGAAAAATAGGAGAAGCCACTGAAAATAATAATTTCCATATATAAAAAATTACTTGCACCTCAGAGCGAGCAGATGAAACAAAACAAATGTGGTCATTGCTTTTGGAGCCGGATGCCTGCTGTTTGGTAACGCAGTCGTATACAACAGTTCTGGGAGCCAGTTATACAGAAACACTTGACCATTCTTGGACAAAATGACCATAACTACATTTCAGATGCTGTGCAACAAGATCAGTCTGCTGGTTTTGCCATCCCACAGTGCAGAGTCACATGACTTTTTTGGTGCGCATGGAAGAATTTATTCGGCAAATGCGTTTTCATCTCCCATTATTCGCATTAAGTCAAAAACTACCTCAAGTCAGCGTAAAAACGTTTTTTCGAATTAAGGGATCCATCCATCACTCGTTTCTGATGCGATACTTCAAAATGCGCATAAAAATGGTGATGGAAACATAGCAACTGATATTAATAACACTGTTTTGAATGCAGTGTATGTCACTGTGTCTATGAAATGTACTGTTTAAATGTAAAAAGGGTCTGAAAGATTAGTTCAGAAAACAGACTGATCCATTTGTTGAGTTCATCTCACTGAAGAAAGAAAGTGGTTTGGAATGACATGAGGGTGAGAAAATGAGGTCAGAATTTTCATCTTTCAGAGAACTATTCCTGTGAAGTGAGGAGACGCTGAATACAGAGTCTGTCTCTGCGTTCATGACAGCTGTTTTAACAGAGCACTGCTCCAGAATGCCTCAGTGAACTCATCTTCCCCACCCACACTCCATCAGGACTTCACAGAACCGAGGATGTCACACACAATCAGACACACAAACATGTTCCTGGAGTTGTATAAGAAGTCCTAATCAATTCAATAAACATAACAAATTACCTAATAGAGCAGCTCTAATAAATGAGGGGCAGTGGGGCTCTGCAGAAATGCTGCTTACACTCTGAGATGAAGAAAAATTCTAATTTTTCAACGTTGCTGCAGTCACATGTGGCAGGTTTTCACTGTTGATCCAGTTAATCCATTACGCTCCTTCCATGATTTAGTGAAATCCTGCAGATTCTGCTGAAATTCGCCAAGGAAACTTGTCTTAAAGGCATAGTACACGTAAAATTGAAAATTCTGTCATTGTTTACTCACCCTCATGTCGTTCCAAACTTGTATGACTTACTTTCTTCTGTGGAACATACAAGATATTTTGAAAAATGCTGAGACTGCATTTGGCCATATAATGAAAGTCAATGGAGTCGAATGTTGTTTGGACCCCACTGATTTTCAAAGTATGGACAAAAAACATTGAGAGTGAATCCCTGTGTATACACAAACGTGTTCTGCAGTGTTATTTTAGTATTAATGAGATATTATTGTAGTTTTTATTAATACTTTGTATTAGTTTTTATTTTTATATTTTCTGTTTTATTTAAATGTTTGTTTTTATTTTTAATAAAAACTTGTCATTTTTATTACATCTTTTATTTATTTTTTTTTTTTCATGTCAGCTAAACTAAATGAAAATGGGACATACTTGGCAACTGATTGTTTGATATTTCTATATTTCAGTTAACATTTATTTTATTTCTAGTAAAAAATTTTTTTTTAGTTTGAGTTAACTGTAATAACCCTGGTTATGATCCCTCTGTTCTGTTTATTTTGTAGTATTTACATGAGAATGGAGTTGTTCACAGAGACCTCAAACCAGAAAATCTCCTCTATGCTGACTTGTCAATAGACGCCCCTCTTAAGATAGGTAAAAAACTGTATACTCATACATTGAATCAGTTACAGCTTTGATGGAGGAACATTGAGACTGAACAGGTAACTCTTTCTTTAATGAATGGGTTTTATTGATTCAATCTTTTCTGTAATGTCCACAGCGGACTTTGGTCTTTCTAAAATAATCGATGAGCAAGTCACGATGAAGACAGTATGTGGGACCCCCGGCTATTGCGGTGAGTCAGAATTTAAGATAAGACATTATTTGTGCTGTTGTAGTCACCCTATTACAGATTTCCTTATTTTTACACGTACCGCTAAGCTAAAAGTCATTTAGTTGTCCACAAGCAAGCAAATTCCAGTGAATGACTAATAAAGTTTCATCAACCAATTCATTTGCAATCATTTGCCTCTATTCTCACATCCAGCTCCTGAGATCCTCAGAGGAAACGCTTATGGTCCTGAGGTTGACATGTGGTCGGTGGGAGTCATCCTTTATATTTTGTGAGTAATATATGTGAGACTTGCAAATGCACTGTATTCCCATATTTCTCAGAAATATGTGAGGAACAGACTGAAAATTGACATCATTTGACGAATCAGTTCACGAAACGTTCCTGCAGCTCAAATAATCAGAGTGTGGTGCTCGCAACGCCAAGGTCATGGGTTCAATTCTCAGGGAATGCATGAAAAGAATTGAATACGTATATTCAGCGAGCATGCATTAACTTGATCAGTGAAGTAATGACATTTATATTGTTATACAAGATTTAAACTAAATGCTGTTCTATTCATCTGTGAATCTTGTGAAGGTTTCCTCTTTCATCTGTGAAGGTTTCCACAAAAACATTAAGCAGCATAACTGTTTTCGACATTGATAATTAATAAGAAATGTTTCTTGATCAGCATATGATTTCTGAAGGATCATGTGACACTGAAGACTGGAGAAATGATGCTGAAAATTCAGCTTTGCCATCACATATTTTTTTTCATATATTTAAAATATATTAAAATAGAAAACAGTTATTTTAAATTAGAATAATATTTCACAATTTTTACTGCATTTTTTAAATCTCCTCCTCCTTTGTTTTTTCGCTTTTTGTAAGTGTGTTGCCCCTTCACTTCATTGTTCAAATTATAAATTGCATTTTCTCTGCTCTCTGCCTCTGTTCTTTCTTTCTCCTCCTTCAGGCTGTGTGGGTTTGAACCATTTTTCGATCCAAGGGGGGATCAGTACATGTACAGTCGCATTCTGAACTGTGATTACGAGTTTGTCTCCCCCTGGTGGGATGAAGTGTCTCTCAATGCAAAGGATCTGGTGAGTACTGTGTGCCCACACATCATTATTGTCCTGTTTGTAATGCTGATGATGTTCATGCACTGCAGATTGATTTCAAATGAGATGAGAGAGAACAGTATCTCCATCATGATGCTGATTTGATTATTCAATCATCTGACTCTTTGTTTATTCACCATTAGCTGTTGGTTATGTTTGCTTGATGTTGTCTGTAGGTTAGTAAGCTCATAGTGCTGGACCCTCATAAACGGCTCACAGTGAAACAGGCTCTGGAGCACCCATGGGTGCTTGGAAAAGCAGCACGATTCTCCCACATGGACACAACACAAAGGAAACTACAAGAATTTAATGCCCGGCGCAAATTAAAGGTCAGCCACCAATAGCTATGATAAATAAAATTGTCCACAGTAAAGAAAAAGAAAATCTTTTAAAAATGTAGTTTACTGTTGAGATTTTAGAAGTGTCCTCTTTGTATTCAAGTTGTTTGCATATAATTTATTTAAAAAGTTATATTTCAACTTTACTTTACTTTTATCAGTGTACATCTTAATCTTTAAGTGCATTTCTCAAGGTAAAAAAAAAATATTTGTAATCATTAATTCTTGAATACGTATAATAAGTGGCATTTTGTGTTTGTTTTTTTTTTTAATGTTAGCAAATTACTTTGGTGAACAAAAGTATTATTTATTATTTTTAATTATTTAATTAAATATTAATGAGCAGTGAAGCAGTTTTGTTAAAATATTCTCTTTTTAATAAATTATAAAATATTATGCATTTAACTTAAAGGGATAGTTCACCCAAAAATGACAATTCTGTCATCATTTACTTACTACCATGTCATTGCAAACCCATAAGACTTTAATCTTTGAAAGAAAAATTACATTTTTTTTTTTTAAATAAACCTGGAAGGTTTCTGTCCCTCTATTGAAAGTCCAGATAACCATAGCTCAGAAAATCCACAAAAAAATGTCATAAATCATCATTTAAAGTAATCATAATTCTTCACAAGTCTTTGATTAAACAATACAATTCATATGGATTTTTTAGGATGCCTTCATGACTTTTGTAGCTTCCTTGGCATTTCAATTTTGATACAGAAATGTTTTAGGTTTCATTAAAAATATTAATATATAATGTTTGTTTCGAAGATTATCCAATGTCATATGGGTTTGCCGCGACATGAGGTTGAGTAAATGATGACAGAATGTTCATTTTTGGGTGAACTATCCCTTTAAACATTTCTTTTTTTTCTTTACTCATTGGCTTTATGCACCCTCAAAAAACATTTTAAAATAAATTTTACTACAAAGATTAAAACATGATGTGTGTTCAAGCCATTATGAACATGAATTGCATTTTTATGTCTATTTGAATAAATTAATATATAGGTCAAAAATGGTGATGCCATTGACTTTTAAAGGGGTAATTCACCCAAAAATGAAAATTCTGTCATCATTTACTCAACTTCAGCTTGCTCCAGACTGGCTGTGGAATATAAATATTCTGAAGAATTTTGGTAACCAAACAGTTGTAACTTGGTCCCCATTGACTTCCAATGTATGGAGAAAAAAAAAAATACTATAGAAGTCAATGGCTACTGTCAACTGTTTGGTTGCACGCATTCTTCTTTTAAGTTCAATGGAAGAAAGAAAGTCATACAGGTGTGGAACAACTTGAGAATGAGTAAATGATGACGGGATTTTCATTTTGGAGTCAAATGTTGTTCGGTGTAGCATATTATTCTGTGATTTCTGTGTTTTCTTTACTGAGGATTTTACTGAACCAGTGCACAGTAATCATGAGTTATTCCATCCACAGGCTGCTATGAAAGCTGTGGTCGCCACAAGCCGGATGCACGAGGGCTCCCGACGGCGGACGGACAGCTGCGAGATGCCCAACGCCGACAAGACCTCCCGCCAGAGCAGCATACAGAAGGACAGCACGCTGGATTCTCAAAGAGAGCCCATTCCCATTAAAGAGGGATCTGAGCAGGTTGAAGATGGGGCCCCAAGTCCCTCGAGTCCCCACCTCCACCCTACCCATAAAACTAAACCTTCAGTTCTATCCGGGCCCATGCCCACTCGCCCACCTCTGATCACAGAGGGACACAGGCAGACCTCCGTCCTTCCGAAGGCTGCAGTGGTTCGGCCCAGGGTGCCCAAGAAGAGCTGCTCAGTGGATCCAGGGGGCAAACATCAGCCTTCGCCAGTGAGCACCACTCCACCCAGTCCCAAGAACCTCAGTAATGGCTTCACCATGAGTGTGGAGGCGGGAGGCAGTACCGCAGAATGTCAGTAGCCTGGGAGATATAAAGAATTGGATTCTCACAGAAGACACAGGAGGACAATGCTTTGAGAATTTCCTCTTCTCCTCTTCCATTTTTGCCATGGGATATTTTGATACTGGACTGACGTATAATATGCTCTTCGTATGGAGGCATGTGGATTTCATGGCAATTTTAGGTTAGCAGCACAGCGAACATTGTTGTTTTACTCTTTGCACAAGCATCGTGAATAAGATTGTCTCTCATCTGAACTGAAATTCATTTTGCTCTTTCTTCTTTTGCTATCATATGCAACTGTTCACACAATCCTACACTCTTAAAAATAAAGGTTCTGTATTGGCATCGATGGTTCTATGAAGAACCTAAAACATCCATGGAACCTTTCAAATGTAGAAAAGGTTCTTTACAGTCAAAAAAGGTTCTTTAGATTTCTAAAATTCTCTTCAAAATGGTTCTCTTAGTTCACTGAAAGGTTCTTTGGGGAATCAAAAGTGGTTCTTCTATGGCATCACGGCAAAAACACCCTTTTGGAACCTTTATTTTTAAGAGTGTAGTGAGGATCATGTATCTGTGATGTTGTGATAGTATATATTTGTTTAGAATGATTGCTAAAAGACTCTAAAATTTGTATTGCATACACTATTCATAAATGAATATATATATATATATATATATATATAGATATATACAGATATATATATATATATATATATATATATATATATATATAATGTATCTTTATATGTCTTTCCCCCATTTTAATTCAAACTTTTTGTATTAGCACATTAGCACATTACAAAAACTTTTTGATGGTTTGTGAAAGCTCTAAAAGACTAATGGAAGGATATGACGTAATGCCACAGGGATGGATTATGTTTTCCCCAGCTCATCTTTGGCAGTTTATCACCCATCAAATCGAATTGATGTCATTCAGGGTTACCACACTGATGTCGAATTCAGTCGCCCCTTCTTCTCTCTTCAACATCCGGGAGCATTTTACTGAAAATCGCACCTAAGCTACCACTGTAGAAATCTTCTATATGAGGTGGAATTAATACAGCTAGTACGCTTCAGCCACACTGTCTACCTCTTCTACTGTACAGGGGCTTCCAACTTCTCAAAAAGGAAATTCTGTAGAGATCTACACTTAGGATAGAAGGCATGGAAGAATATGTTTCAATGTTGAATGTCGAAGGGCTGTTTTTTGTGAACTTTATGTAGGCTAAATTTATCTGCCTCTATGAACATGTAACAGCATTGCAAAATGTTTCAGTATATAATACAGTTGCTTCTGTCATTCTACTTTATTTCAATCTTTGCCAAACAAGAATGCTTTGTACGTACCGCTGACATAAACAGTAGCCTAATTAGACATCACTGGAACATTATGGTTATGTATGAATAATATTAATATTTTGCTGTTAAGCTGAATCACTTAATTATGTGTTCAATTGCAAGCCGGTGTAGACGCTGTTTATGTTTGAGCAGGAGTTTCCATGTTTCCAAGATTAATAAATCGTGCTATCAGATGCTTTCTACTTTTTGAAGTGAGTTTATATGCTTTTTGCTGATGGTGACAATTTTTGCTATAGTACTAGTACACATTAATCAATTGTTGAAGCAGCATAGCGAAATATTCTATTTGTTGTCTACTTTAATAAGATGTCTGAGAAAGGTTATGTATTGACCTTAGTGTTTTTAATATTATTTCCCTAATTGGCAGCAGAAAAAATGTAGAGACACTGAATATATTGAAAAAAAAGAAAAAGAAAATTATTTCCTGACATGCTATAAAAATGGTTCAACTGATGTTACTTCTGAGTGTCACAAGTTTTGGTCATTAAAAATAGTTTAATTTTATATTAGTATAAAATTACAATTACACAAATTTATGTAAAATTATTGATTACATTGTTATACTGTCCAGAGGAACAACAAAAATACAGATCAATAACAACTTACCCACCCCAACATATATAATAAATTACATATAATATATAATAATACCATACCATTGCATTATACCAATACATTATTATATAATAATGTATTATAAGTAAAAAAAATAATTCCAGGAGAAGTACTTAATTACAGTAACAGTTGTCAGTGGAGTATCTAAAATTGTTTTCAGTTTTTTATTAAATTAAACTCTTTTATCAAACTCACATTCCAAGGAGTCATTACAGGACAACTGAATAGTAACAATGACAAACTATACAGAAAGAAGATATTCATAAAAAATAAAAATAAAATTATAATAATAATACAAGATGTCAGGCAGGAATTATTATTATGCACAATTTAATCACAATCCTCCTGAGACCCAGCTATCGAGTTTTTGTCAATTGTTTTGTCAAAAATATGAATAGGAAAATAAATTATATATCAATATTCTTATGAAATACAAGATATTATTATGAAAATCTGGCCAATTATTACTCCCATTATTACACTTCTTTTTTCAACATGCTGTCCCAACAGCACATTAATATGCAAATTACATACAGCCTATAGATACATTGTTTTTAATGGGAATTAATGGGATATACCATTTTGCATGAAGCAAAATGGTATATCAAATCATTTTGTTATATATTTTATAACATAGTTGAGAATCATCCTTAAACAAAGTTTGGTATAAAAAAAAAAAAAAATCCTAAAACCTAAAAATTGATTGGTGATTTAAGAAACATCCCATTATTTTTGCCTTTCATGTCTATTCATGCCATTTTATTTATTTATTTATTTATTTTTTAGAAAAACTGAGTCCTGGTGTCCTCTACAGAGGACATACCATAACATATGAATAAAATATAATTTTTCAAAAATGTTATTTTTCTAATAACACAGTAATAACATGAAAAAAACACTAAATTCACAAAGCTGTTTTTTCTGGTTCTCAGGAGGGCATAACCCATGCAACATAATAGTTTATCAAACATAATAGATCCTATATATAAAAACATGGCAATGCTTCAAAAAGGTCGTGTGATGTGCTTAGACGGGGTGTGACTCCGCAGCATCTCTTCCTCCAGACAGGAGGAGGCGTGGCTTCACTTCCGCTTGAGCGCGAGACATCCGAGCGCACCCCCGTCTTTGGGTCGAGATCGCGCGTGCGAAGTAGGTAGAGCAGATCTCCGCTTTGTTCTCTTCACGATTTGTGACTCGCTCTATTACAACGACGGTCGAGGACAAAGGAAACGGAGGTATATATATATTTTTTTTTCTTGAAAATTATGACATTCTTTTTATAGTCTGTGATTTTTTTTTTTAAATGTGCGGTCTGCACGCTCTTAAACGCTCACTGGTAGCGTTCGATAGCGAACAGGCCTCAAAAGAGCGGCCTAAAGCGTTGAAAATGATTTCTTCATGAAGATTTGCAAAATGAGTTTAGGTAATTTAATGTAACCACTCTATGTGTGGTAATGATACTATTGCGATGTTGTTATTATTTATTTATTTTTAACTGTTCGCACTGTACATGTAGCCTAGCTTAGCTTGATTAGCCTAGCCTAGCATTCATGCTTTCATTTAGCTACTCTTCATTGTTTTGCATTTGTTTTTGTTCGTAGGGGAAATAAGTCGACGACTAAACGTTCATTTCATTGTAAATGGTAGACTTGAGTGATTTTTGTCCCTACGCCAGCGCAAACATTGTAAAAATAAAAATCAAATGGTGTAAACCGATGGATGTGACGTTACGGTTCAGAACGATGCGGTGTTTGTCCTGGCTGTCTAATAGAGAGTACTGTAAGGCTATTTACGATTTCTTCTTTTCTTTTTCAGACTCAGATTTTGAAGCTGTAAAGTGTCTACATGGCCGTCAGAAGAGGACACATAAGGTATTTAAAAGTAAGTATTGGTAATCTGCTTTTACATTAATTTCTTCAGTGAAATGGTGAGTTACCTTAGAACAATTCAATATATTCAATCAATATGTTAAGGTATTTATGTTGCCAATTGAACAACCGTGGTTTTGTTTTGTTTATTTATTTGATTGACAATTGGGAAGAATTTCAGAGATGAGTATCAAGTGGTTACACACAGAAATTTTAGTAAGAGAAAATAATTGACATAACTTTTGGTTATGGCCGAAATAGTTTTGGAGGGCTGAAGTTATTGACCGAAACAGTGACGTTTAATTAGTGCTTCTTTGATGCATTTGGATAGTTTTAGCATGTATTTTATGCACACAACGTGAATAATGTACAAAATCCAACCGTTAGCAATTGTAGATGCACTTCATGACCAAAAATAAAAAGTAGAAAAGTATGTTCAGCTAAAATATCAAAAGTTGTCTTGTTTCTGAGGAAGTTTAATTATCCAGATTTAATTAACACAACTTTCAGTTTACAGGTCAATTAAAATTTTAGTTTTGGTTTCTGTAAAAAACAATTTTAGTATTTGATTATTAGTTTCAACTATTGGTTTTGTGCATAGTACAAGTATAAAGGCCAGGAATTACAGTTAGTACCTAAACAAAAGTATTGCATGGTGTTATTAGGCCTATATTTATATCATGTTGCAACTGATTTGTTGCTGCAGGTTTGTGAGGTTCAGAACCAGGGTAATGACAGAGACTCACACAAGGGTGGCAGCTCAGTAAAGGTAAAATTGGCCATTATTCTTGTGTGTAGACTGAAGTTGGATGTTGTTGGTCATGCAACTTTTTTTTTTTTTTTTTGTTTTTTTTTTTAGGTATTAGTCTGCCAGTATAAATTTGATGGTTTGGTCACAATGCATAATCTTTTCTCTAGCAGGAAGTATACGACATGCCGAACGGTTACGAGGACCACATGGGCGATGAGCCGAGTGATGCGAAAACCAACCTGATCATCAATTACCTGCCCCAGAACATGAGTCAGGAGGAGCTTCGGAGTCTCTTCAGCAGCATTGGCGAGGTGGAGTCGGCCAAACTCATAAGAGACAAGATGGCAGGTACGTCTCAACACAATGAGCCAGTGGCTTTCTCTTCGGTGTTTGTGATACATGAAGAGAGAGGCTGTTTGTTTTCATAACTACTTGTCTGTATTTCCAACACTGTTTTTTTTTTTTTTTATAAAGTTACAAGTTTTATAGGGAATGCACTTATTTTTCAATATTTTGAAGTTCTGTTTTGTTTGTTGTTGTTGTTGTTGTTTTTTTCATATTAAGGCAAATCTTTGCTTTCTCGTTTATTGAAGCTTGGGTAAGGTTTGTGGCAGCATTTCACTGTCCACAGTGGTATGTTTTATGCTCCAATAAACATTTTGCTCACAAATTTTCATTTGGTTTTATTTTTGTTCTCCCCTCAATTTGAAAAGGTGTAAAGATGGTACTGGTCCGATTCAATATCTTTGAGCTTTTTATTAGACTTGGAGTCCTCCCACAATGTGCTGAGTTTTGATTTGACTTTGAAGTCAAGCACATTTGTTTTTCTGTAAATCTTTTCTTGGTGTGGAGAACTCATTTGACATTTTGAAAAATACATTTTTTTTTAATGGTGTGGGCATCCTGTCTTCTGTGCAAAGTGTATAAGCAAATGTGCTTTATTTTTTATTTTTTGGGGTTGTTGTGTTTTTGTTTTTCCGGTTGTTTTTGTTTTCCTATTGTTTCCTATGTTTTTGAGGACAATTATCAATTTCCAGTTGTATTGTGGAGTACCTGGAGAGGCCTATTGATGTCAGTCTGGTGCCATCTTCATGCATCTGTGCCATTAGCTTTGTTTGATAGTGTTTTTTGTTTTTGTTTTTTTGTTTTTTTTCTTGCCCAAAGCATCCCACTATCTATGGAATTCATTATAATTAGAAATGATGTATAGTTATGATGTTGAATGTACATTGTATTTTATTTACTTAAACGTTTATAAATGCCTACTAATGTTTTTGTTTTTATTTTTAAGGAGGTGAAGGAAGGTATTTGTTTTTTTCCTAGAAACTATTCTATAAAGAACTATTCTAGTATATTCTATAAAGTTTTTGATGTTTGGATTTTATTTCTGTATCCTAACCGTTTTCTTGCCTGATATCAAACTTTGTTTGTTTTTGATGAACATGTAACTATTTTGTTTTACAATTGTCATTCACAAGAACAGCTTGCATTGTTTCTTTTGTGCAGAGAGAATAGTCTGCAGGATGTGGACGAACGTTTGTTATTTTTATTTTGTTTGTTTTCCCTTTTGTTTTCTCTAGGCCACAGTTTAGGGTACGGATTTGTTAACTATGTTAACCCTAGTGATGCAGAAAGGGCAATCAATACACTCAATGGCCTGAGACTACAGTCTAAAACTATCAAGGTAACGTGCAAAGAGGTGTTTTTGTATCCATGTGTTAAATTATAGATGCCATATTGGTAAACTAGACTCAAAGCAGTTAGGACAGCGTTCCAGTCCTGCCTGCTTTCTGTAAGGAATAAACAACTTCATGAGTTTCAACAATTGTTCCTCCTTATTTTTTCCCTTTTCTTTGCTTTGTTTGATTTTCTTTTTCTTGACATTTGATGTGTCAAGATTTTTCCTCTTATAATCTGTATGATTGGCTGTCTTTGACTGAGCATGGTTTAATTTCGGTACAGAATTATACTGAAGTCAGTGATGTTTTTATTTTGAAGTTCCTTTTAAGATTAAAATCTGCTCTCTTCATTTTTCTTGCGTGGCTGTGGTGTAAAAACGGAGGGGTGAATGTTAGTAGTCATTTGCTTGAGTATGAAATTGTGCCGAACAGAAGCCCTGCGCTGAAGTCCCAGACATTTATTTTTATTTTATTTATTATTTTTTGTTTGTTTTACTTTTGAGCATTGTAGTTTAATGCTAGGGCTGTGCCAATTATCGAATGATATGATCATGCGCATCTAGTCTGTAAAGCCGTTTTTGTAATTAGCGCTAAATCTCCATCACCTGTTTTCAAATAGAGCGGCATTTAATACACAGAGCCGTAGATCACTGACAAGCTACGCAATATCGAGTTCATTATCGCAGATGAATCGCCTTCAATAATGAATGCGATATTACGTAGCTTGTCGGCGAACTACGGCTCTGTGTATTAAATGCAGCTCCATCTGAAAGCACGTGAAGGAGATTAATTTCTAATCACGAAACCGGCTTTACTGACTAGATGCGCATGATCATATTGTTCGGTAATTGGCACAGCCCTATTTAATGCAAATTGAAAGTTGTCCGTTTTTTTTTGTAGATATAGACTATAAAAACTGTTTTATACCTATATGAAGTACACAATATCATTGTAGTGTTTTTTTGGGGGGGGGGGTTGTTTTTATATTTTTGAGTTTTTCTATTTTTATTTCATATGTGAAACTCAGATGTGAGGTTATGCTTTGGCTACACAATGGAACTTCATTGTTTCATCAGTAATGGGGGCAAACATGATGGCTTAATTTAATTTTTATATATATATATTGCATTAATAAAGTGGTTTTTAATGTAATTTTTCTCCATTAAATTAGGTCTCATATGCCCGGCCGAGCTCTGACAGCATCAAAGATGCCAACCTGTACATCAGCGGTTTACCCAAGACCATGACACAGAAGGATGTAGAGGACATGTTTACCCAGTACGGGCATATCATAAACTCCCGCATACTGGTCGACCAGGCCTCAGGTAATAATTCTGTCCTGCACTCTGCAGTTTTCCATCTTGAATGTATTCTGGGTCTCAACTTATTTTTCTCTCAACTTTCTTACTGTTAGGTCTGTCACGTGGAGTTGCATTCATTCGTTTTGATAAGAGGTCTGAAGCGGAGGAAGCCATCAAGGATCTTAATGGATCCAAACCAGCTGGTGCCTCTGAACCAATCACAGTGAAGTTTGCTGCCAGTCCAAACCAGACCAAGAATTCCCAGCTGATCTCTCAGCTGTACCACACTCAATCCCGTCGGTTTGGAGGACCTGTTCATCACCAGGCACAACGCTTCAGGTGAGAGAGCCAAATATGCTCCCTGTAGTTTTAATGTTGTCCTTTAATCTGATTCTTGGCTGCTTGTGAGAAAAGCGTAATACATTTCATCAATTATGGTTCTTGCATAGCACAAATCAAGACAACATCAACTCATGGTTTGGTTTAGTCGCAGCAAATAACAAACGGAAACAGACTGGCTGTATTACACTTATTTGAGCAGAAGATCTCAATAGAGAATCCCAACTTACATGTTTGCCTGTGTTTTCAGCTCATCAGTACTTTTTCTGTTATGCAGAGAGACCATGTCTGCATGGTTGCCAGGTTGGGAAGATTAAGTAAACCACTGCACAGAAATGTATCTATTAAAGAAAAAATGCTCTGTTTGGAGGATTTAAACTGTTTTAATCCCCATCCCCAACCAATTATGCAAATGCCTAATAAAAATAAAACATTTTCTGGGTAAATAACAAGCGGGCGACATTGCAGATGACTTTTGTCTTGGCTATTGTCTTTTACAGCTGAATCTGAACTGTTTCCATAATTGATTCTGCAGTTTTCCTGTTTCTCACTGTGAAGCTACTTTGACACAGTCTGTATTGTATAAAGCGCTATAGAAATAAAGGTGACTCGACTGATTGATGGCTTGTTCTCTGGCAGGTTTTCACCCATGAGTGTTGACCACATGAGCGGTGCCTCCGGGATGAATGTGTCAGGCAGCTCTTCCTCTGGATGGTGTATCTTCATCTACAACTTGGGTCAGGATGCAGACGAAGGCATCCTGTGGCAGATGTTCGGTCCGTTCGGTGCTGTCACCAATGTCAAGGTCATCCGTGACTTTAACACCAACAAATGCAAAGGGTTCGGGTTTGTTACTATGACAAGTTACGAAGAGGCAGCAATGGCCGTCGCCAGCCTGAACGGATACCGCATGGGAGACAGAGTCCTACAAGTGTCGTTCAAAACCAGCAAGTCTCACAAGTAAAGGGACTGTTTTTTGGAGAATCTGAAATTTAATTGCGGTTTATTCTAAAGATTTCAGTTATTGTTGACTGTCTACATAAACATACGCATACATCTTTGTTGGGGTGAAATAAGTTTGTGCTAGTGTTTTACTCTGGGGTTGAGCAAAAACTAGAATGTTGCATTGGTGATTCTATCCCTGATGCCTGGCATTTGTAAAACCCTGGACAGTTTAAAAGTTTCAGATATATATCGGAAGATCCGAGTTTTTTTTTTGTTGTTTTTTTTTTTTTTTTTTAAACACTGTTATGATGCCTTAAAGATATCATGGCATTGTTGCTCTTTCCTTCTAACCCCTCTTCCCTTCATCACACTGAACTTAATGGTCCCATTTTCTTCATTATATTATAATGTGAAAGCTTTTAGCTTTATTGTCAGTGCAAACTACACATCCTCCACCTCTTCTCTAGACCTTTGTAAATAGTGACTAGTCCAATTCTTTAATGCTCCAGCTCACCCATCTGTAAGGTAAAAGAACGTTGGAAGGACCAAAGAACTTGGAGTGTAAAGCGTATGTCTTTAAGTGCTTTAGTTTTCCTGTTTGGAAGTTAAAAATCTAAAACCGCAAGTATTGTCATGATTTTTTTTTTTTTTTTTCCCCTGTTTTTTTCCCCCTCCCCACCTGCAGTTTGCTTTATTTTTTTTAATCAAGATATTTCATTTGATATTAAAGTTTGTTTTGCATTTAACAACATATTTCTTTGTTTTTTCTGTCTTGTTTTATTTGGAAGGTGGTTGAAAAGGAGCATTTTTAAAATTTGGTTTTATATGATCTTTCTAACCAGCGTTGAATTCACTCCCCACGTCATGTTAAAGGTCTGGGATAAATTTGAGTCTAATAAAAGGGTTGTAGGCACATCAGTCTAGATTTGGTTAGATCTGTCAAGTTACACATTTGCTTGCCGAGTTAACATTAATAATGCATTTTAATGTAGTGTTTTACTCTGTACTTAATCAGTCCTCAATGCAGCTTTGTACATTTTAATGTGCTTATTGAGACCTTGTCATGTAAAGCAACACAAAAGTGAAGAATTGTATTTAATTGTTCTCAAGATATCACACAGTGCTAGTACACATCTGGTTTATAGACCAACACTATATTTGTGAGCATGTGCATTTGTCGGTAGGTTTGACTTCAGTAATCATGCTTCAGGTCTTTATTGGTAGTGTGACCTGAGGTCCTGTAGCAGGATGTTCCATGTGTTTCATTCAAATAAATGCCATTGTTTTGTCGTAAATATGTATTGTTACTTTTATTATGATTCGAAATTAATCGTAAAAAGACTGTTTCAGTTAGCTTAACGTTTGGGTTCATATGGGTAAATGTTGAAGAATTAATCTGCTTTCATTTGCTTCCACACTACATTACTTGTTCTATATTAGTGTGGGGAGTTTTGTCATGTTTTGGGAAAGTTTTGGGGGGGGGGGGGGGGCAAGGGTTTCAAACACCTAATTCAAAACTCCTCTTCAAATTATATAAGTTACAGTTAGGGCTGGGCGATAAATCGATTTTATCGATTAACTCGAATGTGTAGTTTAGGTCGATTTGTTTGAATGAAAATCGGATTTCTATTTAACATCCGCCGACGCTCCCCTCTGGGCTCCCGTAGTCCCGAATGGGCTCAGCCCTCCCCCCGCGCGCTTGCCATATTAGAGTTTAGGTAGGGGTTCCTGATCCCGCCGCATCCCAACGTGTTCGGAAAGAAAATGACGTGTACTAAGGATCCCTAAATGTTACTCATTGCGCGGCTCGCCAAGCTTTAATTTGTGGCTCGCATGACAGTAAATAATACGATGATATGAGCAATACAGAGATTTCATAAAAACATTAAAAAAAACAAGCAGGGCTATAACATAACACATTAAAAAACTCACACCGTGTCTACACCGGACGCGAGCGTCACGGTGCGATCAGGACTTTATGATTTCTGTGATGCGGAAAACGCGGACGGAATCGCGGAATCTAGTTATAAAAAGAATTTACTGTATAACGCGGAATGTCATTGAATTTGTTGAAGTTTGGATGAATAAATCAAAAGTAGGTCATTACACTTAAATCGCGATATGAACTAGTATCTGTAAATATTAAGCTGCAGAAATACCATTTAAATATGAATCCTGCGTGTCTCGTTATGAATGAATGCACAGACACGCAGATTCGTTTACTACACACTGAAGCGCGCGGTGTTTTCAGCGTCTGCTGTCTCGCCAAATGAGGCCATGAATACATGAACATTCAGTGTCTGCTCTATTACAATTTTCTTTTTTTATTTATTTTTTAAATAGCCAAAACAGCGGGATTACAAGATGGAAATATAAACTAGAAAGATATTTAAACTTGCTCTGCCCTTACGTCCATGACATTGACTCACTGCGGAGAATAAATACGAGATGGGAGGAAAATGTATATTTCTTTCCCTCTCAGTTTTATCATTGGGTGATTATCATACTGTATATAAAATTACGGGAATCAGGGAGCCGCTATTATGCATTGCAACTGCTTTTGAATGCACGATCGCTTTTTAGTTTCACTTTCACTTTCGAGATTGGCGATCGCACGTCCGTGTTTATACTGTGGAGCGGCAGTACTTACCACACATTTTACAAGATTAGATGTTTGTCGGTTTTGCTCATGATCTGCAAATCATTTGTCATCGTCCTGAGTCATCTCTCCTTACTCTGTTTATGTGGTTAAAGAAAACTTATCAAAAAAGGTCACATTATTTTATGTTTTAGGTTACATTTTATGTTATATGTTATGTTATGTTAGTTACATTTTCACTGTTTCACAATGGCAGGGCCAGTGAAAGGCTTATTTTTTTAAGCCTACTCGGGTGTGGTATTTTAATGCCTTGCTTTAAAATTATAATTAAGCAATATCCCCTATTTTTTCCATGCGCAAATACAGGGTTTCTGTGGGTCTCAAAGGGCCTAATTTACCCTTTCACAAATTAAAAGGTCAAACCAGAGCACAAAGTCTTAAATTCATAAAGTTAATGGCATTAAATGTTGGAATTGTTTTTGCACTGCATAAAAATAGGAAAATAAGAATATCTTCCCCAGTATTTTTGTCTTGTTTTCAATACAAACATCTAAACATCCTTGAATCAATATATTTACTTTAGTTGCAAATTAAATATATGCCGTCTAGTTTTCTGCAAAATTGAGTTTATATTTAAATCAAGAACAAATATCTGTCAGTGGGGTATGAAAACTTTTTTGAATTAAGTTGATTTTTCTGAGCCCATTGGCAGATGTTTGTTCTTTAATCATAAACTCACTTCATTTTGATCAAAACTTGTCATTTTGCGTTTTAATACATCATGATTTGAGAATCTTTTGACATTGGAAAACAAGACAAAAATGCTAAAGATGAACATTACTTTTTGCAGTGTGATCAGAAGCTACAGTAAAAGTTATTTTCATATTTAAGTAGTGGAGACCTGTTGGAAGGTGTATTTTCAAAATTTAATGTGTTGCATTGTCTGCTCCTAAGACATTTACATTTACAGAACATAGTAATGTTTTATGTTCCCATTCATTTTCTTTACTTGGGCTTTAAAAAGTCTTAAACTTTTAAAAACTGCAGAAGCCCTAAAATAATGTGTAAAAATGTGATCCAAAAAGCACATTGAAAGTTGAATGCAATTAGGTGTAAAGGCTGTAATAATTGGGTCAGCTGTGCTTTGGAGCATGGTCATGCATCTGTTTTGTCCCTGCTGAATTAGTTTCAGTGGTCATAACCTCTGAATGGCTAATTTGTCATTAATGTTCTTTGGGCTGATCATCCTTAGCTCTTAAACCTGAAGCAAGCAGCTCTATCTAATTAGGCATAAGCTCTGCTTGTTTTCTCCGAAAATCCGATGTTAACTCTCTAACCATCTGTCCCCACATGCATGCCATTTCTCATAACATCACTATGCAAACAAATGACATCCATTTTTGTATTTTTTCCTTTTTTATGACAAACACGTTGCAAGTTCATTACACAAACATACAATAATGCAGATGTTAAAAAAAAACACGTTTGCAAATCAGTGTTGTTGCACGTGATTCCAGATAATTGGCTTTTGACTGTGCATTTTGAAATGTCACTCAGTTTCCTTCCCCATTACCTTTAGGATGTTGTTGAATGATGTCACTGCAGTTCTGGATCATGTTTTGACTGTAACATCAGCCTGAACCTGAATGACAAAATTCCTGAATGCATGCCAGCATGCAATAAAAACAGAGGCGACCAAAGCAGAGTAAAAAAAAAAAAAAAAATATATATATATATATATATATATATATATATATATATATATATGTTTTTGGCCTGTCTTTGTAAATAGAAGTATTTCCCTTGAACAGGAAAGAAACACTGCCTAAATGTAATCAGCTGTACAAAACAGCCAATATTAGTCCATTTTAAAAAGCAGAGACAGAAGAACCAGAGAAAGTGTTCATTCAGTACTTCTTTATGGCACAGTGGTAGAAAGGAGGTTTGTGGATGTGTGTAAGGCAATCGTCTGGTTACTCAGACCTGACATATATTGTAGTAGACTGTGGGTCGTTCAAAAACTGTATCCCCAACCACCTCGAATATACAGTCTTTCCCAGCCAGCAGTGGAACTTCAGTTAAAGGGACATTCTCCATGCTTTGAGCCGTCTGACTGTCCTGTGCTGCTCCATTTGCTTTCGCCTGACAAAAAGAAGAGGTCATATAGCATCGATAAGCTTGTGGTACTTAAAAACAATAAACTAAAGTTTAAACGATGCTAAAAAAAAAAAAAAAAGGCTTTGACTTTTATAAAAAATAAACTTGTAAATGAGTCTGTGACATGTAAGACAATGAAGTAAAAAAAAAAAAATCTAGTTTAAAATGATGAAAATTTATTCTGTTTATGTTGGTTTTGTAAAAACTTGAGTTTAGACATCTTAATCATAATTTAAAAAAAAATCTAATTTTTTTTTATTTAGAATTTTTTTTTTTTAATATATTGTCAAGGTTAAGAGTATTTTTATAAACATTAGAAATAAATCATAATTAAGGTTTTAGGGACATTTACATTTATTGATCCAAAATTTTTGGAATCTAGAGTCATTTACTGTTCTTTATTTTATGCATGTTGGTCATACCACACTTTATGTCCCCTAAAAATGATTAATTCAGAAATTAAAAGCATGCATCATTACATGCATGCTCAGCAAGTCATTACATTTACACCCTGGGAATCAACCCATGATCTTGGCTGTATTTTTAATTAAATTCATAGATACAGATGAGGAAAAAAACATGTCATTTCATTGACCCAAATACTATAAACAGAAAACAGATGTTAGCTTACCGCTCTGTCAGGTGGGAAGTTTTTTTGACACAAGTGGCCAATGATTCCAGCTGCCAGACCATCTCCTAGCACGTTGATCATTGTTCGAAAGCGATCTCTTTAAACCAGAAGGAGTAGAAGACTTTATTCTTGATTCTATTATCACTATTTCCTTCATGCATTGTTTTAGTATTTACTCGTATTAACATTTCATTGATTACAGCTGATTACAGCTATCAAGAACTATGACAGGTATCTCAGCTTACAAGATCCAATCAATGGCAACAATCAGCGTGATGTCATCCGCTGGCAACCCGACTGATGTCAGCACTATCACCATGGTTACAAGGCCTGCCTGAGGGATTCCAGCGGCACCTATGCTGGCAGCAGTCGCTGTTATGCTGGAGGAAATCAGAATAGTAGGATTATGATGATTTTACTCAATTCCTGATAGAACTGATCATACTAGATGAGTTGATCCAGTTTCTATTAATCATTACAATGTTTGTCTGTCTATAGGGATGTCCTCCCTCCAATTTCCAGAATAGTTGTTGATCAAAATGACTAGTGGTCAAACAATATGTTTTTTTTTTTTTTGATGGCCATATCTTAGAAAGCATCTTAGAAAGCAGGGTGGCTGATAAAAAAACGCTGATATATATATCACACTATTTTAAAGAGAGTTTCTGAAAATTTCTGAAATTAAATTAATTTGACATAATATTTACTAAATTATATAATTTAAAAAATTATTTTTTAAAAAAAATCTGTAAAACAAAGAGATTTGTTTAAATGGCAACATCTTGATTCTGTAATTCTGTTATAGTATTTTTCACAAATAAATTGTTAAAAATATGAATATAAAGGAACCAAAAGTGCACTCAGTAATCTAGTAAATTTGTGCACAATGGGAATAATATTTTTTTCAAATTTTCAGAGTCTAATTTTACATAAAGCACACAATGAATATGACATGAAGACGACAGCGGCAAACTGGATAAAGTGCTGCAAAGTTTTCAATGCAAGGATTTAATGTTGCACAGTCGCACAGACAGACCGCTAAACGCACAGTTACACATTTTTATGCAGTCTGCAAATGCACGCTTCTGAGGATCTCACAGCTGAATTTAACTAAGTTAACAAGGTCTATTAGGTTAAACGTTAATTAGATATTCATAGACTTGTTTAAATGAAATGCATATTTGCTGAATGCTGACTTATAGATGAGAAAGTATTATAGCATTTCTAGCGTTCTCAGCCCTGCCAAAATAAAAGTCTCAATATTTCAGTCGATCACTAAACCTGACTACATTTGGTAACATCTTTGCCTGTCTGCAAGTAGGCCTACCTGATGGTGACCAATTGTCCGAAATCCAGTTCGTACTCATTGACCTGGGCAATGAAAATAGCAGCGACTGCTTCATAAAGTGCCGTTCCATCCATGTTAATGGTGGCTCCCACTGGCAGCACAAACCGGGCAATCTGCCTGTCCACTCGGCAGTTCTCCAGCAAACATTTCATTGTAATGGGCAGCGTTGCTGAACTGTGAAAAAGAGAGAATATCTCACGTTTACAAGGTCATGAGGTCAACACACGTTTCTGCTTAATTTAATGGAGTTAGGAGAAGCCATTTACACATTTTTTTTTTTTTGTTTGTTTTTTTGGAAGAGTTCCGCGATGCGGAAAATGCAGACGTAATTTACTGTATAACGCGGAACGTCACGGAATTTGCAAAATTTTGGATGAATAAATCAAAAGTAGGTCAGTACACTTAAATCAAAACGCGATATGGACTAGTGTCTATGAATATTAAGCCACAAAATTCTATTTAAACATGAATCCTGCATGTTCTGCACGTTTCTGTATGAATGAATGGCATGGTTCCTTTTACTACACACATACTGCTCGTGGTGTTTTCAGCCTCTGCCATCTCAATATATGAGTACATGATGTCTAGAACTGCTCGGAGAGTCACTTCATGAGCATTTGTCCATTTACTTTGAGAAAATCTATAGTCATATCATATACAAACTTAAATTACAAATTTGCTCAAACTTAATTGTCTTCACAGCAGCCCGTCAAAATAAAAGTTCGGGTTAACTTGAAGAAACTATGACAGAAATATATATCTAATGTAATGATAGTATTTCTACTACTAATAATAAAACGATTCTTAAAACATTATTTTTTTAAGGAATATTTACCAGAAAAACATATTTACAAGAATTTATTTAGCAGAAAATGTAAATATGCAGTATTTCTGAAGAAATAATAAAAGAAATAAATAAAATAAAATATTATTATTTTTATAAAATCAATTAAATGGAGATGCTTTTGATTATTAAAATTTAATGAAACCATTAAAATGGAATCCAGAAAAGTAATGAAAAACACAGAATTTGGTAAAAATAAAACCGAATATGAGAAAAAAAAAAAAACATTTCATTGGGCCTTAAAAATTAAATTTTTGTTAAACTTTTAGTAAACTGCTGTTAAGGGGTGGTTGATTGCGATTTCACTTTTTCAACGTTAGTTAGTGTGTAATGTTCCTGTCTGAGCATAAACAATATCTGCAAAGTTACAACGCTGAAAGTTCAATGCAAACAGAGATATCGTCTTTTAAAATTAAGCCAGTTTAATGCCTACAAAAACGGCTCGTAGGGACTACGAGTTACTTCCCAGATTCGTGACGTCACAAACCCATATAAACCCCGCCCCCAGGAACATGCAATGAAGGGGGCGAGGCCATGTTGCACTGCTTTAGATAAGAGGAAGAGTTGTTGCCATGCCATCAAAACTAGGGGTGCACGAAAATATCTATTCATATATGAATCGCGATTTTGTCTTCTAACAATAATGGATTCCCAAGTTTCAAAATCAATGTTATAAAACGTATAGTTCCGGTCCTTGATTCTGATTGGTTGAGCCGTGTTCGAAGCCATTGTAATTTACTCTACAAACACACATTTGTTTATGTCTGTGACCTCTTCACTAATATCCTCTGCGTCTCAATCGGGCTCAAATTGATAACTGCAGTATTGACGACGCCATTGTTTACAATACAACCGGAGCACATTCTGAAATGAGGGGCGTGATGTTTAGACGCGCACTGGCGGTTTAGCCAATCACAACACACTGGGCCAGCTAACCAGTCTGAGCCCATTGCGAATTTCTGAGGGAGGGGCTTCATAAAACCAGGAAATCATCAGCGTGTTTATAGGAGAAGGGACAGAGCGGTGTAGAATAAAGGTAAATTATGTGAAAAATAATGTTTTTTTTTTTTAAACGAAGCATTAACACATGTTAGACTGCACCCCATAAACACAATCAAACCTAGAAAAAAAACCGTCAACCACCCCTTTAAATTATGTAAGTTTCATTATTTCAATTAATTAGACATGCTTTTTGATTAATACAATTAAATTTAACTATTAACCATCAGTCTAGAAAAATTAAATCTGAAAAAAAAAAAAAAAAAATCCAGAAAAATTAACACTGAAAAACGAATTTGTGGAAAAAATAAAATGGATTTCATAGGGCCCTAGTTCATCTTACCTGGATGATGTAGCAAGAGCGATGACCATGGCTTGCAGAAGCCCTCTGATGTATGTGAAAGGATTTTTCCGTGTCAGAATGAAATAGAAGAATGGAAGCAAAATGAGGCCGTGCACAAACAGGCCTGCCATGACCGTCACCCCATACCAGCCCAGCTTCTTCCCAAGTGTAGAGGGATCATTCATGTCCAGAATTTTGCCAGCCACGAGGAAGATGATCCCAAAAGGAAAATACCTGTTGAAAAATACAGAGAAGCTAAAGAGTCTGGTAGGAATTAATCATATGATTCTCAAAAATGTGATTCTTCAATCTTATCAAGGACTATGTGATTGTGCAGAAGACTATCTTCAACAGTCACATTTATTTGCTGTACATGATCATGAGGAAAAAGTCCTGTCATTAATTTGGCACATTAAGGGGATAGTTCACCCAAAAAAATGGGAATTCTGTCATTATTTACTAACCCTCATGTCATTCCAAACCTGTATGAGGTTTTTTTTTATTTTATTTTATTTTTTTTTTTTTGCAGCACACTGATTCTATGGACTTTTATTGTATGGACAAAAACAGTTCAATGATTCTTCAAAATATCTTTTCTGTTCTGTAGAAATTCATACAGGTTTGGAAGAGTGAGTAAAAGACAGAATTTACATTTTTGGACAAACTATGCCTTACTATTAAACTCAACATGAAAACCCAACCCATTTTACTTCCTTAATGTGATGCATTTTGAGTAAAACAGAAAATTCAATACTGATGATTTACTGTTTTGTTTTGTTTTTATTACAAAACATTTTGTTCTTTGAATAACATGCAGTGATGAATTGTTCACATTAAGAAAGTATATGTATTAAGGGGGTAAATAGGGTCCATTTTGATTTCAATCAATGATTTGGAGTCAAATATAGAAATTGTGTGCCCTGCGGTCACAAAAATAAATAAATAAATAAAAAAATTTAGGCCTACATATAAGCTTTACGTTTCATATAAAATTGCTATCTGTTTAGGTTACACAGTGTTAAACTAACTAATAAATCTGTCAGTCAGTCATAAGTGAAACAGGTAAGATTTTTGTAATAGTACTGATAAACTCAATGCATTTTAAATACACAACACCAGGTTTAAATATTTATCAGCAATACATTTAACTAACTGAATATTGCTTGTTCCACAGTTAGCCATATTTTAACCATGTTCATACTTTTTAACTGAATAATTTCAATTGTTTTCACAATGAACAGATTTATGCTAATTCTAAGCAATCTGTATAAATGCATTTTGAAAATATGATATAAATAGATGCAATTAGTTATGTGATGATTTTTTGAGTGCAGAAATCATATTAATTAGTTTATGTTAAAATTGTGTAATCCAAATAGATGGAAATTCTGTGTGCAATCAAATTGGATGAATCTTAAACATAGGACTAAATAATTTGTGGAATGTGATGTTGTGACAGCGCTGTTAGACCCACACTACCCAGCAGCATGGAGAAGTGTGTGACAACTCTTAAGCGCAGGTGATCTATAATCCCCGCATGTGCCGAATGACAGCATGGCTTTAACACACCTTCACGCTCGCAGCCGTTATGCACGTGCCAGATACATGCTGGAAACTTCCACTCAGATCCTCAGCTAGTGGTGTCTGAGCTCTCAAGCTTCTCAATGGCCAATCCTGGCCAAGTATTGTGTAAATACAACTTCTTGATCTTAATTTCAACAACAAACAGTTTTTGTATGGAACTGCTCCTTTAAAAACCCTAAACTGAATGATTGTTTTGATTGCCAGATGTTTGAGTATGAATGAGTGTTTTCTCTCTTACCATACAGCCGCATTAATGATCTTCATCACACACTCATTGATGCACTGGCAAACGTTCACCAGAGGAGCTCCCCGTTCACCCATTTTGCCAAGTAAGAGACCTAAATGAAAAGCCCTTCGTTATGGATCCGCATTTGATCATGATTTTGCTTAGTGAAGAAGCTTCATTAGGTGAAGGCAGATGTTTTACCCATCGTGGCTGAGAAAATAACAATGCCGAGTACGTTCATCTGCTGACTGCTGCCTGGACGGGTCTTGTACTCGATGTCTGGAGGTGGCGTTAGTTCCAACAGCACCGTCCGACCCTTTGGATTGTCTTCATCAGGCATCAGGTAGACAAAATTTGGCCGTCCTGTATTCACTGGTGTTTTTATGATTGGAATAATGTCGGTCTTATACTGAAACAACAAAGTAGAACTAGGTTTTACTTTTCCTAAGAAAACTTAAGTGGTTTTTGCTTGTACAAACCCTGTTAATAACAAATATTTGTTATTACAAAGGGAATTTCGATGTGTTTTTAGTACATTGTTATGCGTAGGTAATTGTTTACTGGCCCAAGTCCATAAAGCCCAAATCTCTATGATATCCTGATCCTACAATCCAAGTCTAATCGATTTTATCATCCACCAGGTGAAAGTCCACAAAAAGCTGCATGATTTGAGGTATCGTCAGAGGCTGCATATATATATATATATATATATATATATATATATATATATATATATATATATAGATAGATAGATAGATAGATAGATAGATAGATAGATATATACAAAATGGTTTATTCAAATTACTATTAATGGGAGAAAGTTGCATCAGTTGGGTTCCGGAAGTAAAAACTCTATTGAGAAATTGATTTTTAACGATAACTGATAAATCTTTACGTTGTCAGCTTTGAGGTTATTAATCGATTACATATCGATTGCCCATGACGCTGTACAGAAAATTCCACCAATCAGAGTCGCAGTGAGCAAAGCCCCACCCAACAGTTCTTTAGCCCCACCCAATCCCACGAAGCACCACAAATGATGTAATTAAGTCCACTATGAGAACAGTTAAATATTTGTGTGTATAGATAGATAGATCTGGCAAAAACTAGATAAAATCAACAACTTTTAATTTATACTTTAATATTTCTCCATCTTTTTTAAATTTGAAATTACATTTTTGAATTTAATGTAATTTGTAATGCTTCATGGGACAAACCAATAAAAAAAGTGGGCAGGCACTAATGCACTCTATATGGTGGAATAAGTTCCACCTTCTAAATAAAAGAGCCAGTTGTCAATGTGATGGTAAAAATCATCGGATCACTGCAGCTGCCGGTTCCATAGGAACACTTACGACTGCACATGCGCATTGGTTGGACCAATCTTGCTTTTTAATGCTATTTCGGAATAAGAAACAACATTTATGGGATTGCCTCCAGGTAGCTCTTTTGAGCATGCAATGCCTACTGGAATAAAGCAGTACAGAAATTTCAAAAACTGCTTGCCAAACTCACATTTAAATAACATACTTCAAATCAGCAACAGAATTGAACATTCCAAATATGGCTGCCAAGTGAACTGAATTTCCTTGAAATGGACTTTGGTATTATTCATGCTCATAGTACAAACACGTAGCATTTTTAAGATCACTTAACAGCTGTTATCTTAAGGTGTCTGTTTACTCACCTGCTGAAATGTGGCTTCAATGAGATTGGAGGGGATCATATTCCTGAGGATACAAATGAAGTGTAAGTGGAAAAGTATAGAGCAACTGGCCATTTTTAAACCATATGCCAATTCATTAATTGTGTCTTTATGAATACATTTCTACTTTATGATATGACGTACACCCTGCAGACTTGAACACTTATGGCTAGCAATTATCAAGTACAGCAGCACAAGACTCGCTGTGTTTATGGGCAGAGGGGAGTGGGAGGGTCTCGCACTTCTGACTTGGCGCTTTGAACAGATTACTAAAAATACCCGAATCACTGCTTTAATAGGATTGCACTGTATGGGATGGCCTAAAATCCCCAGACATGGGCAACTCTTCCTATGAATGACAGTTACAGTGTCCATGAGACTCACTTTATGAACATGTCTATGTTTTTCTTCTGTGTAAAAACACCTTAAAACTGGTCCATGTGATTTTTGTTTTATATATAACAAACTCATAGTATATTCTTCTGAAGCAATACAATAGCTTTGTGTGAAGAACAGACGAAGTACATTTAGACTGATTTTATGAACCGCATCAACTGATTCATTGAAAAAACCTTACTCGAACAATTCACAGTCACAAATCATGAACATGCTAAGGAAAGCTAGGATGAATTTGATTGGGTTCTTCACACAAAGAAAGGCTTCAAAAGACATATGCACAATTCATATAAACTCCTTTTAGGATACTTTGTTGCTTTTTTGTGTAATTTCTGAAGCCTGAATGCTCCGGTCCCCATTTGCTTTGTGTCAGTTGAGAATAGAACGGTCATATTTGGGTAAACTTTCCCATTTATTTTCCAAGTACTCCATGCTGGATCAGCAGTCCTGAAACCATTGAACCATGAACCATTAATGACCCTTGAAATCAAATGGAAATAGGTTGAAAAGGAGCCTTTAACCCCATATCTAGACCTACTCCTAAAATCTGCTTGGCTGATATGAATGTTAGTTCAGGACCTACAAGGGTGTTGTTGCTATAATTTTTTTTGGACAGTCATACCTGACCAGATCCAGCAGTGCATCTGCAGATGTAATGACTTGTCCACCTCCCAGTCTGCTGTTCTCCATGTGTGCCCCATAGCCAGGTTTGATGATAAGAACGAGTACAATGCCGACCACTACTGCGATGAACGTGGTCCAAAGGTAGTAAGTGACCGTCAGCACCCCCATCCTGCAGCAGGCCTTCGACTCCATAGACGACAGTCCAGACATTAAACTACAGGCAGACAATAAGAGTTGAGATCTTCACAGTCTCTTTGTGTAGGATAAAAAGCATCAACCTCTTTGCGATTACTGGATGGGAGGCGAACAAATAACCTTTGGTGAAGAGAAAAACCGCGGTAAACCTGGCATGAGGTACGGGTGATTCATAGGGTCAAATAGGACCTGCTCTATTTTTTAAGTGAGATCGCTTTACTACTAGATAATTGCTTTTATCGACCGATATTGGCATCGGTGAATCTCTAATATGTATATATAGCCTAGTTAGTACACCTCTTCTCAAGCCAAATTTAATATTTGTTGTTATTAAAATTACGATCAAGTATGAGTAATAGTACTGATGCTTACCATTAATGTAACTGCATATATCAGCACAGATGAATTTGCTATCTGAGAGCAGAGAAGCCCATCTGAGCTACTTCTCCAGACTGTTGCCATTTGCTGTTTAACAGGGTCAGGCGTTACGCGCGGTGAGACTGTCTCTCAGGTCAACCTGAATTTGTCTCGGCTGGACTGCTGTCTGTCTGGGATTAGATCACTGAGCACAGATGTCCTTAAGTACTTCCTAACATTCAAACCTACACGCCTCATTTCATCACAACAAAAACCAACAATATTGTTCTCAGTTTTTATCTTTGAAGTCATAATAGTACAAATTTAATGAAAATTGAGAAGCATCATTTTCTTTTCACAAGGTATGAGTTGCACTATGAAGACGTTTTCTGTCCCCTTTTGATTAAAAAAAAATATAATAAAATATAGAAAAAGATGTCTTGGGTGGATGTTTGAGGTGCACCCATTAAGATGCATCACTGACAACTTTCCAACAATTGCAACATGCATGTGTTTGCATAACGTCTTCCTTCTGTGCATTTTCATCGACATGTCCTTTATTACGAGTCATTTATTTATCTAAAATCCCAGTTTATTAAGCCTTACCTGTGTGGAGAGGTCCAGACCCCTCAGCATGAAGCCAAAGACGCATCCTGTGATCACGGCTAGAACCGAGAGCGTCAGCAGTCCGTTTTGCCTGATGTAGTCCTTCACACACTCTCTGACACCGACCGAGAACAAGCTTGCCATGAAGTCCTTCATTCTCTCCAGCGGGGTTTTAGCAGGTCCCGCCGGAGAGAAAAAGACGGCAGGCTCGGAATCTGCGGGTATCAGTAGCTCCTCCATGAGCGAGACGCTGCGAATAACGCAGGAGGGCAAAGCCTAACCTCTTCTAACGAGGGATTAAGCCATCATGCATCCATCCAGCATCTCAAGACCACGGTCGGGAGGAATTAGGAGGCAAAGAGGATTAGGATGCAGTAATAAAATCTAACACTTCCCTGTTGACAGTGCACTGTAAAAAATGTCCGTGATTTTAACTATAAAAAAAAAAAAACTCTGAAAATGCCTCAGTAAAAACCTGTTAAATGGTTAACGGTAAGTTCCTGTAAAATTTACAGGGAAAAACCGTAAATTGACGTTCCCAGAATTCTCTGCGCTGCATTTCAAATTTTGTTTGAATTTGATGTTTTTTTCTTTGAAATAACTGTTTCTTAGTTTTTTTCTTATCAGTTATGTTTATTAGGGTTGTATGTTACATCTAATGTTGTTAAATTAATGTTTATTGCATATTTCAGAGATATTTCGAAATGTGAGATACAAAATGAGATTTTATATCTCACATTTCGAACTTGGTTTTTGACAATCCTGAAAAAAGTCAGAATCACGGGACATAAACTCGCAGTTCTACGAAAAAGTCAAAATTGTAAAATATAGGCTCAGAATTCAGACTTTTTTCTCGCAATTCCGAGTTGATTCTGTTTTTTCTTTCCCCCAGCATGGAATAAAAAATATAAAAGGTAATTGCTACTTATCTCACAATTTGGACTTTTCTCAGAATTGCAAGTTTATAGCTACAGATCTACTCCGTAATCTCCAAATAGACCTCATAATTGTTGTTTAGAATCATAATGCTAAAATACTTGGTATATTGTTCAAAATGGTATTTGGCATGTTCTGATGGTTAAATGTTAGTGGACCATGTTTATAGTTATTGTGATGAACTACGCCTGTGATTACTCAGGAATTCTGGACCCATTCTGGGTCCTTTAATAGAATAGCACAAAATCATTTAATATTGTTTGTTTGCAAGTGGCTTGATTTTGCTTTTTAATATATAATATCAATTAAATATCCAGAGTATATCAGGCCAGCAGTCTTTGCCATGTGTATTCCCTTTTATTTTGACAATCTTGCATTGAACTGTTGTAAACAAGTCCAGGTTTTCTGGACACAGTGTGCTAGTTAATGAAACCTTGGATATAACAGTAACCCAATCCAGCCATAATCCTGTCATGACAAAAGGCAGTTTCACGTGATAATGGCGTGTAAGCAGTCAGTGTTAATGGGTCTGATGGGTCAGATTATGGCACACTCCAGGTTAAAGGAGCAGACTGATTACATGGTGATCTGGAACACTTCCAACTAGACTATAACAGTAAATAAGAGAATCCAAAATCACACAACCAGGAGAATCACTTTATTAAATCAAAAATTAAAGCTGATCAATATTTACATTAAATCCTGTATGCATTTCAAAAAGGAGTGTTTTGCAACACTGAAATACTAAATCTCATTGACAAGGAAAAGAGGACAGGCAGGAAATGGCTACAGACTGACAAATAGTGCCGACATCCTGCCGACAAATCTTAGATTGAGTCTCAACGTCAGGAATACTGGATCCCAGATCCTGTTGGAAAATTTCTTGTTTTTGTCTGGTACCCAAAACCTGTTAATAGCAGGTTTTGTCCAGTACCCAAAATTAGTGTTTCACTACCCAAGCTGTATTAACAGTCCTCTCTCAGCAGGCAGAGGAAGCCAGGGAGGAGCAGAAAGCAGGAGATGAAGCGATGATAAAATGACACAATCTTAGTTGTGTTTCTTTCAATTCTCAGTCAAACTTTGTCTGGCCAGCACAAATCCAACCAGTGTAATTACCACAAGCAATATCAATAGAAAATTACTGCTTCACAACAACATCCAGCGATATTAAAAAGCTTAAACAAGGACATTTTCTTATCTCTAACTTGCTTGCAAAGAAAGCATGGCACACATCTTATTAAACAGTAAGGAGAAATAAAACAAAATATAATAATGTAACAAAATGACTGATCAATGAATTGAGAATATATGATTATTATAAATAATTAAATGGAATAATAAAATCACCAAATGATAAATGATTAAAAATGAACAAATGAATATATAAGAAAAAATAAATCAACACTAATGTATGGTTGCTCTCTTAAAGCAACAAACACAGGTTGCTATAAAGAGTCTTTAGATCCTTTAAGACTAAAGCTTTTTCCTTCATCTGTTGCTTGGTTTGTTGAAACTGCCCAGAAATACTTAAACAATGAAAAGACTAAGAATCTCCCTGATAGGCTTAAAACAATACAACCATTAAGTTTCATAAAGCTGTAAAAGACATAAAATACAGGAATACAAAATAAAGATTCTTCAAATATACGGTTAAGTTTTCATTTCCTGAGGCTCACTATGGGCAATATACGCCATTTTCATGATGTGCCTCACAAGCTTGTAAGTGAAATTTATAAATTCAACATTTAATTTACTCATGAAGCAAATTATTCATCACACTCAAACTAAGGCTAGCAGCCAAAATCATGACAAAATAGATCAAATATAGCTTTAAAGTAACGATGAACAATCTTAAGCGTAAAACTATAATATAACAGTAGATCAAATAGTGAACCACCAAGCCCAGCTTGCTCAAATACATTCACCTAAAAAGCTCCCTGTTCTGCTTCAAAACTCCATCTGTCTGTCAGCTCACAGACAAAACTGAGTCTCTGTCTTAATCAGGAGTATTTTCCCCCAGTAAAACTGTTGTGTCAAGTAACTGAAACAACTGGCAGTTTGACTGAATTCTGAGCACCCGACTACACTACATTTAATGTGAATCTAAAACTGGAACTTCAACACAAAAGTTCTCACTAAAACATTCAACATTCTACATGTGCATTCAGCTAATAGTATCTATAAGCAAATCCTTCAAACCGTCACTGTAATATTGGTAAATATTCACCATGTATCATATTTACATAAAGGAATGATAGAAGTGGAACCATTGGCTACACACTGTCTCAACCTGAAATTCATCACAGAAGATTAGAGTCAGACATAAAAGGGAAGAAGTCAAAAATATAATCATATCCAAATGGGGTTCGGGGGGCTTTTCTTATGGACAAATACAATCAGAGTTATATTAAAAAATGTCCTGGCTCTTCCAAGCTTTATAATGGCAGTAAATAGTGGTCAAGATTTTAAAGCAAAATAAAATGCATCCATCTATCATAAAATGTACTCCACATATACACCTTAAGATGGCTTGAGGATGAGTAAATCATGGGGTAATTTTCATTTTTGGTTGAACTATCCCTTTAACACACTATTTTTTTAATATTTACCAAACATGATGACATTATGATTTCCTAATGATTTTTAAAGATGGAATTCATCTTTTTTTCTAGTTGCAGCTGTTTTAAACAGTAAGGAATAAAAAAATAATTTTCATTTCAAAGGTTTATACATCTAACAAGACATATGCTGTTAACTTATAAATACAAATTAGATACAAAGTAAATATTGTACTAAATGTACATGTAATTTTTGGCCTTAGTACAGTGACAATATCAAAGCTAATTATTTATTTTTCCGCAAATAACGTTTTGTATGTACAATATGACACTTCATATTTTAATCACATATTACTAATCACATATAAGTTTGGGATCTGTAAGATTTTTAATGTTTATTACTGGAGTCTCTTATGCTCATCAAGGCTGTGTTTATTTGATCAAAAATACAGAAAAACAGTACTTAATATTGTGAAATATTACTGTAATTTCTAATATTGGTTTCCTATTTTATTATACTTTAAAATATAATTTATTTCTGTGAAGAAGCGCTGAATTTTCGTCAGCCATTACTTCAGTCTTTAGTGTCACAGGATCCTTCAAGAATCATTCTAATATGCTGATTTATTATCAGTGTTGAAACTGTTGTGTTGCTTAATATTTTTTGGAAACGGTGATAACTGTGAACTTTTTTCTTTGATTCTTTGATGAATAAAAAGTTAAAAAGAACAGCATTTATTCAAAATAGAAATCTTTTATAACAATATAAATATTTACTATCACTTTTTATCCATTTAACACATCCTTGCTGAATAAAAGTATTAACTTCTTTAAAAAATAAATAAATAAATTGACTGACCCCAAACTTTTAATTATTAGTGTATATTGTAACACAACATTTCTATTTTGAATAAACACTATTCTTTTTAACTTTTTATTTATCAAGGAATCCTGAAAAAAGGATCACAGGCCCCAAAAAATGTTAAACAGCACAACAGTTTCCAACACTGATTATAAATCAGCATATTAGAATGATTTCTGAAGGATCATATGACACTGAAGACTGGAGTAATGGCTGATGAAAATTCAGCTTTGCTTCACAGGAATAAATTACATTTTAAAGTATATTAAAATAGAAAACTGTTATTTTAAATTGCAATAATATTTCACAAAATTATTTTTTTTCCTGTATTTTTCAAATAAATACAGCCTTAAAGGGCATAAGAAACTTATTTAAAACAAAACAATAAAAATCTTACTGATCCCAAACTTTTGAATGGCAGTGTGAATATATAGCTTATTTCAGCTCTGTCTATGTAATTATAAATAATATAAATAATATATAATCATCATATTTTGGGGTCACTGGTGTCAAAAAGTTTGAAAACTCTTGCTCTGTAAAATATAAAAATTTATACAGTAGATTTACAGAAACCATTGGTTATGATGTCTGACAGATGGTGCTCTAGAAGAGCAGTATACAGTTTTATAAAAAGTTAGATTTTGAACCCCTTTTACCATTTGATGAAGACGAGCCCTGCTAGTACACTGTAGCCCAGTGCAAGAAACAGCACCTTCAGTAGCCTGTCGTGTTTATCCTCCAGCTCTCGTGAGAGGATCTCAAAGAACGTGATGAAGAGGAACGTGCCGGCTGCCAGGCCCTGGAGCACTACAGATAAAATACTTTCTGCCAGGTGCTGGACCGTCTGAATACCCATTCCAATTCCGATGCCCAGAGGAATCATTAGGCTCACTGTTACGGCCAGTTTACTGGCATCCCGTAAGGAGACGCCCGCCTTGGCTATATTAACCCCCAGTGCCACGGCTGCCAGCGTCTCGTGGATGGCCACTCCAATGAAGAGGGTTCCGAGTTCAGCCCCCTCTTCCTGAAGGCCCAAAGCGAGACCCTCAAAGACAGAGTGAGCGGACAGCGCTAGCACCAGGCTACCTAGTCTCAACGGCCCAGCGTGCGTCAGCTCTGAAGGGTGGAAGTGTCCGTGGTGATGGGAATGGTACTGGTGGTCTCTGGAACCCCGAGCGGGAGCAATAAACGGAGCGTCATTCTCCGAGTCGCTCCCCGCTGCCGAGCCACCGGCATTAAATGTCTCCAAGTCGATAAACGAGGGCTTCTCCTTGCGGAAAGTGAGCACGGCCTGTTCCACAAATACTGTGAGGAAAAACCCAATCATCATCATCGTCTCTGCCAGAGGGAAGTGACTGGAGGTTTTTAACGTTTCCAGGACGTCGTCAACCTGAAAGCAAAAAGGTAAGAAGTCAGAGTCTGTGACTGCAAACTGTAATTAGATTCCTTAAAGCTCAGTGAACTTTCTGATGGTAAAACTGGTTGTGTAAGTAATTACTTAACCTTGCTTAACCCTGTAAAGCCCAACATATGAAATAATAGCCCAAAAAAAAACCTACTGTTAAATAGAACAGTTTATTTAACCTTGACGCAAAATCTATATAAGCGTTATATAAGTGTTTCTTGTTGGGTATCATATTTGATACATCAGGCTTTTATGGCTCATATAGTATGATATAGTGAGAATATGGATCTCATACTCAAGGAGGAAAAAACACCTCAATATTATTCAGAGGCTCAAACTGAGAAAAAAAAAAATGCAATTTGACACAGTTGCTGATATTTATATGGCCAGTATGAAATTTTGACAGTTTGTAATGTAAAACGAGTTCTTTATTATAGCAGACTACTTACATTAAGTGCATATAAATATCAATATCTCACAATAATATGTATTAGTCAGATGGTGTTTAAATGCTCAGTTTTACGATTAAAGCACTGTAGTTTTATTGTGGGGGCAAATCATATAATGCAATGCAATACAATGGTGACTGGGTGATACTCACATTTTAACATATTTCTTTAAAAAAATAAATAAATAAAAATAAAAAATATGTATGGATAATTAAGTAAACCTTAAATTAAGTTAACCTAAGTCTCACAAACCTAAGTTTGCAAGATGTATAAAAAGCATGGCGGATACACTACATCCAAATTTCATGCATACCACCCAAATTTATATTATAGATAACATACTTTTTTAACAGTTGTGAAGCAAGTTCAAATTCTGATGTAGTACCTACTCAGACAGTATGCAGTTTCGGATGCATGTCTTAAGAAAAACTATAGGTGTGTATGTATGAGAGAGAAAAATACTATAAAACTTAACTTTGTATCTTGACTTTGTTTAAAATATTACTATTTTTGTATCTCTCTCACACACACACATACCCATATCGCTTTGCTTCATAAGACACTGATTCATTAACTGTGGTCTCATGGATTACTCTCTTGTTCATTTTGCGTGTTTCTGAAGCGTCAACTTCAAGCGCTCCATCCAACTGGCACGATACAGACTATAAAGTATATTTTTGGGTCTTAAAGGAATAGATCACCCAATAATGAAAGTTCTGTTATCATTTACTTACCCTAATTTTGTTTCAAACCCATATAACTTTATTTCTTCCATAGAGCACAAAAGAAAACATTTTTTAAGAATGCATCTGGCCATTTTTTATCCATGCAATTATAATTAATGGGGTCTGTAGCTTACAAGCTTTACAAATGATTAAATTCAATTGTATATAGCTATAAAAAAATGCCTCAGAAGCCATACTTTTATGGTGCTTTTGCATCCTTTTTTAAGCTCCACATTGATTGTAACTGCATGGAAACACACGACTAGGGCATTCATCAGAATGTCACATTTTGTTCAACAATAGAAAGAATCTTATACGGCCCTGGAACAACCTGATGGTGATTAAATAGTGTTATTTGAGTGAAACTTTTCTTTAAAGACCTAAACCATGCTTGAAGACATACCTTTGCTCTAACTGCTGGAAGAAGGGCATTGAAGCAGGTGGCCAGGAATACACCTCCTCCGAAACAGTTGCTTAAGGCAACCACTCTTCTGTACCTCGTGACTTTATCATACTCCATATGCATCACCCGCACAGGGATAAGGATGCCCCCTAACATCAGGGCAAACACCCCCAGCAGGCACAGGATTTTGGCTACAGCTATCTCCATACTGAGGAGATGGGCTGAGATCCCACTTCAGCAAAGCATGTGTATCTGAAAAAAACACTGAAGCCAAAGACACTTTTCTTCAGGCCGACTGAGGTCAGGTCATAGACAGCATCCCTGGAAAATGTTTTAGAAACATCAGTCCACAGTGTTTCATAATAATCGTAATTAATATATGAGAAACATCATAATTTAAGCAACTTCAAATCAGCTTCAGTGCGACAACTTGAACTAATTCACACCTGACAACCAATTTCTAAGGCGTTATATATTTGTAAGGTGACTGACGAGGTCGGTGTAGCTACAGACTAGCATGTTAACTGTCAAAGTAGAAATAAGCCTTTATATTGTGCATGTATTGAAAATAAAACGTTAGCAACAAAACCACTTTATACTAAGACGTGCGAGCCTGTTTCATGCATTTCTATTCAAACTGGAGTCGCTGACTGCAGTTCTTAGTTCAAATGCTAAGCTAACAAACACTGCACGCACGTGAAAGGCGTTTATTCTATATTACTGGTTTAAATACGCCTTTTATTATGCTTAATCAAAAGTGAAGCATAAGCGGATAATAATTCATATACTTATGCATGAAATGAAGCGTTCTACCCGCGTTGTGCCGATACTTCCTGCTGCTGAAAGCTGCATCGCCTGTTCAGTGGCTGCGTCTCAATACCTAGAAGCCTGTCTGGCTAGTTTGCGCTGCTAGGCAACATATGTACGTTTGGAACGTCAAACTTTAAATTCGAATATGAATTGCATGTAGTTCGCTGCCTCTAAAAGTGGCAAAACAAAACTTTCCTACGATGCTACAAAATGCTGTATATATAGGCAGCTTGCTAGGTTTTGAGACACAGTGATGTTACGGATGACAAGTTATTTTTAATATACCATCACACATATATCAGTTCTCCCAAATGGACAAAAACATCCATTTCCTTTAATCCAAAAGTTCAGAACGAATTAAGAACCACATGTGTTAAGTAATGGTACTTTTGACAAATCTCACTGGTTGCAAGCAATAAGTGGTTGTGAAACATGAAACTTCAGCTGCAAAACCACAAGTCCTATTTGAAATCTGACATTTAATTGTCAATGTTGAGTTTGCACGTGTTCCTTGTCAACCCCTTTCAGTTCAGACAGAGAATTGTCAGTGGACAAGTAAATCACTGAGGTGTTACAGCAAATCTGCATTATGTCCATAGCAGCGATTCATTAATCACAGTCCAGTAACATGGATTATTACTTGGGAATATAGTGTTAACCCAGTGTGATATTTCATTAGATCAAACATTTGTTGCAGTCCAGTGCCCAATTATGATGTGTACATGTGCACTGATGACCTCTTCCAACCGGTAGGGCAATGTGGGAACTCATGCAGTTTTTATAGATGAATAAACTCAGTCTCGTCCCTATAGCTGGAGGAACAAGGTATATCTTAAAAAATGAAAAAGTAGCCAATCTTCCAAAGGTCCACCAGGTCAAGAATGAAACTCTGCACAAAATGAGAGAAGTAATGTTAAGTTCTGAACAGATATTCTCTTTAAAACAAGTTGTTTTTTGAAAATCTGTAAAGCTCAACCACAAAACCAACATTACAAATATCTATAGAACATCTTAAAGGCAAGACACACCTTAATTAACTAATAGATTAACCTACCAGGTTGAAGAATTACAAACTATTTTTTTTTTCTAAAATAAAGTTTTTATTTGCAACTGAGCAATTGTCTAATTAAATATGCACACATTTGCATACATTTCCAGAACATAAATCTGAAAATTGTATCTTTCTGCTGACCTATTAAAAGGTTTTTACAAAGACGGATTTTGGATATTAAGTTTTATCAATACATTTAGAAAATACTGTCAACAGTCAATAAAAACTTGAGAAACAAAATACTGTAAATATTTAAATAAAATATTGTAAATAAATAAAATATTTTAAGTCAACCAAATGATACGTGAACAAACCACTCTGTAAACACCTTCAGAATATAGATAAGGCTAAAACTCTAAAGTTTGGTTTACGTTAACACTACCGAAGAGGAAAAAAATAATTTTGAGAAAATGACCTATAAAGACATGTATCATAATTGAAATCCACAGATGCAAACAGATAATGTGCAATTAAAAAAACACTTAAAAGTGTATTTTTTTCTTTCCACTTATCAAATGACCCAAAATCTCAAAATTGACCAGTACATGAAAACACTGTGTTTTTGCCTGTAGTGCCTTGCCTTAAAGTCTAAAACCTGAATACTTGAATTGAGTGATGTGTGGTACCATAGGGAGTGTCAGTGTTCGTCATTGCCAGCACTACTCGGAGGTCGACTGCGTATTTGACTCCTCAGCTGCTCGATAAGCTCAGGGTTCTGCTGCTGCATTTGCTGTGCAAACTGCTGACCACTGTGACAGAAAAACACTAGTTCAGCCCCACTTAATATAACCTGGAATTTCCTGTTAGGAAGTCGAGTGGAAACCTATGAAAATCACAGGATAGTGATGTTAAAACTTACGCCTGTATGAGGCTGGAGAGGTCATTGGCACCACCACCTACACCTGTACCTGCACCTCCTACTCCTGCTCCTGCTCCAGCTGCTGCTCCTGGCGAGGTGGCTCCCCCCACAGGACCGTAAGCCCCAGACATCATACCTGACATCCTACATGGGCACAGAAACAGCTGATATACATTTCTGCTGAGAACACAAACTAAAGTCTTAATGTCAAGTTGGTACAACTGCCCTGAAATCTTAAAGAAGGAAAAAATAGTAATGCACCCAAATAGTTTAGGAGGGCCATTGCCATTTCTTGACATAAAACCTGTGTAATTTAAATGTTTGTACAACTCAGTTTTTATTTAAGTCTTGATTATTAAATACACGTGATTAATAAATTACTAAATACAATTTATTTTTAGTTTTGGTTCTCTGCCAAGTGCATCCTGAATATTCAGTTTCCATTTTAGCCCAGAATTGTCATTTCGGTGCTTCACTAGAAAAAAAGCCATTCTTGAAAAGAAAACCTTATTAAATATTTTATGATTATTTCTTAGAAAAAAATCAGTTTCACTCTTTATTAACACCTGAAAATCTTTGTCCTATAAAATGATCATAGTTGCATGGTCCAACTGAAATGCACAAAAAAACAAAAAAGAAAACAGAATATCATAGAAACATCAGATTCAATAATTCTCTTTAATCAGGGCTTGACATTAAGCATTGCTGCAAAAATGTAAATTTTTACTTTTTTTTTTAGGTGAATATCTAATTTATTCCAAAGCATTATTCTCATCAGTGTTCTTCCGGGGCATTTTTTATCTTTATAAATGGCAATTTTTTTTCCTAATCTTATTGAATATGAAATTATTTAAGTATTAAATGTCAAGTTCTTCAATTTCATCAAAAAAATAAAATTAGAATAATAAGACACTACATGGCTATTGCAAATCAAAAGTAAATCAGTATCAGTATCTTTCAGCTGCAGAGATGCTATAATAAAAAATAATAAAAAATAAATTTATCTAAATTTCTACTTTATAATTTTTGGCCCAAGCCCCACTTTTTTGATGGTTACACCATATGACAACATCAGAGTTTTCAAAATCTTATGAAATCATCATGACTTCATGTATATAATGTGTGTATTTCGTGTATAATAAATGCTGTGCTTAAGTTTCGTCTACTCACAGTTGCTGCACTTGCGGGTTGTTCATTAAATTAGATGCCTGAAGAGAGTGACAGTGAGTTAGTGATGAGCATAAGTAAGCTTTAATGATGAACATATAAGATGTATTTCTACTGACCATGTTCATGAAACCAGGGTTACTCAGCAAACCGGCCAGGTCGACTCCACCCAAACCCCCTGCCTAACAAAGATAAACACAGTGGCTTTAACATAACTCTCTGTTTTCCACAGAGAGGCAAAACCTGTTATCAGGGTGGTTCTGTGAACTCACTGGGCTGGGCTGTGCCTCCATCTTCTGTTCTGCTATTTGCAGGTTGGCTTTGTAAGTGTCGTTGTCAGGGTCCAGCTCCAGCGCTTTCTTGTAGTAGCTCACAGCCTCTGAGTATTTGTTCAAACTTGCAAGAGCAAGCCTTGTTTTTAAGCAAAACATAAATGAAGAAGTAAATGCGACAAAAGAAATACATTAATATCTGATTTTTTAAAATGAGGGCATCTGCAGGGTTTTAAAAATAAATTGAAGGATTTTTAAAACCTTAAGCCCTGCACAAATCAAAATTAATACAGTATGTCCATTCAGAAGATATATCATGTATTTCAATCTTTTTATATTTATATTATTTATATTTATTTAAATATAAATTTAAATATTTAATGTTTGAATTGGATTTAATGTTGCTTTGAATTAAAAGTCAAATACAGTTTATTAAGTAACCAAAATACCAATAATAACTAGAAATTAAAATGATGCATAATAAACCTGAAATACACCAGGACTCTTATTTTGAAATGTCTATGCTTTACTACTTCCAACTGTAACAATGTAACAATAGGAGATGAATAAAAATAAATGCATGTTCTACAGGCTCGTGATTGGCCATTTAGACTTTGAAATGTGTAGCGCTCACACTTACTTAAATCATAACCTTTTGAATTATATTAGACTTTGCTTTGCTTTCTATGACCTTAAATTTTATAAGGTGAAGTTAAGACCTGTGGGAACCCTGAAGTGCAAAAAAAGTTTAAACAATTGGCCTCCAATAATTTATCTGAAACTGTGCTCTACATTTTAGGGGGGGAAATAAAAACATTACAATTACCCCATCCGTCCATACGCTTTACTGTAGTTTGGATCGATTCCAATGGCTTGTTCACAGTCTTGAACAGCTCCAGCATAGTTCCCCAGTTTGCTGTAGGCTGCAGCTCTAAATATAATTTTTAAAATTTATATTAATTTTCAAATAATAAAAACAATTCCCCAGGAAATAAAATATTTTTAAATCATTCTTGGAAAATGCAAATACTACAGCATTAAACTACTTTTTTTTCGGATTTAATGAAACTGTGCAAGTACCTGTTGCAATAGTAGACAGCATTTTGAGGATTAAGCTGGATGGCTTTAGAGTAGAACTCAACAGCTGCACTAAAGTTCTCTACCTTCATCTGATCGTTTCCTGCAGGTACATACATGCAACACTTTGAGTGAGAAGACCATAGGAAGCATCCTGAAATGGTAAAGGTGTGATGCTCTTACCATCTGTTTTAAGACGCTCTGCCTCTGCTAACTGCTCCTCTGAAGGTGAACCACTGAATGAATCGGTCTTAACTTGAGGTGTCTGCAACATATAACAATGTCTTAAGTGAAGTCCATTCAACACTATGAATAAACATTTCAAAATGACATGGTTTAGATCAGGGGTTTTCAATCTTTTAGATGTGATGGACCATCATCATGTGAGGGACCCCAATCCTAAAATTTAAAAGACATTTATATAGTTTCTTGCATTTTTACTATTTTTACTTTAATCAAAATTGTAATTATTTGTTTTAATCTACTTTTTATTTATTATTATATTTATATTATATACATACTTATATATTTATTATTTTATATTATATATAACCCCAGTTTAGATGACACCCATGAACAGCTTTTACCTGTTTAGTTGCAGAGGCAAATATCTCTGGCAGAGACTGACTGACTGCTAAACTCCGGTCCTCTACAGAGACGCCAAATGCTGTCTCCAGGCACTGGATGGCAACTAGATAAAAGGGTAAATAAAAATTAAAAAATAGGAATTACCAACCAACAGCATCATTCATAACAGTATCCAGCACTGATTCTAACAATAAGGTTTTACCTTCTAAGCTTTCTTGAGCATCTGATGACAGACTCCCAGAGGACAGCTGATCGTGGAGAAACTGGATGATGGAGAATGCGAGACGCTTTGTTTCTGCCATTCTGTCTTGAGGCTTAAACCTCACCAAATAAATATGTGCAGGAAACCTATGAGACAGGGATATGTGTTATTATGACCAAAGACAACAATTTAGAAAAACAGTATGATAATAGTTTGTAAATCAGAGAACCCTCAATTTGGCAAGATAGATAGCGTTTTGGAGTAAATTTCGAATGTTACAATGTATTTATTCCAGTTTTTACTGTTCTGGAGCTAATACTTTCACTAAACGTCCACAGTTATGAACTCGCGAAAATAGCAGCTTATGTAAGACTGTTACAAATTAACGACTTTCAGATATGTAACCATTGCTGAAAACAAGTGCTAAACCATAAATATGTTCATTGAGACAAAACAGTTATTATTAGAGATGGAACATTCTAGCACAAACTAGCTGTTGGCTCATGCTAACAGTTTCCATTGGTTTTCAACGGGAGTGCTTATTCTGTTAGCATTAGCTTCGGTTCGCTCATGTGATTTAACATAAACACAAAAGAGGATTTAATGAGGATTGAAAGTGAGCTAGCCGTCATTCGCTGTTTTACTCTAAAATCATTCAGGATGTTATTTGGTTCTACAGAATCTAAAAAAGTGTGTTTAATTCACACTCACCAGTTGTCTCCCCTCAAAGATCTCTAGCCAGTAGAGTGTGACGATTCATGTGCGTGCGTGCGCGCGCACGGCTGTCGTGACGCACGTGACGTCACCTGTTGGGTTACCGCACATCTCATGCAAACTGACTGACATTGGGCAAATTTGCTTGTGTACAGTACACTCAGTCTGACATTATGTAATTAAACATAATTAATTAAAAATTAAAGTTAAAAAATTTACATTAAAAATAATGTAATTATACACAATGTGACAAGCTGCGACCATACATAACTATAACTATAAGAAACAATACGGCCAAAAAAAGAATTTGGTCACCTTCCCCTTTCTTAGATGTTGCATTTATTTATTTACTTGAGAAAGTTATCATTCATGTAAAAGGCTGAATGAAATATTCTATGTGAATGCAGTTTAGTTGATAAATCTGATTTACACTATATGAATTGTACAGAGTATGCAATAAGATTATTAAAATTATAATTGTAATGTAGCAATAAAAGGCCTATAGGCCGTGATGAATAATGAACATGTTTTAAATGAATAATGAACACGTTTGAAATGTACAAATTATTAATAACTCTATGAATTATCTTAATCACTTAATCATTAAGGTAAAATAACACATGTTGACATGATTTTGTTTATCATCCATCCAATTTTTTTTTTTTTTTTTTTTTATGAAAATGGTTGATTGATTTGCTAGAGAAGACCCTTATTCATTGACTGGGGTCATGTGGAGCCATTTGAAGCTGAATATGGATTATAAACCTTCAAAAATGGCCTACGTTGGGCACCATTCACTTGCATTAGATGGAGGAAGTCCTGGAATATCTTCTTCCAAAACCTTCATTTCTCTTCAGCTGAGGCAAGAATGTAATGCACATCTTGGATGGCCTTGGATTGATTATACAATCTGGAAATGTTATTTCATCAGGCATTATAATAATCTATCATGTCATGGCTATATGTGTTAATATGGATTGCTCAAAAGTGCATGAGATTGATTATGAAGTCTTTATAGGCGTTCCCATCTTTCACTAGCTAATGAGTCCATGTTTGAATAATCACTTTAATAATGTTGTTTTCTCTGTGGCTGCACATTATGCACAGAATGCTGACCTGTTTTATTTGTCAGAGCATCCCAGCAGCCAACAGTTGATTTCACATTTAAGAGATGAACATAGTTACTATCCTGGTAGAGCTGCATGACTAACTGTTAAAAGACTGCAGTCTTGATTCAGATATCCTTATCATACCTTATTTTGTAAGGTGTGAAGTCTACTTCATATTACACTGCAAGGGAGAATGCAAAAGATAAACAAGTTATTAATAGAAATAATTTTGTGCACTGGAGTTCATTTAACAGCATTTTCAGCATAGATCATTTGAGCCAATTGCCATTCAGTTCTGAAAACTAATATTTTTACTGTGTTAGTATATATTTATTATATTTATACTGTATTAGTATTGTAAAAGTATTTCATTGGAGTCCACTAAAACATTATTTCTTAAAATAAACTTTAAAAAAAGGCCTACAACATAGACCAAGCACTAACCATAGTCCTACAGGACAATAAACTCGGTATGTATAAAGGTAACACTAGAGGGCAGCACAGTTTTATCTTTCATCAGAAATGTACAGCATAAATGTGGATTATTTGATTTAATATGCTTAATTTATGGATGCAATTTTTTTAGTCATAGTAAAAGATAACTTATTATAAAATATATTGGATCACCATTATTTTTTAAATTTGATGGCCTTTATCTAAAAGTTTTGTATTTATAATGGCAAAAAGATTTTGTTTGGAAAGCAGTTTGATGCTCTCTCAGTCACACTGTTGATTTCATTGAACTGAATTATCTGGTAGCACTGATAATGTCATCTGAGAAAGTCATTATGAGCATCAAAATGTTAAACAGCAATCGGTTGTGATGGACACACATGATTGCAGATTAGAATTTCCATGAATATCCCATTTTATAATTATATTAAAGACAACGCAGCCACCCTGCTATTTGCCTCTGCCAAGCAATTATCTGACTTTATTTTTTCATCACAATGTCAAATTAAGAGAATTATATTAAGAAAGTCTCAGTCTGTTATACATCAGTCTGTAATTAAGTCACTAGGTCATGATCATGTAAATATTTGAGTTTAAGTAGAAACATTAACAATTCTATCTCTGTGTTCTTACATAACACATCACAATTCTCCTCATTGCTCAGTCATGTGCACCATTTTCTGATCGCTGGAGCATTTGTTTTGTTACGGCTTGCTCTCTGAGAAGCTCAGAATACTTAAAAAGGTAGGCTTTAATCTCCTGCTACTCATCAGCCATATTCAGGCAAGAACCAAGCCACTGTTGATAAAGTGTCACACACATTACTCAAAAGTAGATGTAAGGCAGGTCGACCAAGCTGCTCAAGATCCAATGACGCTTTGTGTGCTGAGCTTCTATCTTGAATTTGATTCGAAAGAAGTCGAACAATTAGCATCTTGTGAAGTGAAAAGCTTGTAAGAAACAAATCCATCATTAATAAGTTTTAACTTAATTTTAGACCAAAATACGAGTCCATAATCCATAACAATGCTTCCTCCAGTAAAAAAGTCCATCCCCTGTTGTCTTCCCACATCAAAATCCACCAACATTTTTGTTTAGAACTGTTTAGGGCTGTTTTCACTTGTAAACGGTGCTTGATCTGTGCATATTTCTCTCCTTATTCAGACAAGATGACTTTTTCACTGGAGAAAGCAATATTGTGGATAGTGGACTCACATTTTAACTGGAAGCAACAGTTTGAAGTTAAAAAAGTATTTATTTTAATATTTTTTTTTATTCATACAAACATGCAACTTTTTGCTTTTTATTTATTTTTATTTATATATTTTTTTGTTTTGCCAATGAAAATGGTTTTAAGCAAAGCCACAGCAGAATCGACAGTTCCTCATCTCCGAACAACAAACATAGTGCCGCTACCGAACTAATCAGTGTTTTATTGAGTGAATAATTCAATGACTCATTCATAAAGACAGTTGTCATAAAAAACTCACTTTACACCATGTACTTGCTTAACTATTTTGAAATGTCTATACTTTACTACTTTTGGAAATATGCACTCTTGCAACCATCTACAACATTTTACAATATGAACACCATAAATTAAACTTCCAGGCACATACTGTAGGAGGGTACACACTCCACAGAACATGTCATAAAACAGCAACAGCCGCTGCGTGGGTTTTTAGGTTTTTAAGACGCGCTGGGCTCATAAACCAAGGGTGGACCCTAATTTTTTTGACAGCCTCATCTCTTGAGCCCACTATGTAATGGAATCCAATAATTTGTGGGAGGTGTGAATGTTCCTTGAGCCGTTTATCATCCTCACAGAGCTCATGGAGAGATCATAACGATAACAAAGTGCTTTTCACAGGAACCCGAAGCTCATAACCCTTCTGTGGTCTTGACAAGAAGCATGTTTCCTTGTAATTTCCTGTGAGAGTTTTACAGACTAAGTTGGCTACAAAGAGATTTTGTCTTTCTAGTAGCCAAGGTTTATTGCTCCCAGTTATGGTTGCCTGTCACTCTTAAGAAATCACACCCAGACCATCCAAGATGAGTTTTTTCTTCAGGACAGATTTAGAGAAATTTAGCATTACATCACTTGATCACCAGTGGCTCCTCTGCAGTGAATGGATGCCATCAGAATGAGAGTCCAAAGCTGATAAAAACATAATAATCCACACCAGTCCATCAATTGTGAAGTGAAAAGCTGTGTTTGTAAGAAACAAATTCATCATTAAGTCGTTTTAATTTTAAACCTTTGCAGCTGGCCACAATAAGAGTCCATAATCCATAATAATCCAAAATCCAGTGGAAAAAACCTATTCTCTGTTGTCCTCTCACATCAAAATCCACCAACATATTTGTTTAGAACTGTTTTGGACTGTCTTCACTTGTTAATAATGCTTGGTATATGCACATTTCTCTCCTGTTTCAGATGAGATGACTTTTTCACTGCAAAAAAAAAAAAAAAACAATATTATGGATAGAGGACTCATATTTTATTCCGAAGTGACCGTTTGAAGTTAAAAACATCACATCTTGATGAATTTTTCTCTTACAAACATACAAACACACAGATTTTCACTTCACAAGACATTAACTGATGGACTGGAGTGGATTAGTTGCGGATTATTGTGATGTTTTTATCAGCTGTTTGGACTCTCATTCTGATGGCACCCATTCACTGCAGAGGATCCACTGGTGAGCAAGTGATGTAAAGCTAAATTTCTCCAAATCTGCTCTGATGAAAACAAACTCATCTACATTTTGGATGGCCTGAGGTTGAGAAAATTCCCGACCACGTGTAGAAATCGAATATTCAAGCTGTTTATACATTTTTCTACCCCTGAACGAAAAACGAAAAATTAATCTGAATTGTTGTTTTTCGTTTCTTGGAAACAAATTAAAAAACGAAAAAGGAGCTGTTTTCTACTTTAAATATTAAAACAAAAAACGAGTGAACGCTCGATTCCCGATTTTGGTTTTCTAATTTCAAAAGGAAAATCCTTTGGCCGCCAAGTACACGTGTGCAGCACAATCTGCGATCTCCGACTTCTCTCTCTCTCTCTCTGTGTGTGTGTGTGTGTGTGTGTGTGTGTGTGTGAGAGAGAGTGTGTGTGTGTGTGCTAGTGATGCGTGTTGGTTAGTGTGCATCAATTAAAGCAGCGCATTAATATAGAACGGTGATTAAACTGACTTGGAAGGAACTACCTGTGCATTAAACGGTTATACTGCATACCTGCCAGCCAATCAGAATCCAGTATTCAGACAGACCATGGAATAAATTGCAATATTTGTTGCCAAAATATCTGTCAAAACAACAGTCTGCCCTATATTTTTATAATCAATCTCAAATAATGACAATGTTATCTTACAAACTTAAAAAAACAAACTGTCTTTCAGTTATTTTCGTAGTGCTGTTTACTAGATCAATCCAATTAGAAAGGCCTGATATATGTTTCAAAAGCACAGAGCAAATCTGACATTTCTCTGTGATTTTTGCACTCAATAGATCTCAAAAGCACAATTTTCCCTTTTCTTATTTCAGGTATTGTTTCCTTTTATGACAAGAATGCTCACGGGGGAACGTTTTTGCAGTTGCTGCCAAACCTAATGGTTTTTGGCAGACATATTACTCTCTACTGACCACTTTAATAAACTGCAACTAATCGTGGTCTTTGATTTCATTTCGTGCCCTTTAATGTAGTCTATCATAGTGTTTTAAAAAGCAGTCTGCCAATTCGGTTCCTAGAGGCATTACAAAATATTTTATATATGTAATTAATGATTTGATTTTTGGGCTAAAATAAGATGAACAAAACAGGAAGCATGTTGCATTTCAAAGTTAGAATTAAGTTCCAAACTAAGTTTCAAAAACGCCACAATAAGCGAAAGGCATATTCAAAGAGATGTGTGTGTCTCATCTACAATAAACAAACGTCACAATTGAGTTTTACTGAGTCAGTTGTTTGTGTAGTTCAGTATATTTCTGCCTCTATGCTACCTCAAGGTCTTAAAATACCTCATACCAGATCTCATAGGTCATAAAACTTTTTAGACAAAAGAAATACTATTCCTTTTGATTAGATGAACTTTGACCTGAATCTACTGAGGAAGCGGCTAAAAGCACTAACAGCCTGAGGATGGAGCAGGCTGCCCACTTCTGATGGACTGCTTTGTAGTGTTTAAAAAGGGAAACAATTATTATTGTTCAAAGGCCTATCATGCACAAATGGAGGTGAACACTATTCAGACTCCCTTTAACAATGATTAAAGCCATGTTGACCTCACTCTTAATAATTTATAGCATGCTTTTATTAATGAAGTATTAATGACACTCTGATGAGCACTATGTTAAACAGGTCAGACTATCTTGTGTTAGCTTATGACTTGTTCTTAAAGAGGGCATGAAACGGAAATTGTGATTGCCTTTTCTTCCCTATTGTGATGTACATTGGTGAAACGGCATCTTGAACGAGAAAAAATGGACGGGAATTGATTGGATTGTTGTCATTTGCTAATTGCTGTGATCTTGTGGCCAGTCAATTTTGATTTCATGGTGAATTTAAATGCTTTCTTTGAGGGGCTTGGATGTTCTTTGAAATAACTGCATTAGTATTGCTTAAATATGCAGGCAAATGAACTGACTTCTCTGACATCCTCTGAGGATAAAAGATCACCCAAGCAGAAAGACTTTCAGGTTTTTCACTTTTTCATTTGTGGTGGGGAAACAAAGGTTCTTTTCAGCTTTAGATGGAGGTCCACTCAGAGGGATATTGAACTCTCACTCTTGGCAAATAGAACTTTCCAGCTGTTTTCAGAGAACATCATCTGAGACCTAACGCTCTGTCAAGGTCAGAGAGGTCACAGCAGAGGTCAAGGCCATATTATAGACAGCTTTGCTCTTTAGATGATGACGATAAAAACAATGTTGATGGGATGGGATGATTTCGAAAGTATTATCCCTTGGTGCATAACTCACGTTGCACCCTGTTTGTATTACAGACATGAGCAATGCTGCAAATCATTCAGCTTGTAGAGGAGAAATTTCATCAATTCATCAATTAAAGGGATAGTTCACCCAAAAATGAAAATTCTGTCATCATTTACTCACCCTCAAGTAGTTCCAAACCTGTATGAATTTCTTTGTTCTGCCGAACACAAAGGAAGATATTTTGAAGAAAGTTTGTAACCAGGCTGTTCTGGGGCACCATTGACTTCCATAGTAGGAAAAAAATATACTATGGAAGTCAATGGTGCTCCAGAACTGCTCTGTTTCCCACATTCTTCAGAATATCTTCCTTTGTGTTCAGCAGAACAAAGACATTCATACAGGTTTGGAACTACTTGAGGGTGAGTAAATGATGACAGAATTTTCAATTTTGGGTGAACTATCCCTTTAAGTCATTATCTTCTGTGTACTTATACTCCCCTCTTGTCTCTGTTGGTTGTCCAGTCTCGTCAGTTTGTGGATGCATGAATGTGTAGTGTTTCCCTGTCATTTGGATTATTAAAAGATACTGAACTCTTCTTTGTCGTCTTGCCTCCCTGTGGATTATTTTACACGTCAATCCGTGACAGAAGACCGGACCAAAACTGAAGTATAGTGGCATTTTTGTTCCATTTTGTGTACAGAGCAGCTGGATTCAGGGAATTCAGTTGTTCTTCTTCTCCTGCTGGAGCAGGGGGAGCGCTCCCTTGAGGATCATACACAGGATTTTTTACCACACTCATTTCTCGGATAATTGCCTGACAACATTTTATTACATGAGAAGGCTAAATTATCCTGGGAATTATCTGCTTTTGTGGAGTGGATGCTGGTGAACAATGATTCACCACTCACCATCTTCAACGGCAACGAGGGACTCATCAGCCCCACTCCCAAACCAGAGCCCAGCCAGACTTCACACAGCAAAACGGAGCTAATGCCTGAGCCCGCTGCGGCCAAAGTGCTGGAGGACAGAGCGCGGATTATCGCCCCAGCCTCTGTAGATTTACCTTCTAATTTTGACCCTTTATTTTCCTCATCTCCGCCAAGCCTTGTCAGTCTGTCATCTTCTCTGGTTCTAGCCAGCCCTGATGGTTTCTCCCAGTCATGAATCTATTGAATTTTCGCTGGTTCTGTCCAGGAATCCTCTGTGTCTCCACTGGTTTCATCCAGCTCTAACCCTCCTGAATCTCTCAAGTACCCATCCATCCTCCCTATCCCTTCTCTGCCTTCTGGTTCTGTTTTTCTCTCAATCCCTAGTCTATTATCTGGCTATGCATCTCTTCACTCAATGGCAGCTGCAGCTTATGTCACTCCAGTCCAGCCTCAAGAACCATCACCTCTACTTTGGCCTGTTATTCTGCTAGCCCTGCTGGACTTCCTCGCCTCTTCAGTTCAGCCTGAGTCCTGCACCTGCCTGCCACCACATCTCACTCCATCTAAGCACTCTTCCCCGGCTCCACTGCTGTCCATCACCCCCCTCTGCACACCTTCAGCCAGCTCTTGCATATGTGGATCCGCATCGGGGCTTCCTACCATCAGCTGACTTGGAGTGAGGTTCCCCTCTCTCCACCTGCAGCCACAGGATCCTGGACTCCATCTTTTGACCCTCAGACTCTGCCTTGACTCCTAGCTCCCTCATCTCCACCGCCTCCACCAGGCTAGCTCCAGCTCCACCTTGGTCAGTTGTCGACCATTCACTGCCTCGGGACTCCACTCCTCTGGCTTTGCCTCATCAATTCTTCCCTCTGGCTCTATCAGGCTCCTGCTTCCCACCGGCTCCGCCTTCGTCCTCCGTGGCTCTGACTCCACCGCGGTCTTCCGGATCCCTCCGGATCCTCAGGATTGCCCAGGCTTCGCGTCTGCTCGGCTCCATCTGGGTCACCATCCATGCCGACATCGTTGCAGTAGCTCACACCCCTGGATCTTCCGTCCAGGTTTCCTCCATGGCTCCTCCCTCCTGCAACTCTGCCGTGGGCTTTCGTCTTGGCTGGGCTCTTGTGGTTCACCAGCTGTCTCCTCCTGCTCTGGCCCGCCATTCATCTCATCACACTCCTGGCTCCTCGATGGCTCCTTCCTCCTTCGTCACTTCCCTGGTCCCGCCTGCTCCACCCTCCATCCCGTCTCCTTTCTTCTCTCCACCCGATCTTGTCTTCCCTGTTGTCTCCAGCCCTCTCCTGTCTTCCACACTAGAGTCTTTGGGCCTGTTTACACCTTGGTCACTTCATGCGTTTTCTCTAATCGGATATCTATCTGATTTGTTAAAACGTTTCCATTTACACTTGGCCACATAAATGTGTCTTCGCAAAACGGTTAGAAATCCGGTCTTCAATTCCCGTGCTATATGCAAATTTAACGGAGTTCACGTCAATGAAAGCAACAGATAAGTGCTGCATTTTATTCATTATCAGCTAATTTCAAGATCAAAGACCGCAACAGGAGAGAGTGTGGCATCAGCACTGGAAAGATAGGTTAGTCTCACTACTTTTAATGAAGATGATTGTGTGTTGAGCATCTGCGACTTATTTTCAGTTTCATTTGTGGCAGTTTGCGCATCGGCTTGCTGAAGAGATACTCAGCTACTCATCCGCGGCGATGCGTGTTGCATTAGCACTGTCATATCTGACTATAACATGCCATATAACCTATAAAACGCTCTCACACGTTTATTATTTTAATATTTTGGGAGTAAAATTTGCATATGTGGTTTAAACAACCAGATGCATTTACACTTGTCCAGTTTCGTCTGGAATGCAGCCCAGACCACCTCCTGAAGTGGTTTGAGCAATCAGATTTAAATGCATCTCGAAAGCGTTTCAGAGGGCATTTACACCTGGTCTTTTCACGATCGGATAGCTATCGCTATCGAAAAAACGCATGAAGTGACCAGGTGTAAACAGGCCCTTTGACAGCCCTAGTTTTCTCCTCACGTGCCTTGATTCACCTGCCCTTCATCAATTAAGTCATTATCTTCTGTGTACTTATACTCCCCTCTTGTCTCTGTTGGTTGTCCAGTTTTGTCAGTTTGTGGATGAGTGAATGTGTAGAGTTTCCCTGTCATTTGGATTATTAAAAGATACTGAACTCTTCTTTGTCGTTGTTATGAATCTGGTCCCTGCTGTTCCTCCCGTTCAACACCAGAGGTCTCTACCCTGTTTCCCAAGAACCGCAGCCTGGGAACTGATTATGGACTAGTGCTGTCAATCGATTAAAAAAAAATTAATCGCATTAATCACAGTCATGGACTGTGATTAATCATGATTAATCGCAAATTTAAAATAGTAAGATTTACCTGTAAATGATTACATAATCCTTATTATTCTTTTATCAATATTCTTATTAATATTTTTATTCAGCCATCATCAGCCTTTATACTGGCAATAAAACGTTTACCAAGCCACATCACTTCAATCCCAGTATACATTTACCCAACTATTATCAAAAGTATTTCTAAATAAATACAACAAAACATTTTCTTGCGACCTTACGTGAATTATTATGACAATGTTCTGCAGGTGCATTAGAGCTAACATTAGCATCAAGGTACATAAGACAATTTATGAGATTATTAGTACACTTTTACTCAAAACTCACTTTAAACCACCATGGAGTGTTTGTAATAACTTCCTTTTGCGATCACATGTTTAGTGGTTTACTATTGTTAAAAATATGCTATTTCAGATACACATTATTGTTATGAAAATATCCAAATCTCAAGAAAATCACATACAAACCATATCCTATCGTAATCGTGTGTTTATTATTTTATATAATCTATAGTGGCTGTTGTCATGTTTATTTCTGCTGTGCAAAAGCTGTAACATGTATGCTCTGACTGAAGCTCACGTTGTTTGTGATGTTACAACTGCCTCTCCGTTCTTAAGTTGCCAGGTATACATTCCACGTATAATACACATTAGTAAAAGGATCTATTTTAATTTTTATTTTTCTATATACACTTTGGGCGGCCGCGGTACATTATAAAAGTAGCCCAAAAAACCGCAACCCACGGCTCTGTAATTTTTCCCGCGACTGCATTTCCAAAATAGCCCAATTGTGCAGGAAAACCGCGACCCTGGCAACACTGGTTCGCTGTATCCTTATCACACAACCATAGATGACCGCAGGAAGTTGGGGTCAAACCTTTTCAAACGATTAATTTGCGTTAAAAAAAAAAATTAACACGTTAAAATTTTAAGATTTTTGCATGCGTTAACGTTGACAGCCCTATTGCGGACTCTGTAGGGGCAGATACAAGCAACTAATACATCACTGATACATAATTCACACATATACACACAGACATATACACACATGCATATTTGACACGTCCCCTTTAAAGGTGCCATACAATGCATTGATAGAATATTTTAAATTGTTCTCTTATATATACATAGAAGGTATGTGGCTTAGGTAAGGGCAAAAATCTCCAGAAACGGTTTTACATGTGCAACCCTAGGATTTCTCCCTAGAATGAAATGGTCTGTTATTGGCTTATTTGGAAGGGTCATGAATAATAATGTTAAGCTCTGCTCTGATTGGCTGTTTCACAGTGCGGCTCAATGTTGAGCTCTGCTCTGATTGGCTGTTTCACAGTGCGGCTCATTTCAATAGCTAACAGCAGGAAGGAAACACAGGGAGGAAAATATATATTTCAATACTTTCTCTCGCAGTTATATCGTTGGGTAATTATACTGTATATAAAATGCGGGCATCAGGGAGCCGCTATTAATATGCGGGGCACTGAAACTCCAAGTACTCCTCGCAGCAGACTGTAGTGCGATGACGTCAGGTACCTACGTCACGTATGTGTTTACCGCGCAAAAGAAAAAGTGAAGTATGGTATATCTATAAAACGCATGCACAGTAGCGTGGTGACGTCACGTACCTATGTTACGTATGTATTTACCGTAAATACGCCGGTTCAATAATGGTTCATTCACTTCCGGATGTTCCAAAGGTATGGTGGATTTGAGATTTGGTGGCAGTAAGTCAAAGAACATTTATTTACTTTTGTTTTCTTAAAAATGTGGGGTTGTGTGGCTTTTAATCGTAAGGATGCTTTGGTCATAATCACAGAGTGTCATTGCAAATGTGTGCGATTTCAAACATTTATGACATGTTTTATGATGTGTGTTAATATTCGAAGTGACAGGTATTATGCTGGTCTTTAAAAGTCTTATTTCGCCTAAAACGAGCCTTTAAAGATATCTTAAAATAGAGCAGAAAGACTTATATTAATAAAGTAATGCCATTGATGGTTGCATGCATTGCAAAAAAAAAAAAAAAGTTTCTTATATTTGTCATCTTTTTCATTAACTAACATTATCAAAGATTAACAGATACTGTAACAAATGTATTGTTCATTGTTAGTTCATGTTATTTATTACATTAACTAGTGTTAACCAGTGACACCTTATTGTAAAGTGTTACCTCTTAAATTTAACTTCATGTGACTTTTTAGGGACATTGTCAGTGAGACGAAATTCAGAGAAGAGGCCCACTTCATGTGGCTACACTCTTAAAAATAAAGGTGCTTCACGATGCCATAGAAGAACCTTTTTGTCTAAACGGTTCCATATAGAACCTTTAACATCTGAAGAACCTTTCTGTTTCACAAAAGGTTCTTTGTGGTGAAAGAAGGTTCTTCAGATTATAAAAAGGTAAGGAAGAGATGGTTCGTTAAAGAACCTTTGACTGAATGGTTCTTTGTGGAACCAAAAATGGTTCTTCTGTGGCATCGCTTGAAGAACCTTTTGAAGCACCTTTATTTTTTAAGAGTGTATAGACAGTAAAAAAAGTAGAAAGCTCTTTAATACCTTAACTTGTAGTGAGTACTGTAAAAAGTATTTGAGTGTTTGTCTCTTCTCATCTTTCTGTCTGTCTCCTCTCAACTATCTGTTTTTTTTTCCCTGATAGACTGTATTGCCCTCAACTGTAAAACTTTCAAATTGAAAAAACTTAAAACTTTAAGGCTACACTGTAAAAAGATTGCTGTAAATTTTACAGTAACTTACTGGCAGCTGGATGCCAGTAAGTTACTGTAAAAATGGTTACAGTATTATTACTGTAATTGCATTTACAGTATAATAATGGCTTGACTGTATTTTTATTTACAGTATTTTTACTGTATTTTCATTTACAGTATTACCGTAAATACAGTAAAAATGAGTTTGTGTTGTGTTACATTTCAGTAATTTTGACAGTCAAAGTTGACAAGCTCTCCGATGAGAAACAGCAGGATGGGATTCAGGCAGATCCTTTTTCTTTGCACCCTCTTTCCAGAATTCCAGCTGACCTGTGACATTCAATGCATTTGGTGCCACAAAGATTGACCGTCTGAATGAACCTGCAAGCACAAGAAAAAAAAAAAGCATTATTTTTCAAAGCAGTGTTTACAGAATTTGCCTGAACTGTCAAACTTGGTGCTGTATGCACTTTGATGTTAATAAAACCTTATATACTACATCTGAACACACCTACAAGGGAAGGTACATAATTAGTTGATAATCCATCACATTCAAATTATTAAAGCTCCATTTTTTACAAAGCATTCTCAATCAGTAGAGCAAAGTGCTAGAATGCTGAATTAATGGGTTTGATTCCAGGGGCGGTTCTAGGGTGAGTGGATATCTGGGGCTTAGCCAAGAGACATTAATGAAGAATCCTTCCCTTGTCTTTGTGTTTTTCCTTGTTTTCCTTGCCTTGCCTGTGTCCCGTAACCTTGGACTGTTAACCTGGTTTTAATTTTTAGTGAATGCTATCGGGATGTAAACAGACTTTCAACCAGCATAACAAAAAATGTTTTTAAACAAAATCATCTACCCGGCTTTTAGACACACACTTCAGAATTTCACCTGTTTTACTTACTGTTTAATGAATACTGTGAATTTGAACATACTGCCATACTGTTTTTACATATTATATAGTACAGAAGTAGGCACCCCGTTGAAAAAACCTGCATATGCTGGTTAGATATGTTTTGAAGCATGGCTGCTGGTTTGAGCTGGTTTAAGATGGTCTTTAGCTGGTCATGAGCTGGTTTAAGCTGGTTTTAAGCTGGTCATGTACTGGTCCTAAACTGGTCCTAAAGACCAGCACATGACCAGATTAAACCAGCTCATGACCAGCACTTGACCAGCTAAGGACCAGCTTAAACCAGCTCAAACCAGCAGCCATGATTCAGAACATAACTAACCAGCATATGCTGTTTTTTTTTTTTTTTCAACAGGGCATATTTGGAAATGGCATTGGTTTCTATTTCTGCAGTCTTGAACCAGTCACGTTCACTGAAATCTCATTGGTCCAAAATCTTGTTCCTCAAAGCCGTACAATGATTATCATAAATCTTGTGACTGGCTGTGACTGTGTCATGTTACGCCACATTACTGCTTTCATTGTTTACAAATTGCTTGTCGTGGGAATCTTATCATATTGTGCCTGATTAGGTCATGATGAAATGGATTAACAATCCCACAATTATGTTTTGTTTACATTTCCCACACTTTCAAAGGAAGTTGATGCCAACATCTGGTCAAGGAATGATGATAAATATTTCTCATTCCAAGTTCCATTATCAAACTGATTTCATTCCTTATAAGAGGTCAGCTAAAAATAAAGCCTATTATTTTTGAGCAACAGTTCCCAAAACCATTAAAGAAAAAGGGCAAGCACATTTAAGGTAATGTCACATAAACTCTGTCAATAAAATAAATGGATTAACCTATATCTCTGTGAAATATATATTCATATATACAATATCCATCTCTGTAAATGTCCCAAGAACAGCTTGTGTCCAGACAGACTGTAGATCAAACACACACAAACTCTCCCCTCAACAAGAGGAAAGAATGAAAGATCCCGAGAGAAAGTCCTGACTGATGGAAAGTGATGGATATAATTTATTAAAATGACAGAATGTGAGAAAAAAGCAACCAGCCTCATTAGAGCGTGAGATTGAAGTAGGACAGTATACAGCTTTGATGCAAATGAAGCAGTAAGCGTTGTGTAAACAGAAAGACGACCATCTGAATGCCCACATTCATATCTGTGAAGCAACCATTAAGTCACAATAGATGTGCTCTCTGCTTTCGTGCTTCTGAATCCACACATAATTTCATGCAAAACAGCCACAGAACATTAACTAGTACAATCGTCTTTGCTATGTTCGTGTGCACATATTTTTCTCCTATCAGAGAGACACAACATAGTTCAGAGGACACAAAATGAAACGTTAACCTCTCAAGATTTTGCCCTGTGTTTGATCGCTCTGAATAGTAAAGCGTGAAACTCAATTTAAGAGTCTTGCTTGTCACACTGCACTGTTGACGCGCAGCCTGTAGCCAGTGATGCAGAAATGATCTCCTGCACACTAGAGACTTAGAGGTGAAAGCAATCAGAGAAGTTTGCCAAAGTCATTAAATGTCAAATCTACGATCAGTCCAGCTTATTATGTACACACTGATTGGATTGCAAGCATGCTACCAACTAGAACAGGATTTCTCAACCAAAGGGGCAAAAGATACCTTAAAATAAGCTAAAACATCAAGATATATAATGTATTTTCATTTGATGAACCAGTATTCCCACTGTCTTGCTTAACCTGGATATATGAGGTAGTTTACTTTTAAAAGTAAGATTAGACCTGGAAGAGTCAGAAAAGTTGTGTACATTAATAAAATAGAAAAGATTCAGCTCTTAAAACTTAAATTTATATTTACTGTAAGTTTACACACACACTGTTATTTTTTGTAGATCAATAGACTTTTTTGGTCTCCATAGAACTGTCCTACTTCTCCTTTTATGTCTCCATGATGTCTTAATACATTAAATATAACTCTCACTGTGTAAAAATAGTTAATCATAAATTAACTTTCTTCTCACTTTTATTTAGTGAGCATGGGGATAAATCTGAAATCATTTTACTACTTTGGTATAGATAATGATGACATTAGAGTCTGTTAAGACTTTATTTAGTGAGCATGGGGATAAATCTGAAATCATTTTACTACTTTGGTATAGATAATGATGACATTAGAGTCTGTTAAGACTATTAAATGATTACCAGTTAAAGTATTCTCAAGAAAACATGTTTTGTTTTGAGTATTTCTTCATAAATTACATTAGATTAGAAATATAAATTGAGTAGAAAATTATAGCATCCAAGAGACATAATTATGATGTGATAACAAGTGTAAACATCAGAAAGTAATAGTCTTACTCTGAAAAATTCCAAAATACTATTAAAAAAAGCAGAAAGAATGTTACAACTAAAAATTAAAACCTTTACAAGCCCTGTCTCTCAGCAACAACATTACACTGCATTTCCATAGATTCCATGTTGTTCATTAAACATGAAGTTGGGATGAAATAAATTTTCACCCAGCCTAGTGTCCAACTGCATGTTATAGATCTTATTGTGAATAATTCATCCTTGCATGTTTCTTTTTTTTTTTTTAATCAAAATGTCACAATAACTGGATCTTCCAGTAAAAATGACAGAACTCTCCAATCACTGAATCAGTTTAAACTCTGCCCATTCAATCTTGCGTTCATCTGCCTCTACTGTTAAGTGCAACACCCACATCTCAACATCCAATCAACAGCCGAAGCATAAAACCAAGTCCCTGCCCTACATTTTTCATCATGACTTCAAGTTTCTGAGTCTAGAATACAATTTAATGTAAATTCATTTAAAAAAATAGAATATCCATATCAAAAAGCAACAGATTTCATGGTTTTCTTCAGCTTGCATCACAATCATTAACTGTAATCAAAAGCCTATGAAAGCAACTAAATCCATCGGCTTTGAACTATAAAGGTAATAAACAAGGAGTTTTGATTTGCTTGAACTCATAAGTGAACATGCATTTTACCTCTATGATAGAACTGCAGCTTCCATCCCTGTTTTCCCCCTGAAATAGTCAAAATGAGTAAATAGAGCTAGGTTTTGTATGGATGGTTCAGACAGTAATGGTATTGAAGAGACGTGCCGTCCAGCACAGGCACAGTGAATTCTGGGCACGCAACCCACTGGGGCTCTTGTGCGGCACACAAATGGATGAATTGGCAAGACATTCTGTCAGGGCCGTTCTTTCAAAGAGCTGTCAAAGCCCATTGATGTGATGCCTCTGAAACCCAGTAGGTCGAGCAATGTCTCACCTCAGCCTTCTGTGCAGGTAAGGAGCTTATGTCTGTCTGCTGTTCAAGAGTAAACGATATGCCTGCTTTCAACATTATTACCGGTTATTCTTGCTGCTTCTCCAATATCACATAACATCCGTTCTCATTCTGATCACTTATTTTGCTTTGAAGGAAATTATGCTTTTTGCTGCCGTTGGTTACCAGAAAGGCCATTGCATTAAATTATGCTGAGAAGTGATTCAGCGTGGGAGAATGGTGCTTTAATGCCATGAGAAATATAAACAGTCAAATTGAGTTAACTTCTTGGTGGGCATAACCTGTAACCTCATATTTCTCACATGATCACAAGTGTTTCATATTACATGGCAATGTTTCCTGCAGCGGAAGTGAAAATGACGCAACCTGTGTAGTCTGATTCACAAGCAAATGATTCCTATGAATCAGTTTTGAAAAAGATTTAGGAATAAATGTTTTCAGTCTGGTAAATCATTCTGACAGATCCTTCACTGAATGAATCTTTTTGATTCACTTACTGAATTTATTGACTGGTTATCTTCATTCTTATATGGTAATGTAATAAAATTGATATAGACCTACCCAATGTAATAATATGACGTGGAAATTTAAAAAAAAAAAAAAAAAGAGAAGTAAAAGAGAAAAATGTGTTCTTCGCGGTATGTTAAAATCCCATTGAATGTCTGAGGTGAAACTGCTGTACATATTTTTTTGAAAATGTATGATTTCTAAAACAGTTCTAAAGTAAACCGTTCAACAACAAATGCAAACACAAGCTTCCAAAAGAAAGAATATTTGCATTTTCTGCCTGTATTATTCATTGTTCAGTGCTATAAAAAGAACACACATATGTAAAAATCATGAAAATGTGTATCATATGTAAATGGCATGAAAAGCAGACAGCAACACATTGATTCCATGTTGTTTTATTTGGATTCTGTGTGTTTTCTCTCTCTGGGGTACTGAATGTGCAGGAAGTCCTCACAGCTGTTATATCATTTGATGCAATATTTCTGTGAAGTAATGCCAGGATGAACAAGGAACTGACTATTACTATTAAAGCCTACAAAGCTGATTTTCTCTTCTTTTTCAGTATTAACTCATGATACAAGAACTAAAGAAAAATAAGTCTTGTATGATGTATGAAATGTCTTGAAATGTATGATCAGAAAAAATATGCTGAGTATGTGCTCCACAGAATCAAAGGAATTCTAATATAAATCTGTTGCCAAGTATCACAATACAATATTGACATGCATTTCATTTAACTGGAACATTTTATCTCTAACATCAGCATCTTCTCAATTAGTTTGTTCTGGATCAAATACATGCAATCCATGCAAGTCAAACTTAAACACTAATGGAAATGTAAAGCTATTGGAATGGTTTGTTTTGGTTTTTACATGCCTCTAAATGTAAACTGGACTTAGCCAATTACATTTTTGCTTTTTGCAAAAAAAAAAATTTAAAAAATAAATAAAAAGATGTCAATGATAAATAAAATCTTTAGAGCAAAATAATAAAATATTTAGCTATAAAAAGTTATTAGAAATGTACTATTTGTATTCATGTTAGTTCTATGTGCTGTAATTTTGAAAAACCTTTTTTGCCATTTTCAAGAAAATTTTACAATACATATGTAATGTGGTGTAACCATCAAGTACAAAGTAATAACATATTTTCCTTACAACTTAAATATGTGAAAGTACAAATTCTAAATATATTTTTCGAGGTATTTATTTATTTATTTTATTATTATTTTTTTTTTTACAAATTATTAATATTATTAAGTTTTTGCCGGGCTGCCACACATGACAAATTACAACCAGAGCAGAACTAAACATGTCATACCTTTTCATAAAAGGTCAAATAATCTGTTATTTTAAAAGACTCATTTACTTTGACACACATGCATTGCATTTTTTGTGGCCTATATTGTTGAATAAATGCATAGTTCTAGGCTAAATAATAATAATAATAATAAAGCTTCCATAAGCTTTTATCCAAGACTGGTTCATACATTTTATCAGTAGGTGAGTTCCTTGCATTTAACCCATTACTTGAGTTGCTAACACTATACAAACTGAGTTAGAGTTTGACTCTGAAGGTAGAAGAGTGCTGGTGCTGGTGTTAATCAACATGACACTTTTTTATTTATTCTCTATTATATGCACAGGTAAAATAAAAAGCAGGGAACAAAATTTGTTTTGCCACGATATACTGTGCACAAATGAATGAAAAATGCATTAAAGTCCTAAATTGGCCTACTAATCCATCATTAAATGTCAAAATCTTACAATTTATCAAAGTAAAACCCTCGCCTGCAGAATTTGTAAAAGTCAGCCACATATTTTTTCCAAGATGCCTCAAACATGAAATTGTGAAGCATGAATAGCTGGAAGATTGTTAATAAGATTGAAGGTAATGTGTCAGGAGAATCATGCTTAATGGATTTCAGTTAAGACAGAAAAAGCCATTATATCTAAAAATTAAAACAGTCATATGTGCACTATAGGAACAAATTTCCCATGAACATAACGCCCGTGGAGGATGAAGACAGTGTGCTGTTTTGTTTCACACTTCTGTCCTAGGAGTTAAGTTAATCAAAATAATAATACGTGAATAGAAGACATCTCTTCTCATTTCCAACCAACTGCCACTGCTGTCTCCGGGGACATACAACATTCAACATTCAAGTCTGATGTGTCTTGTGAAGCTTTAGCCTGATTTGAATTACAATGAAACTGCATACAGACTAGAAGTTAACCTTTTAGAACACTTCTGACAATAACACAGTGATGCAGTTTAGTCATTAGGTGGTTTCACATATTAAACCTGGTACATTGCTGTAAAATGACTAGACTGACTTTTCTGGTAAATGCTTAAATATTCTATTCACACAATAATCCATCGTTTTACTATTAAGACACTGTAACAACACCATTCACACATCAGTACCAAAATACCAGTAAACTGATGTCAATCAGTGGAAATGACCTTTAAACGTTGTATTGTTTGTTTGTTTTTTCATTTGTCCAAATGAGGAGAAGTGGTTTAGGGTGTGTTCAGACTTACTTTTTAATACCAAACCAGTATTAAAAACGATTTGATTTCTATTCAAAACTATTCAATGGCCAATTTGAAAAAAATTATGCCGATATCTCTTGCCGATAAGATGAATAGCTCACATGAGCTCAGGTGCTAGCGATAAGATCAAGTCAGCAGTGTGGTCATTCTTAAAGCAAATTTTTGCCTGAATGGTGATTAGATTCACTGTTTTGGATTGGCGCATTTAATTTGAGAAAGCACATACAGAGTGACACGTCAGGTGTGCGATAAGAGTCAACATTTATCTACTTGCTCGGCTTTTTATTTATTTAGGGGGCGCTGTTGGCTTACTTGTAATAAAATGAAAAGTAAAATACACAAATAACATTACAGGTCAGAAACTATATAGGTTACATGAATAAAAATCACAAACATGACACTTGTAAATTAAATAATTTAATATATACAGATTTATTCATTAATATGTACTAGATTTTTAAAAATGGATTATGAAAACTTTTAGAGCTTTTACAGCTCTTTTGCTTAGACCATCTATGTTAAATGTTAAATCCACAAATAAAATGTTAAGGCCTAAAAAAAACAGCATTGATTTTATTGTTATTTTCAAATCTTTCAATGTACTCTCATTAAAAAAAAGAACTTTAATAATGTTTATTAGTTCTAAAAATTAAGTTTTTGCTCAAAACTAACCAAAATTGAAAAATAATTTGTTTATAATTTCTGCACAGGAGAGACTTGGTGTTTTTTCAAAACAAAAGTAAATACATATCGGCATCAGCTATCGACCAAAATTATTTGAAAAATATCGGCGTATTGGATATTGGCTAAAATCTAATATTGTGCATCTATTTTTACTGGATAAGAGCTTATAAAATTTGTAACGGATTAAAAACAGCAGCAGGAATTCCCTTGTTGCACACACAAACAAAGATCTGCTGCAAGGAGATGGCAGTTCTGAGAGCTGTAGCGAATTGTAATTGGTTTTGGTTTGTGTCAATGCCTTTGGTCCATATTGTGTTCATATTTCAGTCGACCGCAGCATAGTTCATTTCCTCTGTCCACTTGTTTTAAAATACATGAACTACACCACAGTGTGGTTAATATGTCTGGTTAAATATCAGTGTAAGTTCAGTGGTTTCATGCTCTCAGTATTTCACACAACATGCACATTGTGGTTGGCACAACCCATGTTTATTCTCATTGCAAGCGATCCCATATTTAATAAATTTGTAGTATTGTTCTTGTTTTTTGAGCACAAGGGCATGTCACGGTCATGCTCCTGCTCTTTTGACATCTGGCTAGTTTGACTAGCTTTTACCAGTTTGATTGAACGCTTGACCTTTGACTTGAACAACAAAGGATATGGGAAGCCTTTTCTCCTTGTTTTAACATGTTTATAAGCCTGTTAATTTCTGCCATTCCATTTATGCACAATAAATGTTACTATTTGCATTTAGCATTGTTTTTTCCCTGCTATCTATGATCAGATTCATTTGTGGGTTGCAACCCACCAGCTGAGAGTCACTTGGCCTTTTGTCACTTTATCATTCAGTAATACAGAGGATATGTCCGTCTTTGCTATTTTCAAGCAGCCAGGCGGATTTGGGCTCTTCATTAATAGGCATATGAATCAGTCCATCAAGGAATCATTATACATGCAAGGAAATGTCAATTTCAGACTTTCAATTGGTCTGGCACCGCTGAGGATGTTTATTATGATGCATGGTTTCCCACTTGACAGATGATTGGTTGAGCCTGGGTTGTCTCCAGATCTTCTCCATTGGGAGGTGACTTATCATTTCATGCAAGGGAACGCATGGGATAGATTGCTTTTGTTGCTAGACTACCAAGCTGCAACGTTAATGAAATCAGTCCTCTAACACAAAACACTGTTGCCTGCTTTGACAAGAGCCTAAAATAATGTTGATGCCAAATATTCTTAGCCGGTTGTCATCTAGAATATCCATGGAAGATGACAACTACAATCAATAACGTTCAGATGTGCCAACGTAAGTGATGATGTGATTCGCACGTTAACATGTTGTACTTGAATTCTGATGGTTTTTGCACTGTTTTAGACATATTTCATCAAGCTGAAGTGTAAATAAACAGTAGCATATTCACTGGCTGTGCAAGGAGAACAGTACCATATGGTACAAGCTTGTTCCAGAGATCTCATCTGTGCCTGACTCTGTTTTTGGGCAGAACTGATCACACCTCATACTTTGGTATACTTTCATATTTGTCATTAATTCCTTACAAACTCTCTACAATCCAGAGGAAATATGTGCTGTTATAATGCACATTTCACGGCTGCTTTGATGGTGCTTCAAAGCATTACTTAAATGAAAAGTGCAACAGGAAAATAAATGAAGCATTTTTTCTAGTAAACAAATTATGTTTCCCTTGCCAGAGAGATTTGGATCTGAACAAATGGACCTCCAACTTCACTGAAGTTTTACAGAACGCAGCTGGCAACTTGCTTCAAACAAACTTTACATGTCAACGATTAATCACTGCACATGCTGTCTAGTATATTAACACCAAAAACCTTTAGTTTTACAACTAAACTCTACTTGATCTACTCATATTAGACATTAGTTTCTAAAGACTAAACTTTAGCTAAAACTGTATTTAAAAAAATATTAAAGATGCTCATTCTCCACTCTCATAAACAATAAGACCCAGCCTGGTAGGAATCTGGAATGGTTCAGACTCAGAGGCAACAGTCTATTGCTGTAATGTAAACAGCCTGTGAATGGTGGAGGTTTGGTGTCTGCTTTAATGTATGAATGTGCTTATAGCACTATAGGGTTTAACCAACACCAAAACCGTTGCATGGGCTGTGCCAAGTGTGCCACCGCACAGGGCCTCGTGCCTCTACAGGGTCTTGTGGCAAAATAAAGTGACAGGTGGCTTGATGATGTAAAGCCAAAAGTTCATGTTTTGTCCTTTGAAAGACTACAATAGGTTAGTTAAAAGTCATAGCTAATAGTGAGACTATGTGTATCATGATGCTGTATTATTCAGCTTGTTAAAAATGTATTATTCAGTAGAACTTACACTCGCTGTTGGGCAAAAACTTCATAAGTTCAAAACCGCTAGTTTTCAGGAAATGGAAAAAACACTGTGCTGTTAAAGTTGTTGTTGTGGCTTTGTATATGGTCAGATGCGTGCATGTGTCATATTATTAACATTTTACCAAAATCAAGCTCAAGTGGAGTTACGAGGTTTTAAATAAGTATAGTGTTTACTGAGTAAAGAAAACACTGTACATATTCAAACAACCATTCTTTATTTATTTTTTTACCCTTGCATTGCGAACGTGTCCAAAATGTGTGTGGCACTTCATTCAAGCTTGAGTTAGGTTTGGTTGCAAGCACTTTTTAATACTTTTCATTGGTTAAATATTTGCAAAACCCACAGGAAGGTTGACCAACAGTAATGAATTATAAAACAAATAAATAAATAAAATGAGCGCGTGCATGTAAATGATTGTTACGGATTCTTGTCAGTGAGCAAGCATCATTTGTCAAGTTCATAGGGAGCTTTACTTTTAAATTCTAATTTTGGCCGTCTCTGAAATGGGTCAAACCACAGATATTACCTGAGAAGTTCAAGTAAATACACTAGAAATCCTGAAATGAATGTACAGCGTTGCAGCATTCAGCTGAATAAAATAGGTTTACTCTCGGTTTTGTCATGGTGCACACAAGGGAATGGAGGAGACGAGAGGTAAACTTCAAAATAACAGTCTTTAATCCAGAAAGGGGTACACACGGTAGGGCAGAGACACACAGGAACAAGACATCGACGTTAATACCAAACGCTAGACTCAGGGAAAACACAGGGCTTAAATAATCAAACTAAACAAGATAATTAACAAACACAGCTGGTAACAAATGAACTAATAATGAAACAATAAAGACAGGAACAGGAACATAACCAAATATGGGCATACATGAGGGAAAACTAAGTCTAGGGGAGCACGAGACAGAAAACTACAACACCAGACAGGACACAGGTCTGACAGGTTTATCTGTCCATTAGATGCAAGTTAAAGCTGTGTTCGTTAGGTGCGGCCCTCATGCTTACTTTTTTCTAAAAATCATGTTTTCATGCAGTTCACAAAAGTCTATTTTTAGATTTTTTTTTTTTTGCATTATATTTCATATTTTCATTATATGTTCATTTTACAATTTTTCCTAAGTTTCATTATCATCAATCAATAAATCAATCAACCCAAGAGAAAATCTATTCTCTTGACTAGCATTATGAATGCATGTGATTTTTCTTGTACAGAGTAAAGCAATATTAATCTTCAATAAGTCTAAAAGGGTTTGGCAGCCAGTTCTGCAGAATAGCCAGTTCTGAAGGCTACAATTAGACATTTTGCAATGTGATGTGGTTTAGAAATGTAGAAATCTCATAGAGGAAGCAAGACAGTTCATTTCTACATCTGAAATATAGAAAATAAGCAGAAAATGTAACATATCCCATTGCATGTACCCATTTATTTGTGATGTCTTAAAAAAGCTGTCATTACCTGCCCATATTCTACGTGTGTGCCACAGACGGTGTGTGATCTCTCGAGTCTGTGCAGGCCATTAGCTGCATCCTGTGTGGAGAAAAACAAACAGTGACAAACAAGACATCTCCACATCATCACTCAGCGGGTCACTGGATAGATCCTGTTACCTGGTGAGACGGTCAGGACCATCACTGCATTCAGTGGTGAGAATTAGTAGAGACTAGAGAGACATTCAAGCAATGTGTTGAAAAACTGCTTAAATATTGCAGAAATAGCAAACATGATCTCAATTTGTAGTTAGTTCAACTAAAAATGAAAATTACGTCATAATTTTCTCAACCTCATGTAATTTCAAACCTGTGAGTAACAAAAGAAGAATTTACTGGTCACTCTTTTCTGTGCGACTGCAACTGGAGTTTAATTCAAAGGTAATGAATATTCAGGAGCAGTGAATAACCTAAATTTCTGATTATTTAAGCTTGACAGCTCCAGTACCCATTTACTTTATTTAAAATGGAAAAACAATTGGCCATATTCTTCAGAATTCAGCTTCTGTGTTACATGTAAAAAACGGGTTTGAAAAGGATTCAAATGAGGATGAGCTGAGTAAATAACTTCTGTTTGATTCTGTTTTCTGTTTGATTCCAAGAATAAATTTGTAAAAAAAAAAAAAAAAAAAAAATGCCAGGAATTTCTTCAAAAACAAACCTTCAGGCTTATTTCAACCTCCCACGTTCAAATCTCTTACCTTATGATTTATAAACCCAGAATCCAGAAATCTTATCTGAAGAATTACAGTTGTTTTTATTAAATCATTCTGCACCAATGAGTTACATCTATCACAATTAGAAAAGACAATGACAAGCAGCATAGGATTTCTATCGGCCATCTTACTTGTTTGTGATAAACTGCTTGTTTCAATATTCTGTGGCTTAGTACAGCTCAGTAATATTGAAAAACTGATTATAGTATAAAGAATGGCTGACAAATAGACTGAACTGAGCTGTTTGTGAAGGAAAGAACAAATAATCCCACATGATCCTCTTAAGTGTCAATTAAAAACATACAATCATTTAATCTATGCTTCCAACCCTAGAATGTGTAATTTTCAAAGATAATTTAATGTTAAAATAGATTTTATATCCCAGCTTAATATGCAAAAACTATTGATTGATTCCCCCAAAACATAAAAAAAAATAAAAAAAGTGTTGTTTGTTTCACTCAACCAATGGCTTGTGTTTGATGAGGGACTATCTGTGTTCAGGAAACCTAATTGAAAACAGTCACTAGTGGCGCAGAAATTACACACTTAACACACTTGATCAAGAAATATGTCATAAATACAGTGGCATTTGTTAATAGAGAACTAATGAATGAAAGATCAGTGTCATAGGTTACAAATACCATAGCATGACAGAAGATATGATTTGTGAAACTAATAAAGTCAGAGGCTCTATAAAAAGTAAGATTAATATCCTTCGACCCTTATTATAATTAAAACTGTCCAATGATTGATGGCAGTCATTTGACCTGTAGGAACCCTCATGTATCTGAAACATGCTACTCAAGTTCGCCATGTCTAGTAAAATACAATAAAGGAGTAAAATACAATAAACCAATAATAATAATAATTATTATTATTATAAATATTATTATTATTATTACTAAACTAAGATGCTTACTTAGTTTCTATAAAGTACTTTAGATAAAAATCAAATCAATTTACTCAAATAAGACATTTTACAGAATGTCCAAGCTACTCTTTTCAAATGTATTCATATACTTTTTAAAGAGATGGTCATTTCAGAGCTTGAGATTCCCTTTGCCAACAAACATGAGGGTGAGTAAAAGATGACAAAATCAGCCTTAATAATTCAATATTGAAATGTACAAATATTAAAGATTTTTGTATCTCTCAGCATTCAGCTGGCATGGGAGTTCAGAGGATAATGAATTCAGCAGGAGCTCTGACCTTGGAATAAACCAGCCACGCTTGCTGTAGGAAATGTGACTGTGGAAAAGGTCTAAAGTAAACTGCCACAAGCTGCCTTTATTAAACAAAGTCTGTTCACTGTGTGATTTCGATCTCTTGGCCTGACAGGACAGGATGTGAGATAACTATCAGCCCGAGCGGTCCATCCATGCAAACACTGAAACAAAAAGAGATCTAGTCGGCAGGACATTTGCCTTGTGCCTTTAGTCATTCCTGACTGAATTCTACATTTACACATTACATTTATTTAGCTGACAGAAATGCATCTCAGACTCTTACCGCATTTTTGGTGGGGCTCACAGCGAATATATCAACATATATATGATTTTTTTTCTTTATATAAAACTATTTTACATTATTTCCATAAACCTTAAAATGCAACATAATTGTGCAAAATTTAAAATACAGGTTAAAAACCTTATAAAAAATCAATAGGCCTATGGAAAATTCCTTCATATTATTACAATCAATTGTGTTCTGTTTTTACAGTTTTTTACAGGGTATATGAAAATGTTTAAGCTAAGTTTTACTCTGTTACTCTACTTACAGATAGTTTACCTAAAAATGAAAATTCTCTTATTATTTACTGAAATTCTGTCATACCTAACCTGCATGACTTTCTTTCATTTGTTGAACACAAAAGGTAATTATGAAGAATATTCTGATTGCTCTTTTTACTAAAATAAAAGCAAATAAGGAGGATAAAAGGAGGTAAAGGCCCCATAACAGTATAATGAAGGTGGCTACATAATTTATGCAGTACATATACTTAACTTCTAAAGCCATATGATCACTTTGTCTGAGAAACACAACAACAAAAAAATTATTTGCTATGCGCAGGAATTCTTGACATTTGGCCATTCGACTTGCTGCGTTTATGAGAGAAGTAGCAATTTGTGAACAAATTGATTTTCTAATTTGGATCTTTCAAAGCTGCATTCCGTAACTTTTTTTGGTTAAAAATGATCCAAAATCAATTTCTAAGCAAGTATATAACCAATCAGTGTTCAAAACTATCTCCTTACCTTAGCCCGATTCACAACAGCAAGCTCGTAATAACGTTTTATAACTTGAGTGTTTAAGGCTGGTTAAGGCTATAGGGATACATATGGCGCTACTGGGCAAAACTTACGGACTGCAGCTTTAAATTGGATCTTTTTGGAATTGTTTGATCCAATTTTCATATTATAAATTTTACAATACATACATACATACATACTTACACACACACACACACACACACACACACACACACACATATATATATATATATATATATATATATACACATACACATATACTCAAGCACAGAATTTGTACTCCAGCACTAAGGATAGGTGGATGTTGCTTGATGCAATAAAACACGTCAGGTCATAGGAGTGAATGTGTATCGCCAGCTCATCAGCAAATGAAACCAGGGGACAGAGCCGTAGTGAATAAAAGAACAGATGCCCACTGGCAGACAGGGAAAAGAACACTGCAGATATTTGAAACTTCATCTGTATTCCACTTGTGATCTATGTGGCAGAGTGATGCGTAATGTCTGAAACTCTATAAATTGTTAGAAATCAGAATCAGAATCCCTATTCTTTGGATATATTAACTCCTATATTATCTTAATTTCTCGATGACCTTTATCAACTCGATTGGTGGGACGAATTAATTCAATAAACAATAATGTTCAATACGTTCAATAAACAATAATGTCAAGCTCTATCAACAGCATAAGACCAAGACCAGTAATGAAACTAATAAGTTTTTTTTATTTTTTATTTCATGTTGGCTTTGAGTCAACAACATGATGCATCTATTAATTAATTTGATTAATTAATTAGTTCTAAAATACATTAAAGATGCAATTCATACATATTAATGAGTTGAATACAGGATGCCTTCAGACCCTCATGACTGTGTGTCAAGGTCAATAAGTCTCTTAAAATATCAGATAATTTGACATGGCAAGGTTATTTGTTAGTAAAATATTATGAGATGGAACCAAAACCATTTTAATTATATAAAATATCTATTTATGAATTAATAATTCATATTATTGGTAAAAAAAATAAAATAAAAATAAAAAATCCTTCTATCTCGAAATATAGAAATATAAAATATATTTAAAATGTTTAAAAATGTGCACATGTATTCAGTGTATAAGGAACATGTATTCAGTGTATAAGGAAAATTCACCGTTCAGAATTTGGAGTTAGTAAGATTTATGTTTTGTTTGTTTTTTTCAATACTATTACCATTTAAAGTTTACTTTATTCTATTTGAGTATATTTCAAAATGTAATTTATTCATGTGAAGCAAAGCTTAATTTTCAGCATCATGACCTCAGTCTTCAGCATCACATGATCCTTCAGAAATCATTCTAATATGCTGATTTGCTGCTCAAGAAACATTTATTATTATTGTCAATGCTGAAAACACTTGTCATGCTTAATATTTTTGTGGACACAAATACATATTTTTTTCAGAACTGTTTGATAAATGATTGATGTACAGCATATATTTGAATTCTAAACCTTTTGTACATTATGAAAGTGTACTGTGAAATTTTGATCAGTTTAAAGCATTTTTGGTTGTTGAATAAAATTATTAATTTGAATCGATTTCTTTCAACAACAAGAGCAACAAAAATCTTACTGACCCCAAACTTGGCAATAAATTATTTTTTTTCTTTCTTCAAAATAGTATAAAGGTTTTTCCATAACCATAGCAGCATAAATACAAAGAGTAAATGTCTAAGAACTTAGTGCATGTTTTAATCTAGAATTTTTCCCTTTCTTTACCATAGACACTTTGACTTTTGTATTTAACCCACAAAATTCCCTTAAATTCCTTTAAACAGACAACATTCACAGCTTCTCTAACAGTATCCACTACGAGTAGTCAATGGTATGACTCATGGTTTTACAATCATTCTGAGGTATTCCAAGCAATTTTAAGTTATAGTTCAAAGTCCAGGGTCATATCCGACTGGAAGCTTACACACTGAATTTCCAGACATAAATGTGTAACTGTATTTGTCATCTGAGTGCTCATTTAGGACTCATCTGAATTTTATTACATCCCACCGAGAGATTACCCTCAGTTTAGAGATAAATAGGATAAATCTGATATGATAGCTTTTATATTTGTTTTGGCAGACGGGACGATTTGCACAACAGCAGAAAGCGGAGCATACAGTCCCAGAGGCTTACTCAAACATTCAGAGAGATGTTTTACACATTAGCAGTTGTGGAAAAAAAATAAAATAACATTTATGGGATTGGACTACCCATTATTATAGGGGTTAATATTATTTGTAAAGGCTACAGTAAGAAAAAAAAAAAAAAAACCTTGGTATTTATCTTTTCATTGTCTATTATTCTACCAGTTTTTTTCAGCAATGTTTAGTAAAAGCCGTGGGTGAAATGAGTGACTTAGACTTCCAAAGAAGGCAAATCATGGAAGCCCATTTAGCAGGAGCATCTGTAACTTTAACAGCCCAATTGTGTGGTGTTTACAGTATTTACAGTTACAACTGCTTACACAAAGCATGCCAAGACTTAATCAGCAAAGAAGAATAGTGGGCAAAAACCGAAAGGCACCATCAAACACTTATGCGCACCATCCAAACAACACAGAACTCTTGCAGCAAAGTGACAGCAAACCTCAATATTCACCTGTTTCCAAAAAAAAAGACCACTGAGAACTTCACAAAGTCAACATCCATGAAAGAGCTGACTTTAATTACAGACACCAATGCTAAATCGCAAAAAAACTGAGTCATGATCATAAAACCTGGACAGAGCACCAAGAATAATTTCTATATACAATCATCTGATTGTATTATCAAATATTATTCACAGTAAACAGTTACGGAGAGAGAAGCAGATTGCCTCCTTCAACATCTCTGAAGCAACTGCAAGCTGTTTTGATAGATAACATTCCACTGGAGACTATTCAAAGTTCTATTCAAAGTTTAAAATCTGTTCTAAGAATGAAGAAAGCTGTATTATAGCAAATGGTGGTGAAACACCCTAATAAAGAAAAGGTTGTTCACGTTCTTTTGTCCAAGTCCTGTATCTTAAACCCTTTTACACTTCAAAGGGTGAGTCACAAACCTCTTATATGCCTTTATATGCCGTGGACTGATAACAGCTTTCTTTGTAAAAAGCAGTGGTGACATAATTTAATGGCATTAAATTACTGCTCTGGTGGGTGCTGAATTAAAAAACACCTGAATAATTATGTTGTTCTGCAAAAGCAAGCGAAATTTCACCATGTAAACTTTACACTCTACATTTTTATTTATTTGTATATTTATCCCCATTGAGATTTTATACCTTCTCTCTTACTCTTCATTTTCAATGGCTGTTTTCTTTAGCTGCTGTGCCTTTAAGGCTCCAATTAATTCAACAATCCATTCCATTTAATATATGTGACTCTGCTTATTACAGGCCATTATTGCAGTCCATTTGGAAAGAACAACCTGAAAATTCCTGAAACAAAAGCTCAAATCGCACACCATCTATCAAAATAGCACACATGAAATGTAACACTCTAGAAAAACACTGAATGACGTCAGGCAAACACAGAACCAATACCTGCCCTCTCCATGGTTCTTCTGCCTGTTTTCATTGTCCCTCATACGATCAAAGCCCCTCTGACATTCATGCCATATTGAGACATAGAGAGGGATAATTGTGAGCCCCTCCTCTATGTTTTTTACAGATGAACCCTGCTTGAATTTTATCTAGCAAATGGCTCATTTGCTGTCTTCCTGCCCGGGAGAGTCTTAAAATGAACCTCTATTCCTCTTCTCAACCATTTCATACAATTTCAGTTTTTGATTGAGGAAGGAACCAATAAGTGCATAAGATCCTTTCTGATGAGATCTATAATGCTGATCCTCACTGCCCATTGTATTAGATTCCACCTCTGATTGCTTTGGTATAAGACACCAAGCCAAAATGACCAAAAAGGAAGGAAAATACAGGAAACCCATTAGCTCAGTGATGTCTTAGTGCATTACCATAAAAAAAAAAAATATATATATATATATATATATATGTGTGTGTGTGTGTGTGTGTGTGTGTGTGTGTGTGTGTGTGTGTGTGTGCGTGTGTTTATGTATATATATTTTTATTAATATATTTTTATTTACTTAAATTATACTTTTGGCCATTTTTATATATTTTGGAAAATATGTTTAAAAATATAATTATATTTAAAAATATGTTTTACCCTTTATTTATTGTGAACATATAACACACTTGAATAAAAAATCAGCAAGGACAATAAAAACATATATAAATATACTATATACACTGCCCGTCCAAAAAAAAAGTCACCACCTGGATTTAACTAAGCAAATAGGTAAGAGCCTCCCATTGGATAATTACTGCATGGATGATTATGTTTCAGCTGCCAACAAGTTATTTAACCTTAACTGATGCAGTGGGTAGCTTTTCATTTCTTAAACAACCATGTCGGATGACACATCCTGTGGTTGTGGAAAAGATGTTAATCTGTTTCAGAAGGGTCAAATTATTGGCATGCATCAAGCAAAGAAAACATCTAAGGAGATTGCTGAAACCAAAGCCACTAGAAGGCAAGCCTGCAGCCATTAGCCGAAAAAGCGTAACGGTTAAAGCTAGCTCTTCCGGTCTGCCAATAATATGTGGGAAAGGAGACCAGAGGCCGTTTTCTTTGAATAGATATCAATGGAGGAGAGGCTTCACTATGCTGAATAAGCAGCTTTTTAGAGGAAACGGCTTATTTAATGAATCGACAACCTATCTGCTAATCTTCAACATGTTTTACACTAAACAATTCTTTTGGATTGAACTATTTTTAGAGTTTACCATGAAAAAAATGCTGTTTTATAAGAGAAGTCACTGACTTTTTGTGACAGGTTGGATTCAGCTTACAGCACCATTCATTCCTATGGTATCCGTAAACGGCGACTGAGTGTCGTACAACTCTAACTGAAATGCAATGGTGTCAAGGCTGTAATGTGATTGGTTATTAAGGGACACGTGATCCAAGTTAGCCGTTACGCTTTCTCCAATAGTAAGTAATACAGACCCTTTTATCTCCCTATAGTAAGAAAATCTCTGCTGAAGCTACTAAAATTGAGTTAAGAACTGTCCAACGCATTATTAAAAACTGGAAAGATAGAGGGGAACCATTATCTTGAAGGGAGAAATGTGGTCGGAAAAAAATCTTGAATGATCGTGATCAGCGATCACTTAAAAGTTTGGTGAAATCAAATTGTAAAAAAACAAAAGTAGAACTCACTGCTGTGTTTAATAGTGAAAGTAAGAGCGTTTCCACACACACAATGTGAAGGGAACTCAGGGGATTGTGACTAAACAGCTGTGTAGCCTTAAGAAAACCACTTATCAGTGAGGCTAATCGGGGAAAAAAAGGCTTCAGTTTGCTAGGGAGCATAAAGTTTGGACTCTGGAGCAATGGAAGAAGGTCATGTGGTCTGATGAGTCCAGATTTACCCTGTTCCAGAGTGATGGGCGCATCAGCGTAAGAAGAGAGGCGGATGAAGTGATGCACCCATCATGCCTAGTGCCTACCGTACAAGGACAGTGCTATGATCTGGGGTTGCTGCAGTTGGTCAGGTCTAGGTTCAGCAACGTTATGTGCCCAAAGATTGAGGTCAGCTGACTACCTGAATATACTGAATGACCAGATTATTCCATCAGTGGATTTTTTTTCTTCCCTCATGGCACGGGCATATTCCAATATGACAATGCCAGGATTCATCGAGCTCAAATTGTGAAAGAGTGGTTCAGGGAGCATGAGACATCATTTTCACACATGGATTGGCCACCACAGAGTCCAAACCTTAACCCCATTGAGAATCTTTGGGATGTGCTGGAGAAGACTTTGCGCAGCGGTCCGACTCTCCTATCATCAATACAAGATCTTGGCAAAAAAATTAATGCAACTCTTGACAGGAATAAATGTTGTGACATTGCAGAATCTTACCGTAACGATGCCACGGCGAATGCATGCCGTAATCAAAGCTGAAGGTGGTCCAACGAAATATTAGAACGTGTGACTTTTTTTTTTGGATGGGCAGTGTATATAAATATTACTATATATAAATATAAATACTTAAATCTACTTTTGAACTATGATATTCCATCCACATTTGCATTCAGCCTAAATGTAGACTACTATAAGATTGGAAATGTATTTTCTTGCCTCTGAAATACATTTTGAAATATATTTTGGTATGTGAAGTTTGAAACAAAATATATTTTCAATTTTAAAAATATATAAAAATATTTTATTTAACTTAAATGTTTACAACATATATTTTGCATTTATTTACAATGTATTTTGGCTGGAAAAATATAAACACATTGCTGTATGGGGTTACAGGCACAGTAATGAATGGCAGGAAAACATCCTGTTGTAAATTCATGATGTGTGTCTCCTGTTTATAAGCAGCACCGCTGTGCCTCATCTGTACCCCGCTGATGGCAACCCTGCTTAGCATGACTGCTCAAAGGGGAATCTGGCTCGAAACATCTCATTTTCGGTGGTCACAATAAGAACGGGAGCACGGACCAGGCTGTTTGTCTGTGATAGAGGCTTTTGAGAAGGGGCTTATTGTAAGACCACCGCGTGGGCACCAGGCAGAAGCTCCTGCCATCCATGAAAAGCAATTGGCTCATATAATCAATTCTACTCAACATTCATGAAATCTAGAAGCCTGTGCCAGTGATAGACGTCACTCTGGCTTTCTTTTTCTTTTTTGTAGAACTGATGGAGGGAGAAAAGACATGAGGAATGACTGGTATTTCCATGCCCTTTATACAGAACACACACAACCAGGAATTTACAGATTGATTTTTCTCTATGCTATTGTCTCCATTATCTACTCTGAGCTTTTTCTAACACTCTTTTTCAACTGCACAAAGAGTAATGGTTTTTCTCATTTCTCACTGGTTCTTATCACCTGCCATTATGATTGGTAGTAGATTTTTATTTTTACTTTTTTTGTACGCGTTTATTTATTTATTTAACCACTTGTCCTCAGACCATAACTCAATAATTTAATTTATAATCATAACTAAAAATGGAATTATAAATATAGATTATTACTATGAACTGAAAAAGTAATAAAAAATAATTAAAAAAAATATTTTATGCTTTCACAACTGTGCTGTTTGTCAGATATTTATGATATTTACATCTCCATATTTCACCTGCTATGAGTCCATAAAAATTACACTGGCTCTGATGATGAAGATTAGATCATAATTGTGCTTTGATGAAATTAACAGTTGGATGTGCCAGAACTTTCTTCAGTTAAACAAGGAGAAAACTGAAGTCATTGCATTTGGAAACAAAGATGAAGTTCTCAAGGTGAATGCATGCCTTGACTCTCTGACTCTAGGGGTCAAAAAACTAAAAAGTCACAAATCTTGGGGTGACTCTGGAGACAGACCTTAGTTTTAGTAGTCATGCCAAAGCAGTAACTAAATCAGCATACTATCAAAAACATTTCAAGAATTAGATGTTTTGTTTCCAGTCAAGACTTTGAGAAACTTGTTCATGCCTTTATCACAAGCAGGGTGGATTATTGTAATGGTCTCCTCACCGGCCTTCCAAAGAAGACCATTAGACAGCTGCAGCTCATCCAGAACGCTGCTGCCAGGATTCTGACTAGAACCAGAAAATCTGAGCATATCACACCAGTCCTCAGGTCCTTACACTGGCTTCCAGTTACATTTAGGATTGATTTTAAAGTACTTTTACTCGTTTATAAATCACTCAATGGCCTAGGACCTAAATACATTGCAGATATGCTCACTGAATATAAACCTAACAGACCACTCAGATCATTAGGATCGAGTCAGTTAGAAATACCAAGGGTTCACACAAAACAAGGGGAGTCTGCTTTTAGCTATTATGCCGCCCGCAGTTGGAACCAGCTTCCAGAAGAGATCAGATGTGCTAAAACATTAGCCACATTTAAATCCAGACTCAAAACTCATCTGTTTAGCTGTGCATTTGTTGAATGAGCACTGTGCTATGTCCGAACTAATTGCACTGTAATTTATGTATAATCATTTTCTATTCTAAACTGTTTTAAAATCATTTTAAATACATTTTTAATGACTATTTCACTTCCTTTTATGTAAAGCACTTTGAATTACCACTGTGTATGAAATGTGCTATATAAATAAACTTGCCTTGCCTTGCCTGCCTTATATCATTCCTGATATGTTACACAATCTGTAAAGAAATACTCTGGGATATTGGAATAATTTCCTTCATTTTGAGTAGGTTTAAGTAGGTTTATGAACCAACTTTTTGTGCATGTTTGAGTTTGAGTTTAGACCTTTTAAATCACATCAGAGCTATAAAAGTGTATTTTTTGTAGGTTAGATTTTAAAGGAGTGGTGCAATAATTCCTTCAGACACATTGCCGCACCCAAAAATTGTCTTGATACCACAGATACCTTTCTCTGTTTGTGTCTGCATGCAAGCATTAACATTTAGCTGAATGGTTTACCGTCAGAATCAATATTACTTAACTTTTATATTCATATTTAAAAACTGCTGAGAGAGCTTCCTCAAGCTTGTCATAATATTTTTCTTCAGAATAAAGCTGAAAGAGAACCAACTCTTCTGTTTCCATTGCGCAAGCCATTGTAAGCAATATTATTAGCCTAAAAAGCTTTCATGTATGCAGAAGTGTTGTGCCTTTTCGCATGTGTGGCACAGATTTTTAAGTCATGAATTTATAACCTCGAAAAAAGATGCTTAAATTTTAAGAAAAGAATGAATACTATAGTAAAGAATGTGTTTATAGAATGCTGATATCATAAATCACCCATTCACAAACGTAAATATTGTCAGTATTTAAGTTCTAAAAACTAAAAGAAATCATCTTTGTTAATCTAAACAAAGATTACTGGAGTACATTTTACAAGAAAATACTATTTTAATTTTTTTTACATAAAAATTTCACATTTAATTCATTTAATTGTGTTACTTGCTGTTTCTTAGTAATTTTTTTGTGAAATTTCCAAGCAGTTTATGAGTAAAAGTTCTTTATACACTATAAATAGGACTATTTGTCTGTCTGTCTGTCTGTCTGTCTATCTATCTATCTATCATCTATCTATACTGCATTTATGTATACTGTAGATAGATAGATAGATAGATAGATAGATAGATAGATAGATAGATAGATAGATAGATAGATAGATAGATAGATAGATAGATTTATTGATTGATTGATTGACTGATTGCACTTTCTTGTAAAGCACCACATGAGCCATGACTGCCACCACTGGCACTTCAAAAAAATGAGGTGCAGGATGCACACATGAAACATCACACTTCATATTAGAAAGTATGTCATCCGGAAATTTTTGGCATAGGGTATCATCTTCGATGTATTTTCATACATTTAACATCCAGCGTCTTATTTAGGAAAATCTGAGACATAGCCTATATAAATTCAAACATAACAGATGTGCATAACAACTTGAGTGACGAGCTGCAACTCATTAGGTTGATCAGGTGCTGCCGCGCTCTCGCCGCATCTGATTGGTGAAACTTGCGTCGGTCGCGCTAGCGTGCACCAAGAGCTTTTCTGTGGAGCCGACGTGCGCGTTGTTGAGCTGTTTCAAACTTAAGGTGACCGTCAGATCTCGCAGGACTTATCGACATCGACAGACACATTTGCGGGCTTAATTTTGAGCCATATGGACGCCGTCTTGATTGACTCTTGTGCACAGATGTTGAGTCAGACGCAGATCGCTTCTGATGGACTGTGAGTGCATGTAATGTGCGGGAAATGAGCTTGTAGACGGTCTGAAGTGACTCATACTTGTTCACTGTGGAGCTGCACTGCACACCCGGACATGATGAAGAGGATGATCATGGTGCCGCGGACGCATTTCGGAGAGGAAACGCAACTTCTGTTTTCATCCTGCGCCATGTAACTTTGGCACCGACATGTAAACCAGAATTAAGGGACAGTTTGGACTCTTTTCATTAAAAAAAAAATCTGGGGAATCTTTAATCCTGTTCAACATAAGCACGTGTACTCCTCGCAAGGATGCCTGGTGTCCTGGGTCTGTACATTGGGATGGAGGTGCTCATTGCCCTTTCTTCTGTCATTGGGAACGTGATGGTGGTCTGGGCTGTGAGAATCAACCGATCTCTACGGGACACGACCATTTATTTCATCGTCAGTCTGGCTCTGGCGGACATTGCTGTCGGGGCACTTGTCATTCCTCTGGCCATAACCATAAGCATCGGACTGAAGACTCATTTTTACAGCTGTCTGCTCGTTGCATGTACTGTACTGGTCCTAACGCAAAGTTCAATACTCGCCCTCCTGGCTATTGCTATTGACCGCTATCTGAGGGTCAAGATACCAATGAGGTAATAAGATGTGGGTTGCTTATTCATTTCACTGGGATTTTCGTTTCATATTTCCAGTTCTGTTTTCTTTTTCGGAATGCATGATGGTTTCGTGTCATCAATGTGGAGGCTGAATTGAAGTTGAGGTGACTGATGCTTACCACAAGTCAGTCACAAGTAAGGGGATATTTGACCCAAAATGAATTTAAAAGCGTCAATTACTCACCCTTATGTGATTCCAAACCCGTATGACGACTTTTTCACTCTATGGAACACAAAGGAGAACTTTTACAGAATGTTAATGCAATTAAAATTTAATGTCGTCATGTCAAGCCTAAAAAAGAACTCTAAATCACAACAAAAGTGTCATAATTTTGATTTATGCGCTATGTTTTTAATCTGTTCAAGTCATGCAATAGCTTTGTGTGAAAAGCAGACCGAAATTTTAGTCTTCTCCATAGTAATCTTGAAAATCTTCCACTCTGTGACGGCTGTGATCGGATCATTGAGTCAGTGAGTTGAACTCGAGGACCGAAGCAGTTGAATGAGTCTTTCACACCGGTTTTGTGAGTTGGATCAACCGAATCATTAGAAAGATCCGACTTATATAATGATTGAAATCGGAAGTGCATACTACTCTTTTATTGTAACGTTATATGGCAGAAGAGTAAAATTGTAGTATGTTTCCGAATTCAGTAAATGTTTTGTTAATAAATTACAAATGGTTTCGAGCTCTTATGAACACTCCTGTGTAAATTAAAAAATAAAATAGGTATGACTTCAAGAAACCTTAAAATATAGAACACATTAACCACATTTATTATGCTTTTTTTTTCTTTGAATGCTGACATCTTCAGTTGCAATTCATTGCCATTACATTAAAATGTTTCCTTTCATTTAATGGAAGAAAGTCGTGGGTTGAAAAACATGAGGATGAGTTTCATTTGTTGGTGAAATATCCCTTTATGGCAGAATTACTCAAAACAGAAAACAATCATTTATATTCTTTGATTAGAATGGATTCATAATTGTTCATCACATGAAAATCTTAGAGACTCAAACAACATGACTGAGAAATACTGAGGTAGCATCTTTGTTTTCAGACCATGGAATGATGTCTGACCTGGGTGGGTTTGCCGTGGGCTGCGGTGTTTCTCAATTTATTGCTGTGTTATGGGATCCACTTTCAAAGTCACCTTCGCACCGTGACTCTCTCACAGACCTTAATTTCCTGTCCTGTCCATTGCCTCCCTTTGAATGTGAAGTTAGAGTTACAGAGTTTACACATTATATGAGTCAAAACAATTAGGTAGAAAGACCGTTATGCAGCATTACTTCTGATTGCCTAGAAGAACAGCTAAAATGACATGCTTTTCCTTAATTTTAATGATTAAATAGGATTATAACATACTAGTCTGAAGTAATTACACTGGACAAGTGCATAGTTTGTCAAACAAGCAACTAGTGCCAATTTGCCAGCTGAGTGGATGGCATGCTTCACTAGCTTCATTTGTGTTGTCTGAAAAGACCTTCTACTCCTCACAGAGAAGGGATTGTGACTAAATCAAAATGTAATCCTTCTCAGCAGAGTTTGTGTAGTGGCTCAGCTCAGCGCATTTTAATTTTGATTTCCATATTCATCACAGGGATTTAAATTATTTATTCCATAAATCGCTCTTCCAAAACAAATTTTGAAGAAATTTCACTTATGTTTCTACTTCCTCAGAAATTGGCCTAATCTTAGTCATTTTCATGGTTCAGCGTCCTTTACAAAGCTTCCTCTTTACTCTCAGTGTTGTAGAGTGTAACGGGGTGTTAAAATCCCATTCATTTTCTCCATAAGGGAGCTGATTTTGAACAAATTATAAACCTTTAAAGACAGACCTACTGTGTACTACAAGGTTGCTGGTTTAGTTGAAGCCATCAGCCTGTATAATTTTGGCTTATTTTTAAAAATAATCATGTTCACCAAGTCAAGCCACCTTTATTTATATAGCGCTTTTAACAATACAGATCGTGTCAAAGCAGCTTTACAGTATTAAATAAGAAAAATGTGTAATAATGCAAAAGGACACACTCCTTTTCAGTTAAAGTCCATTCATCATTGATACAGTGATGTCGTCATCGTCGTCTAGCTCAGTTCAGTTCAAATAGTATCTGTGCAATCAAGATGACGATATCGCTAGAAATTAAGTGTCCCTAACTAAGCAAGCCAGAGGTGACCGCAGCAAGGAACCAAAACTCCATTGGTGACAGAAATGGAGAAAAAAACCTTGGGAGAAACCAGCAGAATTCCAGGTGAAAAATAACATTACCCATGATCCTGCAAAATAAATCTCCACCAATCAGAGAATCGAAACAAGTAAATTGAGAAAAAAAAGCAATCTCACCATACAAAGTAGTGCGAATGACATAATTGTGTCAGTTTGCTCTCAGTTTATAAAACTATGAAAACTATTCTTTCAAATTACTTAAATATTTGTATACATAATATTATGTGATAAATTAAAGCATTAAGTACACAGTTTTGTACCTTCATCTTTTTATCCAGCTATCAAATACTTTTTTGCTTCAAATTAATGTTTGTAATGTCATTCACCTCATAGCTGGTTGGTTTAGCTCATAGCTCATTGCTCATAACTCTTAGGCCTTTTTAAAATCCCTATGGGAAAAATGAATGGTAAAATGTAGACGGACACTGTTGCATTCCATTGGCATCACTGTCTTTGAGTTATTTTAAAAATGTCATATTTTTTCCACAGCTATAAAAGAGTGGTGACTCCAAAGCGTGCCGGCACCGCAGTGATGGTGTGCTGGATGGTGGCCATCGTAGTCGGCCTGACACCCATGTTGGGCTGGAACAATCTGGAGAAGCTACGCCAGACCAACGGCTCCGTGGGTGCTGACCTTATCGTAACCTGTGAGTTCGAGAACGTCATCAGTATGGAGTACATGGTCTACTTCAACTTCTTTGGATGGGTGCTGCCACCTCTCGTCCTCATGTTGCTCATCTACGCTGAGATCTTCTACATGATCCATAAGCAGCTCAACAAGAAGGTCACCGCCAACCAGACCGACCCCACTCGATATTACGGGAAAGAACTCAAGCTGGCAAAATCTCTCGCGCTGGTGCTCTTCTTGTTTGCAGTCAGCTGGTTGCCGTTGCATATCCTGAATTGCATCACTCTCTTCTGCCCTAGTTGTGACAATTCAATGTGCCTTATTTACGTGGCTATCTTGCTCAGTCATGGCAACTCTGCCGTCAATCCCATCGTTTATGCATTCCGCATTAAGAAATTCCGGAATGCTTTCGTTAAGATCTGGAAACAGTATGTGTGTTGCACGGAGGAACCACGTCTGGGCGATCGGCCCAGCTTTCGCATAGATAGCAAAGAGAGAAGACTGCGGGACAATGACATCTGACGCTATGCTAACCAGGTCTCCGCCATAAGAAGCACTTTTTAAAGTATGACAGTATAGATGAGTCTACAGGGAAAATGCAGTCTGGGATGTATGCTGTCAGTTGTGAGAATACATTTGCCAAAGAAATGGAGACGATCGAACATTACTGGCAATGATTCCTTGAAAACCTAGTCAATGGTGCATAGAATGAATTGCATCGTTAGTGAGAGACCATTAAATAAATGAAAATGGCCTGTTTTAGAGGAATAGCCACACAGTACAACTGGCATTCACATCTGTGGGAAAATCTTTATTCGATTATGATTTCCTTTTGTGCTGTTGTTCATTCGAATGTGGCTATCACATAAAGGGCTTCATATAATGAATGCAAAACTGCAGACTCGTAAATGTCAGCGCTTATGAGTACACTAAACTACACTCGTCTTTAGTCAGGAGCATAAACGCGTCTGAGGACTTTGAAAAAAGGACACTGAGAATGTGATCTGAGGTCATTTTTATATGCCAGCGAATTCAAGTATGGGATATGGAGTTATTTGTCATTTGCTGTTTTTTAAGACGAGTGCAAATAGGAGGCAGCTAGGCCCACTTTGCCTTAAAGGGATAGTTTATAAAAACTGAAAGGTGTGTCATCATTTACACGCCCTTGTGTTATGTCGTATGAGAAGATATTTTCAAAAATGTCCATAAAATGAAAGCCAATGGAGTTAGAATTTGTTTTGGACCCTATTGACTTTCATTCAAAACTGCTAATTCATTCATGAAAATGTCTTTGTTTAGCAGAAAAAAAAAAAAAAATCTTACTGGTTTGAATAAAAGATGACAGAACCTTCATTTTTGGGTGAACTATCCCTTTAAGCATAACTTTGCGCGATCCTATTAGCTGTGTTAGAACACATTTTTTGCAGATGTTTCAGTCTAAATGAAATAGTTTACCTTATTAATACTCATCTCTACAGTATGTTTAACAGAATAACCACTGGAAATTGACGATGCATTTTCATATTTGTTTTGGTGAGAATATCCTGTTTAAGTGTGCGGAAATAAGGAATGCAGCCTTTGATTTCACTACATGATGTTGAAATGAAACAAAACTGTAGGCGGTTAGCATTTAATATTTAGATTGCTCAAAACTGTAGGCCTGAGAAAAGATATGAAAAGATAGACAGGAAGTAACCATGAATAAATCTAGATTGAACGATACTGCCTGAGGTCTAATGTATGTGTGTGTTTTATTGAGATGCGGTGTTAAAATAAATTATGCATAACCTGTGAGGACAATCACAGTTGGATTTCTCAAATGTTCAGGCCTCTCTTTAAATTTTAATAAGGCAAGGACATTCAGAGCTTTCACTGAAATTGCTCATTTCTCCAAGTGTATTAGAAAAACTGAAGAGTCGCTGAAATTGTCCTTTTTTGACTCTGCGTCCTTGAAAATAGGTGGCAGTGAGTGAAGTGTCCTTTGAACAAGTTCTGATAAATGGTTTGACCTTTTCAGGCTGGTCAATCACAAAGAGTACAATCAATTCACACAAATCTTGTGTGATGTTTCCTGTGAAACAACCACTCTCAAACTTCCTGGGTAGATCCTGAGGTAAGATCAAAGCTTATATGGTGACTTGTGTTTCCACTTCATCAATGGTATTCAGCTGACCTCCGTTTCTCCATTAGTGTGTGCCAACTGGAGAATTATCTAGTTTAAAGGCATAAACACTTTGGATTCATTATTTTAATATCTAGTTCAAATGGCTCACAAGCTGCAATTACCTACATAGATCAGTTGAGCGTCCTAATCTAATGCCTTTTAAAAAACTGCAGCTTTAACCTATCTGTGATAACATGCTGTGATGAATTATCAAAGTGTTAATGGAGTGTTATCAGATAAGGATATCACAGTTCATGGTGGCCACTTTCTCTTTGTGTGATTTTGTTTACTGACAACAAAGCCTGCAGAAGCTATGGTTTTATTTGGCCTAAATGATAAAAATGCTATATTTTTCCACAAATTGCAGTTGTGAATCACTCTCTATAGTGTGAACAGCAGGTGGTAACTCGGTACTGTGGTGCCCTCTTGTGATGGTTTGAAAGAGCTCATTACTAAGAGTAAGACATCTAATTTTTCAGTAAAAAATAAGCACTCTTATGTTGAATTAATTTTCAAGTGTCCCAGTAATTATTAGTGAATAACAATGTTATTTCCTTATTGTTACTAGGTTGCAATACAACCATAAACCACAAAAATTTATGTCTCAACATGTCCACTTCGTTTATTTGATCTCTAGTGAAGGAAGTCTAACATTTCACTAATGTTTACTACAACATGCATGTCCCTATGAGACCGACACATTTGCTCAAAGTGCTTCATTTTTAAAGGTTTAAAATAACATTCTAGTTTTACTCCACATACACACACTTGTGAGTTACATCAGTGATATCAAGAAATTTGACTACAAAATTTGACTACATCATAAGAAACAAGTCTATTATTTAAAAAAGCATTGTTGGTTGAGATTTCCTGCATCAACTGAAATTCTTAAACACAAATATCTGTATTAGAGTAAAAATGTAAACATTAAAAAAAAACTTTGTTGGTTGTGATTGTCTGAAAAGAGCACCTTGGCATCTGATTGGCATTTACAGTTCATCCTGCATTACAAATCAAAACTTAAGAGGAATGATTGAGGGTCTCAGAGTATGAGACAATGAGCTCCAATCTCAACACATGCTGTTCTTAGAGACAGAGACCTGGAAAACAAACCAAAAAAAAAAAAAAAACAACATTAGACAGTTTGTGTGTTTAATAGCAAAATAAAGCTTCAAAATCTGGGAGAAAAATAGTCATAATGGTTATAATAGAATTAATAGAATAGGAATTGATTATATATTGTTGAGAGAGGAAAAATGTGATCTTACATGATCTAGGCTCTTTATATGGTGTGTGTGCTATTGTAAAGATTTTAAGTCTATCCATCACAGCTGCATTAAATTCAATATGGCGTCTAACCTGACTGAGGTCTATTGTATTGGAGATTTGAGGTGAACTTGATGGCATCATTTACTGACTAGATTCAATAGGTTTAAGTGAATGGGTTCTGCAGGTCTTGATCTTCCTACTGAGAGTCAAACTATGTGTGAATATTAACGTCTCTAGTTCTCGAAACCAAGTGCTGCTTAAACCATTTAGGGGTAATGTTATCGGTAACGTTACTGTCCAATCCTAATTCTGGAGGGTCACTTTCCTGTAGAGTTTAACTCCAACCAGCCCCAACACAATTACCTGGAAGTTTCTAGTGATACTGAAGACCTTGATTAGCTAGATCTGGGGCTAGATCTAAACTCTGCTGGAAGGTGGACACCCCTGCTTCAGTTGCTCTGGTTTAGTGGTAATTTCATTAATTAAAACTACGATGAAAAATATTTGTTGATGACCTTTTTTCCATGACTAAAACGAGACGAAGACGAGATGACACTGACAACATTACACACTAACTGTGACTACTGTATACATAAACATGCAATATCGTTGACAGAAATAACAAGACCAAAATGTAGTTAAAAAAAATTTAAAACTTAAAAATTTCTCTATATTTTCTTTCGGGGAGTCTTTTTGTTTTGAGTTTTACCAGTTTTCATAAGGTAGAGATTTTTGTTTGTTTATGATATGAATTACGATAATATAATATATTTGTGAAACTAGAAGAGGTCAAAGAGGTCACATTTACTTTTAGAATCCACATTTAAATGGAAGCCAGAAAATTTAAAATGGAAAACACAGAATTTGGTAAAAATAAAACTAATAAATGAATGAATGAATGAATGAATAAATACGTATTTTTTTTTTATTGCTGTTAAATTGTGTAAGTTTCATAATTTCAATTAATTAGATATGCTTTATGATTAATACAATTTAATTTAACCATTAAATCAGAGTCTAATTCAAATTAAAATGAAAAAAAAAACAAAAAAACAATCGAATTCACGGAATTTAGAAAAAAAAAATGGAATTTGGGAAAAAATAAAACAGATTTCATAGGGCCCTACATTGATTTTAGGAATCTGTGCTAATGGGAGTTCCACGCAAGGGCAGAAAGAGTTCCCCATGCAGATTTCGCTTATGTTCAAGTTGTTCATGTGATTTCCCCACACTGACCAACAGAAAGCTGCGTGGTTTGAAAGTCACTTATCCTGCTGAAGACATACCCAAATCTCTTGGTCTTCGCTACTGAGTTTCCTACAAAAAGAAGCAGTTAACGTAAATCTGATAAAAGAATCCTCACCCAGCCCCCTTGCTCTGCAATCCAGTTTGTTAGACGGTTGTTGACGAATCCCATCATAGCAACCTCGACTGCATTTGTCATATCAGGGCAGTTTTCCTTCATAAAGAGTCCCAGTGTGATGGCAGCCTTGAGAAGCTGCTTCTCTGAGGCCACTTCTGCTCTTTCTACAACCCACATATTACACAAGCTGTCCACGCTATCACTGAAGGCAGTCACCACCTAGAAGAGACACTTGTCAGAGGCTACAGTTGTGGTCAAACATCAAATATTACAATGTCAACACGTGGCTAATGTGCAATTAAAGCAACAAGGCTTAGCAAACAGACCCAAACAGGAAATACTTCATACATTGAGAGTGCTCAATAAGTTTCACTTTTATTAGTTTCAGGGAAGAAAAGGAAACTGGACGATATCAACAGCACTGCTTTACAGCGGCCTATACAGTAATTCTCTGTAATTATGAGTGGACCAGGAACAAAGTAACACTGATAAAATATCCAATGTTCACAAAGTGACACAAACCTTATTCAGATTAGTCGATCGGTGTCTGAAGATAAACCATTTGTACTCACCTGACCAGCTGCAGCTCTCTGTACATTCTTCATCAGTGGCTGGATCACTCTCTCATCATAATCATCACCCAGTTCCCTGAGCTTTGAGGCTATTTTTACAGGGTCAAATGAGTTCTCTGCACAACATGTAGCTTAAAATTAATTTCTGAAAGACTTGGTTATGTTTCAACCGCGTACATCGATAAATCAGCTAGTAAACAAATTTCACGTAACGTTACATTTAGCTCAGAAAAGCCACTGAATCTTGAAGGTCTTAGTTAACAAAAAAAATCTCTAGTGAGGTGCATTTTAATCAATACATGCACTATTACATATTTATACTTTTACTATGTAGGAAAAAAATCTGTCAGGAAAACATATGTGTATTTGAACAATGAACTGGAGTAGAAACAATTTTATCATTAAGAGGTTGATATACAAACTGCCTCATGTGCGTTTTATTTGAGTTTTGATTATTACATCTAAAATCGATGTGTTTCGAAAACAAGGTTAGCTAACCCAACGAGTCAGCTACATGCAAGTCATTTGTTTACACGTATGTTCTTAGGGGACATTTTCATAGAATAATTCGAATAATGCTCAGAGATCAGTGACGAACACTTACCATCTTCAGGACCATCAGGCTCCACCATATCAAAATCTCGTTCATATTGTAAGAGGCAGTGAATGACGTCGTATGTTTGTTTCTGAATTTCAGCTGCCGCCATCGCGTTTACCGGTGTTACAATATATCCAGTTAAGACATTTAGTTCCACTGGGTGGCGCGTATATTCATATTGTGGGCGTGTGCTTGAGACAACACGCAATGTTATTTAATGTAACTAATATTTGTATACCGTACAACATATTATTTAGTTTGCAACATCCTTCAGAATATCTATTTATGTGTGTTTGTGTGTGTGTGTTCCACTGAATAAAGAAAATATACAGGTTTGAACAGACATGACTGTGAGAAATGATGACATAATTTTCAAGTTTTCAACAGTAATATTGTATAAATCAATCAATAAATTAATTAATAACGTTTTGTTTTTAATATATGGTAAATTGTAATTAATTTCTGTGATGCAAAGCTGAATTTTCAGCATCATTACTCCAGTCTTCAGTGTCACATGATCTCTCAGAAGTCACTCTAATATGTTGATGGCGCAGTGAGCAGTAGATTGAGCAGCAGCGCTGATGCTCTTGTTTCTCGTCGGGTGCAGTGGCGCGCTCCTGTAATCCAAGCTGCTGGGAGACTGAGGCTGGCGGATCGCTTGAGCTCAGGGGTTCTGGGCTGCAGTGGACTATGTCGATCGGGTGTCCGCACTGAGTTCGGTATCGATATGGTGCTCCTGGGGGAGCTCGGGACCACCAGGTCGTCTAAGGAGGGGTGAACCGGCCCAGATCGGAGACGGAGCAGGTCAAAGCCCCCGTGCCGATCAGTAGTGGGGTCGCACCTGTGAATAGACACTGCAGTGCAGCCTGAGCGATACAGCGAGACTCAGACTTTTGTCTGCATTTTTTGGCCAATATCTTTGGTGTTTATTACAGTTCAGAGCCATATTTACTGTTTTGTTTTAATGTAATATCATATGCAGAAATGTTCAATCTTATGTTCCATATTTCCATTTATACTCACTCTGGCCCATGGTATAATTAAAATACATTGCCTAGGTCTCTCCTACCATTGCTATACTGATGACACACAGCTCTATCTCTCATTTCAACCAGATGATCCAACGATAACTGCACGGATTTCAGGCTGCCTGGCAGACATCTCAGCATGGATGAAAGACCATCACCTACAGCTCAATCTGGCAAAGACTGAGCTTCTTGTCTACCCTGCCACTCCAACTCTACAGCATAATTTCACCATCCAGCTATAGGTTCATCAACAATTACCCCATTAAGTTGAGTCAGAAATCTTGGTGTAATCTTCGATGAACAGCTGACATTCAAAAACCACATTGCAAAAACTGCTCAATCTTGCAGGTTTGCATTGCACAACATCAGAAAGATCAGGCCCTTCTAACAGAGCATGCTGCACAACTTCTTGTCCAGGCCCTTGTTATTTCTAGACTGGACTTCCATCACGCACAATCAAACCTCTACAAATGTTTCAGAATGCAGCGGCATGTCTGGTCTTCAACAAGCCCAAAAGGGCCCACGTCACACCTCTCTTTATCTCCCTGCACTGCCTACCGGTTGTAGGCAGCTCGCATCAAGTTCAAGACATTGATCCTTGCATATATAGAACAGCCACAGGCTCAGAACCCTCCTACTTCAAGTCACTCTTGAGAATCTACATCCCCTCCAGAAGTCTGAGATCTACGAGTGAGCGATGCCTCGTGGTACCATCACAGAAAGGCACAAAATCACTTTCCAGAACATTTTCGTTCACCGTTCCTGGCTGGTGGAATGATCTTCCCACCCCCATTCAGAATAGTGAATCCCTGACAGTTTCAAACGACACCTGAAAACTCATCTCTTTTGACACCATTTGACTTCATTTAATAATAAAAAAATAGCTTTCTCTTTCCTAAATCTCTCTGTGTCTAGCTTGTATTAATCTGAACAATGCCTGAAACTTTATATTACGAGCACTTCCTGTTTATTTGCCTCTTAATGATGAATGGCTTGTTGTATTCAACTGTAAGTCGCTGTGGATAAAAGCATCTGCTAAATGAATAAATGTATAATAAATGTAAATGTTGATGCATATAAATCACAAATGAAGGTTATTTGAATAAGAATTATTCTCCAGAGGCACACTTACACACAAATAATGTGTACTGTTTTTATTTTAAATTGTCATGTCTCTGTTATATACCCACGTTTATATATTAAAAATTTGGAATTTTTTTAAATAAAAAGATTTTGTCAGAATACACAACTACTTTTGACTGGCCGTCAATAAATCTACACTAGAGGGCTCTGTGAGCAGTAGATTGAGCAGCAGCGCTGATGCTCTTGTTTCTCGTCGGGTGCAGTGGCGTGCTCCTGTAATCCAAGCTACTGGGAGACTGAGGCTGGCGGATCGCTTGAGCTCAGGGGTTCTGGGCTGCAGTGGACTATGTCGATCGGGTGTCCGCACTAAGTTCGGTATCGATATGGTGCTCCTGGGGGAGCTTAGGACCACCAGGTCGTCTAAGAAGGGGTGAACTGGCCCAGATCGGAGACGGAGCAGGTCAAAGCTCCCATGCCAATCAGTAGTGGGGTCGCACCTGTGAATAGATGCTGCAGTGCAGCCTGAGCGATACAGCGAGACTCAGACTTTTGTCTGCATTTTTTGGCCAATATCTTTGGTGTTTATTACAGTTCAGAGCCATATTTACTGTTTTGTTTTAATGTAATATCATATGCAGAAATGTTCAATCTTATGTTCCATATTTCCATTTATACTCACTCTGGCCCATGGTATAATTAAAATACATTGCCTAGGTTTCTCCTACCATTGCTATACTGATGACACACAGCTCTATCTCTCATTTCAACCAGATGATCCAACGATAACTGCACGGATTTCAGGCTGCCTGGCAGACATCTCAGCATGGATGAAAGACGATCACCTACAGCTCAATCTGGCAAAGACTGAGCTTCTTGTCTACCCTGCCACTCCAACTCTACAGCATAATTTCACCATCCAGCTATAGGTTCATCAACAATTACCCCATTAAGTTGAGTCAGAAATCTTGGTGTAATCTTCGATGAACAGCTGACATTCAAAAACCACATTGCAAAAACTGCTCAATCTTGCAGGTTTGCATTGCACAACATCAGAAAGATCAGGCCCTTCTAACAGAGCATGCTGCACAACTTCTTGTCCAGGCCCTTGTTATTTCTAGACTGGACTTCCATCACGCACAATCAAACCTCTACAAATGTTTCAGAATGCAGCGGCATGTCTGGTCTTCAACAAGCCCAAAAGGGCCCACGTCACACCTCTCTTTATCTCCCTGCACTGCCTACCGGTTGTAGGCAGCTCGCATCAAGTTCAAGACATTGATCCTTGCATATATAGAACAGCCACAGGCTCAGAACCCTCCTACTTCAAGTCACTCTTGAGAATCTACATCCCCTCCAGAAGTCTGAGATCTACGAGTGAGCGATGCCTCGTGGTACCATCACAGAAAGGCACAAAATCACTTTCCAGAACATTTTCGTTCACCGTTCCTGGCTGGTGGAATGATCTTCCCACCCCCATTCAGAATAGTGAATCCCTGACAGTTTCAAACGACACCTGAAAACTCATCTCTTTTGACACCATTTGGCTTCATTTAATAATAAAAAAATAGCTTTCTCTTTCCTAAATCTCTCTGTGTCTAGCTTGTATTAATCTGAACAATGCCTGAAACTTTATATTACGAGCACTTCCTGTTTATTTGCCTCTTAATGATGAATGGCTTGTTGTATTCAACTGTAAGTCGCTGTGGATAAAAGCATCTGCTAAATGAATAAATGTATAATAAATGTAAATGTTGATGCATATAAATCACAAATGAAGGTTATTTGAATAAGAATTATTCTCCAGAGGCACACTTACACACAAATAATGTGTACTGTTTTTATTTTAAATTGTCATGTCTCTGTTATATACCCACGTTTATATATTAAAAATTTGGAATTTTTTTAAATAAAAAGATTTTGTCAGAATACACAACTACTTTTGACTGGCCGTCAATAAATCTACACTAGAGGGCTCTGTGAGCAGTATATTGAACAGCAGCGCTGATACTCTTGTTTCTCGTCGGGTGCAGTGGTGCGCTACTGGGAGACTGAGGCTGGCGGATCGCTTGAGCTCAGGGGTTCTGGGCTGCAGTGGACTATGTCGATCGGGTGTCCGCACTAAGTTCGGTATCGATATGGTGCTCCTGGGGGAGCTCGGGACTACCAGGTCGTCTAAGGAGGGGTGAACCGGCCCAGATCGGAGACGGAGCAGGTCAAAGCCCCCGTGCCGATCAGTAGTGGGGTCGCACCTGTGAATAGACGCTGCAGTGCAGCCTGAGCGAGACTCAGACTTTTGTCTGCATTTTTTGGCCAATATCTTTGGTGTTTATTACAGTTCAGAGCCATATTTACTGTTTTGTTTTAATGTAATATCATATGCAGAAATGTTCAATCTTATGTTCCATATTTCCATTTATACTCACTCTGGCCCATGGTATAATTAAAATACATTGCCTAGGTTTCTCCTACCATTGCTATACTGATGACACACAGCTCTATCTCTCATTTCAACCAGATGATCCAACGATAACTGCACGGATTTCAGGCTGCCTGGCAGACATCTCAGCATGGATGAAAGACCATCACCTACAGCTCAATCTGGCAAAGACTGAGCTTCTTGTCTACCCTGCCACTCCAACTCTACAGCATAATTTCACCATCCAGCTATAGGTTCATCAACAATTACCCCATTAAATTGAGTCAGAAATCTTGGTGTAATCTTCGATGAACAGCTGACATTCAAAAACCACATTGCAAGAACTGCTCAATCTTGCAGGTTTGCATTGCACAACATCAGAAAGATCAGGCCCTTCTAAGAGAGCATGCTGCACAACTTCTTGTCCAGGCCCTTGTTATTTCTAGACTGGACTTCCATCATGCACAATCAAACCTCTACAAATGTTTCAGAATGCAGCGGCATGTCTGGTCTTCAACAAGCCCAAAAGGGCCCACGTCACACCTCTCTTTATCTCCCTGCACTGCCTACCGGTTGTAGGCAGCTCGCATCAAGTTCAAGATATTGATCCTTGCATATATAGAACAGCCACAGGCTCAGAACCCTCCTACTTCAAGTCACTCTTGAGAATCTACATCCCCTCCAGAAGTCTGAGATCTACGAGTGAGCGATGCCTCATGGTACCATCACAGAAAGGCACAAAATCACTTTCCAGAACATTTTTGTTCACCGTTCCTGGCTGGTGGAATGATCTTCCCACCCCCATTCAGAATAGTGAATCCCTGACAGTTTCAAACGACACCTGAAAACTCATCTCTTTTGACACCATTTGGCTTCATTTAATAATAAAAAAATAGCTTTCTCTTTCCTAAATCTCTCTGTGTCTAGCTTGTATTAATCTGAACAATGCCTGAAACTTTATATTACGAGCACTTCCTGTTTATTTGCCTCTTAATGATGAATGGCTTGTTGTATTCAACTGTAAGTCGCTGTGGATAAAAGCATCTGCTAAATGAATAAATGTATAATAAATGTAAATGTTGATGCATATAAATCACAAATGAAGGTTATTTGAATAAGAATTATTCTCCAGAGGCACACTTACACACATATAATGTGTACTGTTTTTATTTTAAATTGTCATGTCTCTGTTATATACCCACGTTTATATATTAAAAATTTGGAATTTTTTTAAATAAAAAGATTTTGTCAGAATACACAACTACTTTTGACTGGCCGTCAATAAATCTACACTAGAGGGCTCTGTGAGCAGTATATTGAACAACAGCGCTGATACTCTTGTTTCTCGTCGGGTGCAGTGGCGTGCTCCTGTAATCCAAGCTACTGGGAGACTGAGGCTGGCGGATCGCTTGAGCTCAGGGGTTCTGGGCTGCAGTGGACTATGTCGATCGGGTGTCCGCACTAAGTTCGGTATCGATATGGTGCTCCTGGGGGAGCTTGGGACCACCAGGTTGTCTAAGGAGGGGTGAACCGGCCCAGATCGGAGACGGAGCAGGTCAAAGCCCCCATGCCGATCAGTAGTGGGGTCGCACCTGTGAATAGATGCTGCAGTGCAGCCTGAGCGATACAGCGAGACTCAGACTTTTGTCTGCATTTTTTGGCCAATATCTTTGGTGTTTATTACAGTTCAGAGCCATATTTACTGTTTTGTTTTAATGTAATATCATATGCAGAAATGTTCAATCTTATGTTCCATATTTCCATTTATACTCACTCTGGCCCATGGTATAATTAAAATACATTGCCTAGGTTTCTCCTACCATTGCTATACTGATGACACACAGCTCTATCTCTCATTTCAACCAGATGATCCAACGGTAACTGCACGGATTTCAGGCTGCCTGGCAGACATCTCAGCATGGATGAAAGACCATCACCTACAGCTCAATCTGGCAAAGACTGAGCTTCTTGTCTACCCTGCCACTCCAACTCTACAGCATAATTTCACCATCCAGCTATAGGTTCATCAACAATTACCCCATTAAATTGGGTCAGAAATCTTGGTGTAATCTTCGATGAACAGCTGACATTCAAAAACCACATTGCAAAAACTGCTCAATCTTGCAGGTTTGCATTGCACAACATCAGAAAGATCAGGCCCTTCTAAGAGAGCATGCTGCACAACTTCTTGTCCAGGCCCTTGTTATTTCTAGACTGGACTTCCATCATGCACAATCAAACCTCTACAAATGTTTCAGAATGCAGCGGCATGTCTGGTCTTCAACAAGCCCAAAAGGGCCCACGTCACACCTCTCTTTATCTCCCTGCACTGCCTACCGGTTGTAGGCAGCTCGCATCAAGTTCAAGATATTGATCCTTGCATATATAGAACAGCCACAGGCTCAGAACCCTCCTACTTCAAGTCACTCTTGAGAATCTACATCCCCTCCAGAAGTCTGAGATCTACGAGTGAGCGATGCCTCGTGGTACCATCACAGAAAGGCACAAAATCACTTTCCAGAACATTTTCGTTCACCGTTCCTGGCTGGTGGAATGATCTTCCCACCCCCATTCAGAATAGTGAATCCCTGACAGTTTCAAACGACACCTGAAAACTCATCTCTTTTGACACCATTTGACTTCATTTAATAATAAAAAAAAATAGCTTTCTCTTTCCTAAATCTCTCTGTGTCTAGCTTGTATTAATCTGAACAATGCCTGAAACTTTGTATTACGAGCACTTCCTGTTTATTTGCCTCTTAATGATGAATGGCTTGTTGTATTCAACTGTAAGTCGCTGTGGATAAAAGCATCTGCTCAATGAATAAATGTATAATAAATGTAAATGTTGATGCATATAAATCACAAATGAAGGTTATTTGAATAAGAATTATTCTCCAGAGGCACACATACACCCAAATAATGTGTACTGTTTTTATTTTAAATTGTCATGTCTCTGTTATATACCCACGTTTATATATTAAAAATTTGGAATTTTTTTTAAATAAAAAGATTTTGTCAGAATACACAACTACTTTTTGACTGGCCGTCAATAAATCTACACTAGAGGGCTCTGTGAGCAGTAGATTGAGCAGCAGCGCTGATGCTCTTGTTTCTCGTCGGGTGCAGTGGCGCGCTCCTGTAATCCAAGCTACTGGGAGACTGAGGCTGGCGGATCGCTTGAGCTCAGGGGTTCTGGGCTGCAGTGGACTATGTCGATCGGGTGTCCGCACTAAGTTCGGTATCGATATGGTGCTCCTGGGGGAGCTTGGGACCACCAGGTCGTCTAAGGAGGGGCGAACCGGCCCAGATCGGAGACGGAGCAGGTCAAAGCCCCCGTGCCGATCAGTAGTGGGGTCACACCTGTGAATAGGCACTGCAGTGCAGCCTGTGCGATACAGCGAGACTCAGACTTTTGATGCTTTTGTTTTTATAAGCAACCACAAAGCTGGACATAAAACAAAGCTTTTTTGATAGTAAACTACGTGGTCCAATATTTAGTATATTATGGCAAACCATATAGACATTGCACGGAAAATGCATTGTTTGGTTTTCCTGTTCCTCACATGTAATTTATATACTTTTCAGACATGCATGCAATACAAAGGTAATTGAACCAGTTCAAATAATTAACTGATTAAATATTACAATAGTCAGGTGTATTAAAATGAACAAGAACAGATGAAAAATTAAAACTCTTTTCTAACTGCATTATGAAAGACCGTTATTTTAAATAAAAGGTATATGTCTAGACTAAACACTTTTTAGGTGTGGTGAAATTTTTACTTGATGTTTTTTGTGTGCTGCAGGCTACTAAGTCATATGACAGTAACAGTAGGTCATGCTTAAAATTTTGAGAAACAAACTTTTTGATGATCTGTTTGGTGATTCATACTAATAGTATTGAAAATGTACCACTTGCGAAAATATTACTTACCAAACAGCTGGGGACAGTTGTTCAAAAAGTTTAATCTGGATCAGAATGATCTGGATTTGGAAATCCCATGTTTTGCTATTCAGGTAACCCATCTTACTTTTGTGCCGGTTTTTCAAAGCAAAATTGGATTGGATCACCCTGATCCATATACATGCTTTTTCAGATTTCCAAATCTGGATTACTAGTGCTCTACGGAGGCCCTAAAGGGACATGGTGAGAGGGGTGAGGGGTGAACCGGCCCAGATTGGAGACGGAGCAGGTCAAAGCTCCCGTGTCGATCAGTAGTGGGATCACACCTGTGAATAGACACTGCAGTGCAGCCTGAGCGATACAGCGAGACTCAGACTTTTGTCTGCATTTTTTGGCCAATATCTTTGGTGTTTATTATAGTTCAGTGTCATATTTACTGTTTTGTTTTAATATAATATAATGTGCAGAAATGTTCAATCTTATGTTCCATGTTTCCATTTATACTCACTCTGTCCCATGGTATAATTAAAATACATTGCCTAGTGTATTATGCATAAATAAAAAAGTAGTGTTTGATTCAACTGAGACTGCGTCACTGAAGCCTTGTGGATTGCGAAAGCTGATTCCAAATCATCACTTCTTATTCTGCTGGATCTATCTGCTGCTTTTGACACTGTGAATCATCAGATCCACCCTCTCATCACTGGGCATCACAGGGATTCCACTTTGCTGGTTTGAATCATATCTCGCAGGTAGCTCTTTCAGAGTGGCCTGGGGAGAGGAGGTATTCAAAGCATATCAACTGGTCACTGGGGTTCCTCAGGGATAAGTTCTTGGACCCCTCCTCTTCTCCATATACACTACATCACTGGGTCCCATCATACAGGCACAAGGTTTCTCCTACCATTGCTATACTGATGACACACAACTCTATCTCTCATTTCAACCAGATGATCCAACGGTAACTGCACGGATTTCAGGCTGCCTGGCAGACATCTCAGCATGGATGAAAGACCATCACCTACAGCTCAATCTGGCAAAGACTGAGCTTCTTGTCTACCCTGCCACTCCAACTCTACAGCATAATTTCACCATCCAGCTATAGGTTCATCAACAATTACCCCATTAAATTGGGTCAGAAATCTTGGTGTAATCTTCGATGAACAGCTGACATTCAAAAACCACATTGCAAAAACTGCTCAATCTTGCAGGTTTGCATTGCACAACATCAGAAAGATCAGGCCCTTCTAAGAGAGCATGCTGCACAACTTCTTGTCCAGGCCCTTGTTATTTCTAGACTGGACTTCCATCATGCACAATCAAACCTCTACAAATGTTTCAGAATGCAGCGGCATGTCTGGTCTTCAACAAGCCCAAAAGGGCCCACGTCACACCTCTCTTTATCTCCCTGCACTGCCTACCGGTTGTAGGCAGCTCGCATCAAGTTCAAGATATTGATCCTTGCATATATAGAACAGCCACAGGCTCAGAACCCTCCTACTTCAAGTCACTCTTGAGAATCTACATCCCCTCCAGAAGTCTGAGATCTACGAGTGAGCGATGCCTCGTGGTACCATCACAGAAAGGCACAAAATCACTTTCCAGAACATTTTCGTTCACCGTTCCTGGCTGGTGGAATGATCTTCCCACCCCCATTCAGAATAGTGAATCCCTGACAGTTTCAAACGACACCTGAAAACTCATCTCTTTTGACACCATTTGACTTCATTTAATAATAAAAAAAAATAGCTTTCTCTTTCCTAAATCTCTCTGTGTCTAGCTTGTATTAATCTGAACAATGCCTGAAACTTTGTATTACGAGCACTTCCTGTTTATTTGCCTCTTAATGATGAATGGCTTGTTGTATTCAACTGTAAGTCGCTGTGGATAAAAGCATCTGCTCAATGAATAAATGTATAATAAATGTAAATGTTGATGCATATAAATCACAAATGAAGGTTATTTGAATAAGAATTATTCTCCAGAGGCACACATACACCCAAATAATGTGTACTGTTTTTATTTTAAATTGTCATGTCTCTGTTATATACCCACGTTTATATATTAAAAATTTGGAATTTTTTTTAAATAAAAAGATTTTGTCAGAATACACAACTACTTTTTGACTGGCCGTCAATAAATCTACACTAGAGGGCTCTGTGAGCAGTAGATTGAGCAGCAGTGCTGATGCTCTTGTTTCTCGTCGGGTGCAGTGGCGCGCTCCTGTAATCCAAGCTGCTGGGAGACTGAGGCTGGCGGATCGCTTGAGCTCAGGGGTTCTGGGCTGCAGTGGACTATGTCGATCGGGTGTCCGCACTAAGTTCGGTATCGATATGGTGCTCCTGGGGGAGCTCGGGACCACCAGGTCGTCTAAGGAGGGGTGAACCGGCCCAGATCGGAGACGGAGCAGGTCAAAGCCCCCGTGCCGATCAGTAGTGGGGTCGCACCTGTGAATAGACGCTGCAGTGCAGCCTGAGCGATACAGCGAGACTCAGACTTTTGATGCTTTTGTTTTCATAAGCAACCACAAAGCTGGACATAAAACAAAGCTTTTTTGATAGTAAACTACGTGGTCCAATATTTAGTATATTATGGCAAACCATATAGACATTGCACGGAAAATGCATTGTTTGGTTTTCCTGTTCCTCACATGTAATTTATATACTTTTCAGACATGCATGCAATACAAAGGTAATTGAACCAGTTCAAATAATTAACTGATTAAATATTACAATAGTCAGGTGTATTAAAATGAACAAGAACAGATGAAAAATTAAAACTCTTTTCTAACTGCATTATGAAAGACCGTTATTTTAAATAAAAGGTATATGTCTAGACTAAACACTTTTTAGGTGTGGTGAAATTTTTACTTGATGTTTTTTGTGTGTTGCAGGCTACTAAGTCATATGACAGTAACAGTAGGTCATGCTTAAAATTTTGAGAAACAAACTTTTTGATGATCTGTTTGGTGATTCATACTAATAGTACTGAAAATGTACCACTTGCGAAAATATTACTTACCAAACAGCTGGGGACAGTTGTTCAAAATGTTTAATCTGGATCAGAATGATCTGGATTTGGAAATCCCATGTTTTGCTATCCAGGTAACCCTTCTTACTTTTGTGCCGGTTTTTCAAAGCAAAATTGGATTGGATCACCCTGATCCATATACACGCTTTTTCAGATTTCCAAATCTGGATTACTAGTGCTCTACGGAGGCCCTAAAGGGACATGGTGACAGAAAAAAAAAAAATGAGATGGGGGGAAAAAAGCCAGTGTTTTGCATTCTAGTTTTGCATTGCATTTACACAAATAACTACTTCTCACTGGTCCATCTCTGATGTTCGTGCCAATGTAGTTTTACAATCAGTGTTTAAAAAACCTTTAAATTAAATATAATGTTTTTGTTCGATACTGACAGCTGTTAGGGGATATGGGGATATATTGCATGTTACAAATGTTGTATTTTTTGGACCAGTTTTAAAATTGTATTACAGTTTTGTTCCTGAAATTCACCCTTCTGCTAGAATCAGAATAATCCAGTTTTATTGGATCAAAAGTATCCCAATCTTACTAAAACGTTTTAAACAACACAAACTGAGGATTTAATCCAGATCAAAACCAAGACTGGATTTTGTGATCTAATCCGAATTCAGAATCCTTTTTTTTTTCTTTTGAACAACCCATTTTCAAGATTTGATCCAATCCGATGACCACACATGCTGTCAGATTACTTATGAACAACTGGCCCCTGTAGTTCACCCTGCCTAACTGCTAATAGATTCTAGCTACACTAGATAGCACAGTGAGCAGTAGACTGAGTAGCACCACTGATCCTCTTGTTTCTCATCGGGTGCAGTGGCGTGCTCCTGTAATCCAAGCTACTGGGAGACTGCAGCTGGTGGATTGCTTGAGCTCAGGGGTTCTGGGCTGCAGTGGACTATGTCGATTAGGTGTCTGCACTAAGTTTGGTATCAATATGGTGCTCCTGGGGGAGCTCGGGACCACCAGGTTGTCTAAAGAGAGGTGAACCGGCCCAGATTGGAGACGGAGCAGGTCAAAGCCCCCGTGCCGATCAGTAGTGGGGTCGCACCTGTGAATAGACACTGCAGTGCAGCCTGAGCGAGACTCAGACTTTTGATGCTTTTGTTTTTATAAGCAACCACAAAGCTGGACATAAAACAAAGCTTTTTTGATAGTAAACTACGTGGTCCAATATTTAGTATATTATGGTAAACCATATAGACATTGCACGGAAAATGCATTGTTTGGTTTTCCTGTTCCTCACATGTAATTTATATACTTTTCAGACATGCATGCAATACAAAGGTAATTGAACCAGTTCAAATAATTAACTGATTAAACATTACAATTTAATTTAATTAAAATGGGTGTATTAAAATGAACAAGAACAGATGAAAAATTAAAACTATTATGTAACTGCATTATGAAAGACCGCTATTTTTAATAAAAGGTATATGTCTAAACTAAACACTTTTTAGGTGTGGTGAAATTTTCACTTGGTGTTTTTTTTGTGTGTGTGTTGCAGGCTACTAAGTCATATGACAGTAACAGTAGGCTACGCTTAAAATTTTGAGAAACAAACTTTTTGATGATCTGTTTGGTGTTTCATACTAATAGTATTGAAAATGTACCACTTGCGAAAATATTACTTACCAAACAGCTGGGGACAGTTGTTCAAAAAGTTTAATCTGCAGAATGATCTGGATTTGGAAATCCCATGTTTTGCTATCCTTGTAACCCGTCTTACTTTTGTGCCGGTTTTTCAAAGCAAAATTGAATTGGATCACCCTGATCCAGATACACACTTTTTCAGATTTCCAAATCTGGATTACTAGTGCTTTACGGAGGCCCTAAAGGGACATGGTGACAGAAAAAAAAAAATGAGATGGGGAAAAAAAGACAGTGTTTTGCGTTCTAGTTTTGCATTGCATTTACACAAATAACTACTTCTGACTGGTCCATCTCTTATGATTATGCCAATGTAGTTTACAATCAGTGATTTAAAAAACCTTTAAATTAAATATAATATTTTTTTTCAATACTGACAGCTGTTAGGGGATATGGGGATATATTGCATGTTACAAATGTTGTATTTTTTGGACCAGTTTTAAAATTGTATTACAGTTTTGTTCCGGAAATCCACCCTTCTGCTAGAATCAGAATAATCCAGTTTTATTGGATTAAAAGTATCCCAATCTAATAAAACATTTTGAACAACACAAACTGAGGATTTAATCCAGATCAAAACCAAGACTGGATTTTGTGATCTAATCCGAATTCAGAATCCTTTTTTTCTTTTGAACAACCCATTTTCAAGATTTGATCCAATCTGATGGCCACACATGCTGTCAGATTTCTTATGAACAACTGGCCCCTGTAGTTCACCCTGCCTATCTGCTAATAGATTCTAGCTACACTAGATAGCACAGTGAGCAGTAGACTGAGTATCAGTGCTGATACTCTTGTTTCTCGTCGGGTGCAGTGGCGCGCTCCTGTAATCCAAGCTACTGGGAGACTGCAGCTGGTGGATTGCTTGAGCTCAGGGGTTCTGGGCTGCAGTGGACTATGTCGATTGGGTGTCTGCACTAAGTTCGGTATCGATATGGTGCTCCTGGGGGAGCTCGGGACCACCAGGTCATCTAAGGAGGGGTGAACCAGCCCAGATCGGAGACGGAGCAGGTCAAAGCCCCCGTGTCAATCAGTAGTGGGGTTGCACCTGTGAATAGATGCTGCAGTGCAGCCTGAGCGATACAGCGAGACTCAGTCTTTTGTCTTTACTCTTAAACACTGTTCGAACTGAGAATACTAGATATTTTAGCTATTTCTTGTTTGTATAATAGTCGCCCTGACACAAAGCAAAGTATAGCAAAGATATTTAAAAACTAGTTTACTCTGCTCAACAGCTAAAAGCAGACTAGTGTTCTTTTTTAAAACACTCTGAGAGCATTTACAGAGGCTTGGCTGGAATCTTTTAGACAAAATGTGTTACAGGTTTTTGTGATGTTTTTTATTTTAAGTTTTAAAGTTTTTCAAGTTAAACTGCTTTGTCGTTTTTTCCTTTTATGGGCATTTGTAAATGTTATAATAAGAAACCGCATCAGATCACAGAAAGAAGTTATTTAAAACACGTTTTATTTAATAAAGTGAGCTTGGAGTGAAAACACAGTTTTGATGCTATGCTAGGCTAACATGCTAGCTAGCCATATGCACCTCACAACAGGAGCGATTGTGTTTTATGACTAATTTTGAGAAGTAAATCCAAGATCAGTGAAATCGTTCTTTTTTTACAGAAAGGATTGTGAATATAAAGTTGTTAGCAAATATAATAAAGACAAAAGAGCAGTAATTATCCATATATCCTAGCCAGAGAGATGTTACTGTGTAGAGGGGAGACGAACATGAACGGGGCAGTACAGGACAGTAAAGACTGAATGGATGCTTAGAATATTAGTTAGCATTTTAGAGCCTCCTCTAAATATAATCACATGACATGGAGCTTTAAAGATATTATTCTCAGATTTAAAATAGCACATGGTCAAACATGTGGCTGCATTGGGTTTCTAGAGTGCAACAAGACCCTCAAATCTCATATATGACTCTGACTAAAAATTCATCTCTATCAAGCTACATATTCAACTCTCCTGGTCTGGTTGAGCTGCTTCATTAGAAGATATGGAATTGAATTCTTCCAAACTGAAATTCATCTTTTCAGCCCTGCAAAAGCTCCACACACTGTGAATTTCTCAATGTAGCTCATATGTCTCAGAAGGGCTTTTACTGAAACAGTTTCAGTGGCTTCACTGATTATCTATAATAATCAAGAATTATTTATTATGTATGAAGAAAAGGCACTCTGGCAAAAAGTGGTCATCACCGGAAAAAGAGCCCAAGAAATATTTGAACTGCAGAATTTCTTATCAACTTTTTAAGAAAATTATGGTTTCACTGACAAATTGGTTTATAATTTCTTCAAATCGAGTTCTAACACATTAAAGGCAATTATTCTGACTTGCCATTAAACATAAAGACTGTGTGACAACAGCGAATAAAAACAATGAAATAACTCTGTGTAATGCATGTAAAAAAATTCCTGTTTGATACACCTATGATTGTTTGTGTCATTCAGAAGTTTGACTGTTTATCATCTAAATTAAAAACTTAATCATCCCTGCGCCCAAGTCAACAATAACCTACTTTAATGACTACTACCCTGTAGCACTCTCACCTATGATCATGAAGTGCTTTGAGAGCTTTTCATGACCAACATTAATGCCACCGTCCCACCCATACCGGACCCCTTACAGTTTACTTAGATACAACACCCCACTGCAGATGCCATGTAACACGTCATCCTCAGGCACACTTTATAACATGACCTTGATTTGCTGACTAACAGATCACAGATGACTAGGATCTATGATTATACTCCCTTTAACATCTGGCTCAGGAGCATCTGTGCAAGGACCACAAAAAACAACTTAAGAGCACTGCCTGACCCCAGTACTTCTCCAATTAGTTAAAGAATAACAATAATTAGCTATGTTCAAATTTCTCAGTGCCAGTAAGTGTTTCTCAGAACTGTTAAAAACTTAAAAAAAAAAATTTTTACTCATTTGGCAGATGCTTTTATCCAAAGTGACTTACAAATGAGCACAATATAAGCAATCAAACCAAAAAAAGAGCAATAATATGTACTGTAAGTGCTGTGACAAGTTTTTTTAAATATCATAAATAAAAAGAAAACATGTAAATAGAATAGAAAAAGAATAGAGAATGCTAGTGTTAGTAGGTCAGTTTTTATAATAAATAATAAGAAAACAAGTAGATAGAATAGAACAAGAACAGAGAACACTAGTGTTAGAGGGTCAATTTTTAAAAATAAATAAATTAAAATGTATTTTATTTTATTTTATTTTGAATATTCTTCAATAAAGATTAAGTGTAGTTAACATAAATGTAACAAATCTGATAACAGTATGTAAAGGTGTGAAAAATGAGTTAGTGATTGTGTTTAAGAAAAAAATGTCATGAATTTTAATAGGCATGGGCATTAAATGCATTTTGTATCAAGCAATGAAAAATCACTTAAAGTTGAATTCAAAGTAGTTGCTAAATATAATTTTTTTTTTTTTTTTTTGAAGAAACAATAGAATTTGATGGGGGCTATGCAGGAGTTTTGTTGCACATTTTGTTTTAATGTCTGTAAGTTTTGTTGTGCCGTATGTCTCAAATGTTTATATACTATTTTCATATTTATCTTCTAGAAGTTCAAGTATATTAAACTTAATGTCAAGTACAGACAGTATTCTGACTGTAGTTTCAAACTACTTCACAATAGGGTGGGTTATAGTGCATAGTAATCTTTAATATATACTATTACTATAACCAGTACACAATTAACTAAATCAATGACACCTTGTTAATCTAGCCCTAGTGACTCTTAACAACCTAATGAGTGATCAATTATACTATTCAAAACTATTATCATTTAACTACACTAAATCACAGCTTAATTTAAAACCAGACATGGGTGAGGCTATAATTTTCTCTACAGTCACTGAAGTAATGGCAACTGGCCATTTTCATAGCCAAATAAAAGTAGGTTCTCGGCTACAAAGGTCAAACATTTTATGAGAAAGTGTTATCAGCTCAATCATATAGCGAATAAGGTGACCTCAGAAATAAACAACTTGAGCACATCAAAGAAAGCTTCAGTTTGTGACTTTACCCATAATACATCCACACCAGCTTCATAAAACTGACAATTTATTATTGCAATGGCTTACAGATAAAATGCAACATGGCTGGCAATAAAAAAAAAAACACTGAATGCTTGTAAACTATAAAGTTGTTTATGCTGTAAAAGCCCTAAATCAAACCCACTGTGCCATACGAGGAATTAGTTGAAGTTTAGTTTTCATTAATTTTGTGCTTGTGCTCAAGCATCCCTGAATGCAATCATATATTTCTCTCACTCACTTATGTATATAAGAATATTTGGTGCGAAAAGAGGGTACGAGAAATATTTTAATTTGAATGAATGCATTAAAACCGATACAAACATTCACATGCTGCCAATGCAACATTTTTTTTGTAATGTATTTTCTTTTCCATCCAGAAAACTGGGCAACCAGTAAGATTCACGCTTTTGGCCACATGTCCAGAGCTGCTGCTGTTACATAAAACTACACCTTGTAGCGCCGTTGTGCTTTGGACATCCCGAGTTTGAGTTCTGGCTTGTGGACCTTTCCCGATCCCACCCCCTCTCTCTCACCCACTTTGCTTCCTGTTGACCTACTGTCTACTATCTTAATAAAAGGCATAAAATGCTAAAAATAAATATACGCCAAAAAAAAAAAAAAAAAACTACAACTTGGTGGCGCTCTCAAACAATCTGTTTACCTAAGTGGGGTCTAGTAGACCTTTTAAGCTTTCCATCCTAACTTTTTGGGAGGGACCAGTAGTTTAAGCAGGACAGGCCATTTGCTAATGGCCATTTGCCATTACTTTAGAAATTCTAACCTTGCAAAACCTGAAACATCCTCCTTTTTCTTCCCGTAACCATCAAAGGGCGTTAAGCTGGCACAGAACACTTCCACACACACACCCTGCCTCCTTCTCCCACAAAGTGCAGGAGCCGCCCTGGATCTTCATCTCTATAAGAGGTCAGAGTTGGGCTCAAAAGTCCCATCTTCGTCAGGAGAACTCTCTGGTTTCATCTCATCTCCATATCCACCCACCATGTCTTGCTCTCTCCGTACATCATCCTGCCTCAGTCCCAAGAGCATGGCTTCTAAGTCCATAGTCATTTCAACTGGCTGTGGTACGATAACTCCTTGTGGACCCAAAGCCTATAGTGTTTATGGCTGTGGTTTTGGAGGAAGCGCCCGCATCTCTTCCTCCTCGCTGCAATCCAGAATCAGAGGATATGGTGGAGGATATGGTTTTGGTGGTGGATACGGTGGAGGATTTGGAGCAGACATTCAGCTGAATGAGAAGGGCACCATGCAGAATCTCAATGATCGTCTGGCGTCCTACCTGGACAAGGTGCGCTCACTGGAGGCTGCCAATGCCAATTTGGAGAGGCAGATCCGCGAGTATTATGAGAACAAAGGGCCGATCTGCCAGAGGGACTACAGCGCCTACTGGAACACAATCAATTGCCTGAAGGAAAAGGTACTCCTGTTTTTTTTAAGGGATGGAATGGTGGAAAACATATTTAAAGTATGCTCTACATTAATATGTTGTATATCAATGTTCTACATTGTAGATTGAAGCTGCTACCATCAACAACGCCAACATCCTCCTGCAGATCGACAACTCTAAACTGGCTGCTGATGACTTCAGGATAAAGTCAGTTCTCGCAAATAACATTCCTCTGTAACCATAGCTTGATCGCTTTAGCATCTTAAAGGGATAGCTTGCCCAAAAGTGAAAATTCTGTCACTCACCCTCATGTTCCAAACCCATAAGACCGTCGTTCGTCTTCGGAACTCAAATTAAGATATTTTTGATAATATCCAAGAACTTTCTGACCCTGCATAGACAGCAATGCAACTACCACGTTCAAGGCCCAGAAAGGTAGTAAGGACATCATTAAAAACCGTAATTTTATGAAGCTATGAGAATTTTTGTGCACAAACAAAAAACAACAAAACAAAAATAATTACTTTAGTCAATCATTTCTTCTCTTCCGTGTCAGTCTTTGACATGCGTTCATGAGAGTACCACAACGCATGCATGTTCTGAAGGCAAACAAAGGTCTTACAGGTTTGGAACGGCATGAGGGTGAGTAATTAATGACAGAATTTTCATTTTTGGGTGAACTGTCCCTTTAAGAGATTGTGTTTCATACATGATTGGTGAGTTTGTTCTCCTTCCTGCTCCTCCAACAATCAGGTATGAACATGAGTTAGCAGTGCGAAAGTCTGTGGAGGCCGACATCGCTAACCTGCGCCGCTTGTTGGATCAGATGACCCTGGCAAAGGCTGACCTAGAGTTGAAGATCGAGAGTCTGCAGGAAGATCTAGCATGTTTGAAGAAGAACCACCAGGAGGTTTGAAGTAGTTTGCCTGTCTCAGATTAAGTTATGCATAACTGGTCTTTGGGCCACATGCAATATGAAGCCTACTATGAAGGGCTTGATGTGGAATGATAGTTTTTCTTTTTATAGTTTTAAATAAAAATGCGTTAGTCAAGAACTGATGCTTGAGTCATATGTGTTTATAGGATGTGGCAGCACTACTGTGTCAGCTGACAGACACAAAAGTGTGTGTGGAAGTGGATGCTGCTCCTCAGCAAGACCTGAACAAGGTTTTGGAAGAAATCCGTTGTCATTATGAGAACATCATAGACAAACACCGCAGAGAACAGGAGTGCTGGTTCAAAGAGAAGGTGAGACTTCAGCCTCTGTTTCTTTGAGTCCTCTGGAGGTGGATGGTAATTTGACGTCATATATCGTGGCAGAATTTTGATAATACATCACAGTACAGCATGACAGTTGTGTGTGTTTATGACTCTCTTTAAGACGGCGCAACTGTGCAAAGATGTGGCCGGCAATACAGAGTGCCTAGAAATCTCTAGGTCACAGGTCTCAGATTTAAGGCGTACCTTACAGTGCCTGGAGATTGAGCTACAGTCTCAAATCAGCATGGTGAGAAAATCATCTGTTTGTTAGAATGCACAGGTGCATTAGATGGACTAGACAGAAAAATAGAATCATTTTGTGTGATTTGAGCTCAAAGGCTGAAACACACTACCCAATTTTTAAAATCTAAACAGATTTTAAAACATTAGGCCATCTTTTTAAATGGTTACTTATTAATTACTTATGCATTAATATAACAAGTTTTCTTTCTGCCTCTTTACCCACACAGAAAGGAGCACTGGAGTGCTCACTGTTGGAAACAGAGGCTAGATACAGCACTATGCTAGCAGGCTTCCAGAAACATATCAACACATATGAGGCAGAGCTTTGTCAGGTGCGCAGTGGTATTGACCAGCAGGGCAGAGACTATGCTGCACTGCTGGACATTAAGAGCCGTCTGGAGCAGGAGATCGCCACCTACAGGTGCCTCTTGGAAAATCAGGACATTAAGTAAGTGCATCTTTTCATTTAGTGTCAGGTACGTGAAAATGACTGTTGCATTATGTTTTCCTGAAATGACTCCACTAATGCACTAATCTTTTTCCCCACTTATAGGACTCAAGAACAGGGTAATTCAAATATCTCTTTCTGCAGTATATTGTGGTTTTAGGGGTTGTTTGGGTCAGCTTAAGGATGCATGTTATTCATTGATATCTCTTTCTCTCCCTTTCAGATGGGCTATTTGTCTGTACGGCGCCAGCTGACACAGTGTTCAAATGTACACAAGTTATATGAACAATGTTAAATGTAAACAACGAATCTAATGGAGGGTCCTTGTAGTGCAACTGTCTAACAACTCACCATTAAAGACTGATTCAGAAACAGAGTTTTCTTTCATGTCTTGTATTTCTTATTAAAACAGGAATTTTCAGCACCTGAAAAGAGTGAATTTTGACTACTTTTTATGAGTACATTAAATTCTGTATTTTTTTTTTTAAGATTTATTTTTGCCATTGTTATCATAAGACAGATCAAAGTTGACAGGAAGTGAGAGCGGAGGGATCGGGAAAACCCTCAAGTCCGGATTCGAACTCAGGACGCCCAGAGATCAAAGCACTGTACGTTGGCGCGCTGCCCACAAGGCTATGGGCGCAGATGATGTTTTCACTATGAGAGTCATGATGCATGACCTTTGCACAACTTTAATTAACTCAGAATCCATAAATCAATGATAAAACACCACCTTCAGATTATGATTTAGATGAGGTATAGTTATTTTGTTGGTGGTGGTGTTTTTAAAATAAAGTGTAAATGATATTTGCATATGATTTGAACATACTGATAGGTTACACTAACAGTGTAAGCTTTTATTAACTTTATTAAGGCACTTTATTAGTTATGTATTAATACTATTAATAATATTTGCACATTTCAAGGATAGACACAATTTGAGTATAAACAGAACCTTTGAAATATCCTTGAACTTAGCCTAGATTTTCAGAAAAGCTACTATAAAGTGAAGTTTATAAACAAGGTTTAACATTTTAAAGGGATATTCACCGAAAAATAAAAATTCTGTCACCATTTACTCACCTTTTGCGGAACATAAGATATTTTGAAGAATGTTGGTAACCAAACAATTTTGGTTTTCACGAGCTTCCACTGTATGAACAAAAAAAAAGACATTTCTCAATGATCTTATTTTATGTTCCATTGAAGAAAGAAAGTCATACAGCTTTGAACTGACATAAGGAAAAGAAAAAAAAAGACATTTTTATTTTTGGGTAAACTATCCCTGTACAGCGTGACAGTGCAAATATTTTGACAAGAGCATTGTACCTGAAACCTTTCAGGGCTGTCTTAAACAGGCTGAATTCGTGTATATCTGAATTTTAACTCCATGATGAGGCTGGACAAACATAAATCTAAAAGTCTGAGTCTCACTGTATCGCTCAGGCTGCACTGCAGTGTCTATTCACAGGTGCGACCCCACTACTGATCGGCACGGGGGCTTTGACCTGCTCCGTCTCCGATCTGGGCCGGTTCACCCCTCCTTAGACGACCTGGTGGTCCCGAGCTCCCCCAGGAGCACCATATCGATACCGAACTTAGTGCGGACACCCGATCAACATAGTCCACTGCAGCCCAGAACCCCTGAGCTCAAGCAATCCGCCAGCCTCAGTCTCCCAGTAGCTTGGATTACAGGAGCACGCCACTGCACCCGACGAGAAACAAGAGCATCAGCGCTGCTGCTCAATCTACTGCTCACACAGCCCTCTAGTGCAGCAAAACACAACATTATGCTTTGGCAATGGAATTTGAAGTAGGCCTATACAAATTTCTCTGCACAACCTTATGAGAAAAATAATTCGTTAATACTTTTTATTAATTATAATAACTGTCGTTTGGTGCTGAGAGATTGTATGATGAAACTGCTTTACAAAAATAACTTTAGTAATCAGCAATTATTGTTATGCCTCTGTAAGAATGTTTACAATAGATAAGGTGAGGAGAGGAAGACTGTCCTTAACAAACTGTCAAAGATAAGATGGTGGTGTGCAGCCTGAAAACCTTTGAGAACCAGGTTTAAGATATACACGAGTATAAAAGCAACATGACTACTTATTAAAGGTTTATTTCAATGTAAGATATGTGTTCAGAACAATTCACAGTTTGTACAACACTTGAATGTTTGGTAAAAATTCAGTTGTTATACTATGTGTGAGCTCTATGCATTTCAGCATACATACAATTTACGGTCAATTCAACACATTAAACTGTTTACATATGATTGCTAAATGGAAAATTGCAGTGAATGCACAGAAATCTATGGCAAAGGCCTAGTGTATAGGCCTATGTTTCCTTTGTGATGGAAGCAAAAAATATGTAAACATGAAAAAATAATGAAATAGACACCAAATTATTTATTTTATTTTATTTTATTTTATTTGTTTATTTAACAGGGACATTGTACATGAATAAAACATTTCTGTAAATGTACCAGAATGTACCCAAAAAAAAAAAAATGTCAATAAAATCAATCAAAAACAATAGAAACAAATACAAACAATAGTAGGACAGTCAGCAGATATACAATTCTAATGTTGATAGAGCTGAGTACTAATTAAACATTTCTTTAATTGAACCCTGAATAATTAATTTGTATCTAGATCTCTTATAGTTGTCGGAATAGTGTTCCATTCTCGTGCAGCTTTAACAGAAAATGCAGACTGACTAAGATTACTTTGTCTAAGTGGCATAAAACAGTCAAAATATTGGGGCTGAACTTTAATAAGGAATGCACACAATAAATCTCCAAGTCAAATAGATTAAATGCAGATAGATTAAAAATAGATTAGAGTAAAGAGATGACCTTTTTAGGACCTAGAAATGAAAAAAGAAAATATACAAATAACATAAATTATATAACATAAAAGATAATACAATATTATAAACCTACTCTCTGTGACACTCTTATAAATGAAAAGATGCACTTACTTAATGTCCTGCTTTTCCAGAAGGCACCTGTAGGTGGCGATCTCCTGCTCCAGACGGCTCTTGATGTCCAGCAGTGCAGCATAGTCTCTGCCCTGCTGCTCAATGCCACTGCGCACCTGACAAAGCTCTGCCTCATATGTGTTGATATGTTTCTGGAAGCCTGCTAGCATAGTGCTGTATCTAGCCTCTGTTTCCAACAGTGAGCACTCCAGTGCTCCTTTCTGTGTGGGTAAAGAGCACAGTTACTGAATAGAACAACATAAAATCAGGTTTAGGTTTACCTCAGCTAACAGCTTGCTAAAAACTGCTCTAAATTTCAAAATATCAATGCTGAAAACTTTTGCCATTAAGTTAGGCGTAGATACTGACTCAGTTCTACTGTTCACTTTGCCTTAACTGAGTTTTGGAAGTCAAGGATTAACAAACACATACATGACAAAATACTGTGAGCTATCACTTAACAGTTAACATTAGTTAACCCTTTGTTAACCTTCAGACAATGTATTACCAAAAGTCTCTTTCCACTGCCTCTCACAATTCTTTTCTATTTCTTTTTGTCTATCACATCCATTACTGCATCTCACCATGCTGTTTTGAGACTGTAGCTCGATCTCCAGACTCTGCAAAGTGCGTCGCAAATCTGAGATTTTGGATATGGAGGTTTCTAGGCGCTCTGTGTTGGTGGCAGCATCTTTACACAGATCTGCCATCTTGAAGAGATTCACAAACAGACACATCATGTGAGCTATGAGCCACTGAGCTATATTATTTTACTGTATTAATACCAGACAGGCAGAAGTCTCACCTTCTCTTTGAACCAGCACTCCTGTTCTCTGCAGTGTTTGTCTATGATGGTCTCGTAATGGCAACGGATGTCGTCCAAAACCTTTTTCAGGTCTTGATGAGGAGCAGCATCTACTTCCACACACACTTTTGTGTCTGTCAGCTGACACAGTAGTGCTGCCACATCCTATAAACATACATGACATGCATCATGGCTTAGGAAATTATTGCTTTCATTTCTCTTCATTCAAAACATACAAAATGATTGTTCTACAAACCTCCTGGTGTATTTTCTTCAAATACACCAGCTCCTCCTGCAGAGCGCAAAGCTGCGTCTCCAGGTCGGCTTTTGCCAGACATGTCTTCTCAAGTATGCAACGCAGGTTATCGACGTCAGCTTTTACACACTGCCGTATCGTCGCCTCATTCTCGTACCTGATTTGTGGAAAGTCAGAGGGGAAAAAATCATGTTTAAACATGACTATGAGTTGAGTTGAGCTTGTATATAGACTATGATCTATATACAAGCAAAAGGCTATACAGACCCTAATCAAATAAGATGCCACATTGACTTTTATCATAATGAGGATGAAAGGGATAGACTTCTTTACAATGCACACACTGTATCACATAATTTCACAACTTTCAAAACGGAAAGACGCTTTATCAGCTAAACAATCGGTGTGATGTTAAACAACAGTACAATCCATTGAACGCACTGTACTTCTGTCCACCAAAGCTGTCAGTCCATCTGTTCTATCCATCATTCCTGTCAAAAATATGATGCTGCTCTGATTAATATCTATAGCACTGCTTCTGTAAAACATGATAAATCTAAGAGACTAGGGTGTAAGATATTATTTTTCATTGCTTACTCTATCACTTCTGCCTTATATATAGCTGGATTGCTTCTGTTCAAATTAACATCTGTATATGTATGTACGTACATATGTACTAGACTTTACTATTAATAGACAGAATTTATGGTTTATTAACCCAAATTTATGGAAACTTTGTAAATATCAAATGCTCCAAAAGAGCTAGATGTCAAATTGCCTTTATAGAACTCACTTTATCTTGAAGTCCTCAGCAGCCAGTTTAGTGTTGTCGATCTGCAGAAGGATTTTGCCGTTTTTGACAGTAGCATCTTTAATCTATAATGAAGATCATTGACAAAGAAAACTATAAATGTAGATCATAATTGTAAAACAAGCATTTTTGTATTACATTTGTTCACAGTAAAGTATTTTTTTTTTACTAATCTTTCATTTTTTACCTTTTCTTGAAGGCAATCGATGGTTTTGAAGTAGCAGATGTAGTCCCTCTGGCAGATCAGCCCCTTCTTTTCATAGTACTCCCGGATCTGCTTCTCCAGAGTAGCATTGGCAGCCTCCAGAAAGTGCACTTTATGTAGGTAGGATGCCAGACGTTCATTCAGATCTTGCATGGTGGCCTTCTCGCTCTTCTGGAGGTAGTCATAATCCCTTCCATAACACCCTCCAGTCATGATTCTTGCACCAAATCTTCCACTATGGCATCCATATCCTCCGTCATTTCTGTATGGTGGACAAGGTGAACAAATATTCGAACGGTAAGAGCAGGTAGAGATGCGGGTCTTTTCTCCAAAACCACAGCCATAGACACTGTAGGCTTTGGGTACAACTGTACCACAACGACGAGGGCCGATTATGGACTTTGAAGTCATGGAGAAGGAACTGAAGGAGGACTTAGGGTTAGAGACAGAGCAGGGCTTGGGGCAGGTCTCAGAGTAAGTCTTCAGACAGGTATCAGGGCAGGTCTTGGGGCAGGTTTTGGAGCAGTTCTCTGGGCAGCTTATGGAGCAGGTCTTGGGGAAGGTGAAGGAGCAAGTCTTGGGGCAAGTCTCGGAGCAGGAATCAGAGCAAGTCTTCACACAGGTATCAGGACAGGTCTTGGGGAAGGTGAAGGAAGATGTCTTGGGGCAAGTCTCGGAGCAGGTCTCAGAGCAAGTCTTCACACAGGTATCGGAGCAGGTCTTGGGGAAGGTGAAGGAGCATGTCTTGGGGCAAGTCTCGGAGCAGGTCTCACAGCAAGTCTTCACACAGGTATCGGAGCAGGTCTTGGGGAAGGTGAAGGAGCATGTCTTGGGGCAAGTCTCGGAGCAGGTCTCACAGCAAGTCTTCACACAGGTATCGGAGCAGGTCTTGGGGAAGGTGAAGGAGCATGTCTTGGGGCAAGTCTCGGAGCAGGTCTCACAGCAAGTCTTCACACAGGTATCGGAGCAGGTCTTGGGGAAGGTGAAGGAAGATGTCTTGGGGCAAGTCTCGGAGCAGGTCTCACAGCAAGTCTTCACACAGGTATCGGAGCAGGTCTTGGGGAAGGTGAAGGAAGATGTCTTGGGGCAAGTCTCGGAGCAGGTCTCACAGCAAGTCTTCACACAGGTATCAGGACAGGTCTTGGGGAAGGTGAAGGAAGATGTCTTGGGGCAAGTCTCGGAGCAGGTCTCACAGCAAGTCTTCACACAGGTATCAGGACAGGTCTTGGGGAAGGTGAAGGAAGATGTCTTGGGGCAAGTCTCGGAGCAGGTCTCACAGCAAGTCTTCACACAGGTATCGGAGCAGGTCTTGGGGAAGGTGAAGGAAGATGTCTTGGGGCAAGTCTCGGAGCAGGTCTCACAGCAAGTCTTCACACAGGTATCAGGACAGGTCTTGGGGAAGGTGAAGGAAGATGTCTTGGGGCAAGTCTCGGAGCAGGTCTCAGAGCAAGTCTTCACACAGGTATCGGAGCAGGTCTTGGGGAAGGTGAAGGAGCAAGTCTTGGGGCAAGTCTCGGAGCAGGTCTCACAGCAAGTCTTCACACAGGTATCGGAGCAGGTCTTGGGGAAGGTGAAGGAGCATGTCTTGGGGCAAGTCTCGGAGCAGGTCTCACAGCAAGTCTTCACACAGGTATTGGAGCAGGTCTTGGGGAAGGTGAAGGAAGATGTCTTGGGGCAAGTCTCGGAGCAGGTCTCAGAGCAAGTCTTCACACAGGTATCGGAGCAGGTCTTGGGGAAGGTGAAGGAGCAAGTCTTGGGGCAAGTCTCAGAGCAGGTCTCAGAGCAAGTCTTCACACAGGTATCGGAGCAGGTCTTGGGGAAGGTGAAGGAGCAAGTCTTGGGGCAAGTCTCGGAGCAAGTCTCTGGGCAGCTTATGGTGCAGGTCTCAGAGCAGGTCTCAGGGCAGGTGAAGGAGCAGGACTCTGGGCAGGTTTTGAAGGATGACATGGTGGATGGAACCAAAGATGGATGAACGCAAAAGGGGACAATACAAAAAAATGCTTGAATTGTCCTGAAGCGTATGGTGCGTTTAAGGCCAGCTCTGTCATCTTATATAGTTGGAGCTTGAGGGCGTGTTCTACAATTTGACAAAGGGAGTGTGTGTTTGTGTGTGTCACCACCAGTAGTATTAAAACTCAAAGAGAGGATGTATTCCACCCTAATGAGGATGCTGCAAAGAAATTTATGTGTGTGTGTGTGTGTGTGTGTGTGTGTGTGTGTATATTTCTGAAGTTGGTGCATAACTGGACAAAGACAATTATGAGTAAGTTTTAACAATTTAGACTCTATGAAGACAGCACAAATAGCAAAGTTCGGGTGGCGTTTCAATTATACACATGACTCAAAGGTCACTGAACAGACTAATCCCTTCACAACAAAGACAGATTTAAGCACAAGATCAGAGAGGCCTATTACAATAATTTTAAGATAGAATATGGTCATTTTGAAATTACTGCTATTATTTTTCCACATACATCATTGGGGTCTCTTGGGCCCAAAACATCAAACAGGCAACACATGAAAGAAGTCAGAAAATGAGGCTTAAGTTTCTGATTTAACCTTGGATATTTAAACCTGCGCCATTCAAAAAGTCTTTCAAACTTCTTGAGAGATCTTTTTTATTTTTTTTTTTATTTTTTTTTTTTTACAGATTTCTCCTTAGAATTTAAAAATATAGAGGCTTATGGAAAACTTCAAGACTTCAATCAGCTAATGTTATACTCATTAAAATCATCAAGCAAGCATAAGAATCAGGTCACTCTCAAGACAAAAGTGACACGTGAATGTGCATAGATAGATAGATAGATAGATAGATAGATAGATAGATAGATGTGTTTGTGTATCTGTATGTATATAATAATTTTTAGCAAAACATTAAACATTAAAGTTTGAAAAACAGGAATGTTTGAATAACTTAGTCAGTACTTTTTTAAGAATAACAATCTAGATTTTGATAAATAACCTGCATGCACTTTATTTATAGATGTAAAGATTAAAGATTAAGCCCCATTTCGATGAATGGAAGAACGAAATGAAGCTATCTGCAAATCTCTCCAATAAATGATAGACAGAAACAAGCTGAAACTTCTCTCTGTTTTGAATTTCCTTTCTTTCTTTCTTTCTTTCTTTCTTTCTTTCTTTCTTTCTTTCTTTCTTTCTTTTTCTATTTCCTGTTTTCTAAACACTCAAGAACAACACCACGTGTTTGATTGTACACGTATGCTACAATAGCATGCCTTATGCAAGTTACAAGACATCATAAAACCTGGCATTCTCAGTGTTACATATCCCAAAACTCTATTTTCTAAAATTTTGGGAAATGTATAATCTATAATAATCTCTGAAATGTATAATTACCATCAGTTGCCAAATTTCCCAGTTTTAACATGTTAAAAGAACTCACTGGGAGTTTAAAAAAATAAATAAAAGTACTGTTAAGAAACAGTCTGCTGAAACTGCAAGACTGCTGTTTGCTTAAATTATGGGGTCCCTGTTGTATTATTTCATTATCACATATGGATTTATTTGCTTACAGCACTATTTTTTTTTTTCAAGTCAGGTGAATTCAGGATTTCCAGAAAGAAAAATACATAGAACATGAGTGTCAGTGTGTGGCCAGCCTGACAAAGCAAGTAATTGGCTACTTAATGACAGTTCAATCATTTAGCTGTTTTAGAGAAAGGCACGAAAAGCAATTGAGTGTTTTTAAGTAATAACTTGACTTAATAGAACCATATGTGTAATTTTATGTGCAATAATTATATTGTTTTTTAAAAGACTGTGTGTGACGCGATTAGGAGCTAGACTCACCTGTTAATGGTGATGCATGCTCTTGTGATCACATACCATCAAAAGGCATCAGACGAAGTCAAATTTCTGTTCAGTCTGTCACAGTCTCACTAGGGAGGAAAATAATTGTGTTTACTCTTCTTTTAAACAGGCAACACTCATATGTCTAATAATTCACAATATTAGTTGAGCCCCAAATGACGCATTATAGCCTATACTAGGCTATGCACTTATTCACTAGATTCATTAGCAGTGCTGATGCTCTTGTTTCTCGTCGGGTGCAGTGGCGTGCTCCTGTAATCCAAGCTGCTGGGAGACTGAGGCTGGCGGATCGCTTGAGCTCAGGGGTTCTGGGCTGCAGTGGACTATGTCGATCGGGTGTCCGCACTAAGTTCGGTATCGATATGGTGCTCCTGGGGGAGCTCGGGACCACCAGGTCGTCTAAGGAGGGGTGAACCGGCCCAGATCGGAGACGGAGCAGGTCAAAGCCCCCGTGCCGATCAGTAGTGGGGTCGCACCTGTGAATAGACGCTGCAGTGCAGCCTGAGCGATACAGCGAGACTCAGACTTTTTATGTGGATTAACAATGAAATAAAGATTTAGAAATTAATTATATGGGTAAGAATTCAATGATAATGAAATCGTTTCACTCTTGTCAACTCCAGATAATGGCATTGTCTCACTTTCAAATTTGTAACCTTTCAGGTGGCATTTGCGGCGTTGCATTTGATAGTTACTGTATGTCGTGTCAAATGATTGGTACTATATCGCCTCTCTCTGGAAGATATGTGATATTTCTTTTCGCATTCCGTGTCTACATTCCATGGCCAGCTGGAGGCGCTGTTTCACATTTTAATAATACCCTTCCCCAAAATGAGGCCAATCTGACTTTTCTCAAAAAGCGTTTCCTAAAGTATATAAATAGTTTTTATACCGAGATGGATAATAAATAATTGTTTTAACATTTTAAATGTCTGGGCAGGCCTAATGTAGTCACATTGAATCATCTCTGATTATTATGTCTTACGTCAGAAAACAGGCTCACAAAATAATTGGTTACTCTAAGAAGTAGTTATTGGATCTATTTCAGTTATATCATCCTAAAAAAAAATAACCTATAGATAGTATATTAGTATAAAAAGGCATCTTCACATTTATAATAGACAAATGCAAATTGTGCATGAAGATTTCATGTTTAAATGATATACTAGAGTTGTGGACCTTGACGGACGTGGCCTTTTCGAGCTGCTGTGATATGTAAAACAGCTGTGTTAAAGATGTTAAAGATGTCTCGTTTTCATTTCTTCATTAAAAACATCAAAAGCTTGAGTAAATATTGACAAATAGTGTAAAATTCAATGAGATTATAATCAAAGCTAGTAAAATGCGGGCCGTGGCGCGTCCTCTATAGATTTAAGTTAAATATTGCATATAGTGCTGAAGCCTTTTCCCGTCCAGATGTGTTTAATTCTGTTCTCTCGATCTGTTCAGTCCGTCCGTGAGAGAAGTCCAATTCATTCCGACGAATCGGTTCTTTTGAACAGTTCATTTAAAAGAATCCGTTCAAAAGCGGATTAAGCTAAATTTGCGTCATGACGTGGCATATTACATGCTTTGCGTCTAAACTCTAAAACTAAACAGCTAAACAAAGCCATATGTTGGCACACATTGCTGCTATTACATTTTGTAGTGTCTCTTTTCTTTATTTTTTAACTTGCAGCCATGATTCATCACATAAAAACAAAGTCAGTTAGAACATAATTTACATTTAGTATAATATTAAGTTGCCTATTGGCTAAAAACGTTTTGCACGTTGTAATAAAATTTTTATTATCAAAATATTTCATGTTTTATTAATTTAATATTTGATGTAGCATAATAATTATTTATTTTTATTTATTTATTTTCTTTTTTCGTTTCTTTCTTTCTTTATTTATTTCCCCCTTCATCAGTCAAATCCTCAATTTACTGCAGTTCGGCGAATTTTCACGTGCGAAATTCCAAAGGCTGTGCAAAACAAGTTTTCCCTCGTTTGACACATTGACCAACATAAATCTTTGTATGAAAGTAACTTCTGTGTGAACTGTTTAAAACATTTATGCTATTGAAAATAGACAATGGACCTTTTTGCCCACGACATTTCACCTACATTTTAGGTCCCTCATCGGAAAATCAGTAAACCGATTCAGTCCGATTCGCGAACGACTCTTTACGGTTCGATTAGTGCATGAACCATTCAGACCAGTTTTGTGAGCCAGTTCAACCGATTCACTGAAAAGCTCCGACCAAAGAAAGATTCGGACATCGCTAACAGAAGAGGGGGCGGGGCACAACGAGGACCATCTCCGACGGTTTGCATGTTGTTTTTCATGAGTTGTCGGGTGTCTCTGTCAGTCATACAGCTAGCCCTACCCCGCATTCCGAACCCAATAGCGAAGCCCGTGTCTCCGACTCTTCGAGCAAGCAGACTCCTAGTCCGTTTTAAATCGGTCTCCAGCGTTTCGACATTATTCAGTATGCCCGAGCGGAGGCCCTTCGTGCGGTTGCCCACTGACGTCTTCCCCGTCAACTACGGGCTGCGCCTCAAGCCCGACCTCATCGACTTCACCTTCGAGGGCAAACTGGAGGCAGCCGTGGAGGTAATGTTGAACCCGATGCCATGCAGCCCCTCTGCCCCCTCTGGTCTGGGCCCCAATGTCATGCCATGTTCATGTTAAGCTTGGTTTTTCACTTTGCATTTTAATAACTGCTGATACTGTTGCTGCTGCTAATCTAACAAGCTACCTGCTAGTGCACCAGACAGCGGCTTTACCCACCACGTCTTTCACATTTACGAGTCCAGCATGTTGGAATTTGATTATATATAGTTAAATACTTAAACCTGGTGTCCTCTGAGGTCTGCCTCTCGCAATAAAAAGAATTAAGCAGTTAGTTTATTGCCCCGCAAGCTAAAGCGCTAACTGGCGCCACACTGCTAACCACGTTAGCCTGCAGAGCTGCTGTCAGAAAGCACGTAAATACACAAATATATGTCGTAATTTAACTGCCTTCCAGGTTATAGTTTTCACGTTTTTGGCCGAGACGGTGAATCAGTTCCGTCTACAAGCTCCTGAGTCACCCTGAGCCTGTCTGACAGTTTACATGATACTTTATAGCTTACTATAATCACAGTGTAGTGCCTGAGGAAACACTAAAGTGCAATATGGACTTGTGACTTGGGACAAAATAATGCATTTTCATATATAATCTATATAGTCTATATCTGTACCTAGCTATTTATTGTTCTTTACATTAGTGTGTTCATACACACACACACACACACACACACACACACACACACATATATATATATATATATATATATATATGTCTACATTTTTTATCATTGGGTCTTATCAGGACCATCACAGCACTTACTACTGGGTAAATGACTGTGGTTGATCCTGTAAACCGATAGAAAAGATGGCAGAGGTCAATGCGGGCCAGATGTGACGAAATTGAGGTCCTGGCCTCTAGCGTATCCCTCTCTCTAAGATTGTTTGTGGAGCCTTTTTATAGACTGACAGCTTTACATGTTAAGTCATGTTGTACCCCACTCTAATGCAGCCCTGTTGTGAAAGTCGCCTTGCAGTTGATGTTGTCTTGATGCCAAGACTTATTGGAGCATGAGATTAACTACATCTCCCACAATGCCATATGCATTATGACCGTGATTGGCTTCCATTTATGAACGCCATTGAAATAGTGTACTGCTAGTGGCGGCCTGTTGTCACATGGCCAGTGCACTCATTGCATCCAAGTCACATCCAGCTTCAACAAGCCACATGTGCTCTCTAAAGCTTCACCTTGGCAGATTCAAGCCTCTAAACACAATGCGTATCATTATTCAGGATCCAATTCACCGTAAATAAAGTGTGGTAATAGTTCAGTTGAGGAATAATTAAAACAGTGCATTTACTGACTCTGGGATGTATTTGTCTGTGAAAACTAGCTTATGGATATGAGGAGAGCCTGAAAGCTATTGATCGTCCCGGGAAAGTTTCACTTCGGCATTTTGCAATAAATGTAGTCTTAAACAGCCTATTGCAACATAAGAGGCCATGCAAACTGTTGTTCTTTTTATTCATAATCTGATTATATATGCACACGTCAGAATTTCATAGCGGCAGCAGCAGGAGATGGCCCTTGAGCCTCAGCAAAGCTGCAAGGATTCAGGCGGTTCTTTTTACATGTGTGTCGTATTTGCTTATACTCCTGGAGATTTCCTACAACAAAACAGGAAGAGGAAAATTGTACATACTATATGAGCAAGGATAAAACGGCTGAAGATGATGATGCCAATACACACAGGGTTCTGTCATTACAATTCAAAAGTTTGAAGATTTTTTTTTATGTCTTTGAAAAAAGTCTCATGTTCATCAAGGCTGCATTTATTTGATCAAAAATACAGTAAAAACAGTAATATTGTGAAATAATATTAAAATTGAAATGAATTCTTTTATATTTTAGTGTGTTTTAGAATGTAATAATGTTCCTGTGATGCAAAGCTGAATTTTCTGCATCATTACTCATGATCCTTCAGAAATCATTCTAATATGCTGATTTGGTGTTACAGAAACATTTCTTCTTCTTCTTCTTCTTCTTCTTCTTCTTCTTGTTATTATTATTATTTTATAATTCCTTGGTGAAAACAGTTCTGCTGGGGTTTTTTTTCAAGATACTTTGAGTAGAAAGTTCAAAAGAACAGCATTTATTTGAATTAGAAATCTTCTGTAACATGCTAAATGCTTATAAATGTAACTTTTGATTCAATGCATGCTTACTTAAAAGTATTAATTTCTCTTTTTGTGTTAGAGAAAGAGACTCGTTCAGTATTTACTAAACCAGGAAGAATTTTCTTGCAGTGGTTGGCTCTATTGTATGTAGGTGACGTGAGGTTGTTCCATTTTTATGGCTGTTATCTGATACAGTATGAAACAAAGGAAGGTTTACAAAGCTTCCAAAAGGCAATGAAGTGTTGCTAGAAAAGAAACCACACACCAAACACTGAAAACCGGAGATCATGAAACAACCGAAGCCATATAAATGTTAAAACTGAACTGTATGTCATTGTTCTTGACAGGTTACACAAGGGACAAACCAGATTGTGATGAACTGTGCTGATATAGACATAATTACTGCTTCTTTTGTGCCTGAAGGGGGGGAAGGTGAGTGCGAAACTCGTCAAACCAACTGTAATCCACATTTAGTTGATGTATTTGCTCGATTTTTGCCTGATTGCTGGTTCGACCTGCATTAAATGCTTTATAGTCTGTTTTATTTTTAGGATTAACTGTGCTCATTTTCTCCCCGTCCATTTAGAAATTAACGCTACAGGATTTAACTATCAGAACGAGGATGAGAAGGTGACCCTATGTTTCCCCAGCATTCTGCAAAAAGGTAAAGAACTACTAATGTGGCCTGGAAGGAGCCTGCTGCTGTCATGTCAACAATCTCTGTGTAATTAGTTGCTATAGTCGGTTTATTGTCGCATCAAACAGCTTCCTATTAAAAGATGAATGGCCTTTCCTTGCTCTGTCCTTCTGTTTTATGTGCCTTTTTTTTTTTTTAATAATGGGCTTCTTGTTTTTCAGGGTCGGGATCATTGAAAATAGACTTTGTCGGAGAGCTGAACGACAAAATGAAAGGCTTCTATAGGAGCAAATACACGACTCCTTCAGGAGAAAACCGCTACGCTGCTGTCACACAGTTTGAGGTAAATTCATATCAGGGTATCGGTTCATTCGTTTGTTCACTCGCTTTCTCTGCCTCTGTTTGCTTTAGCCCCATCATTTGTCACGTCCCTCTCTCGCTCTTCCTGCTCAATCATTCACTTTCCTCTGAGATCTTGACCGTTTGTCTCGACGGAGATGAATTCATATTCGCATAGTCATTCAGCATGTGCTTTTATCCAAGCAATTACAAGCAATTCATTATACAGGAGCTGATAATGGAGTCGTGCAGAAGTCAAATTGTAGTAAAATTAAACCTGTTACGTAATGTGTTGCTTGGCCTTTAATAATATGTATATTGTATAATTTTAATATATTTGCATTTTTCACTATAATGCTTACATTACAAATCCATTAAGGTGATTTAGATACTCCTGCTTATTACATTTTTAGTTGATGGGTTTTGATGTGGAAGGGACAATTAACTGAAAGTTTAGCCTCTTAACTTAACTTAATCAGGGCTCAATGATAAGGATGCTCCTGCTGACTCGAGGCCAGTGTGAGAGAGTTGATGGGAAAGTAATTTCCCCTTACAATTTAGTGCTGCGCTGCCACTGAAAAATTTACATGCATTGATCTTTTACATCCTTTTTTTATGCCTTGCCAAGCTTAAATGTTTTTTTGTTTTTTTTTTTTGGTTATGTCTACACTGTTGTTGTACATCTTGCTGATTTGTCTGCAAGGTAATGTTATGTTGCTGACTAACATGGAAAACAGACTTGTTATAGTCAGTCTTGTTATGTGTGTGTTAAGTAATCAGTAATGTTTTGCATCACATGCCATCATTTTCCAGCAAAAGTGTGTATTATTTATGGTGTTATATTACAGATTTGTAATTTTCAGCTTGATGCAAATTTTCTAAAATAAAGGACAAAAAAAAAGTAACCAAAACATTTTTTGAATTTAAGGAAAAAAATATTATTATTATAAAAAATAAAATAATTGTAGCAAAAATAAAAAATACATTTTAAAAAGAAAAATAAGCAATAATGTTTTTGCATCAATAATGTTTTTGCAATTGTTTTCCAGCAAAGATGTTTTTTTATTTAAGAAAAAGGTAACAAAAATGTTTTGAGAATTTAATTAAAAAAAAAAAAAAAAAACAAGTAGAAAAATAAACAAACAACAACAAAAAAAATTGTCACTGGTCCAGTGACAATGTTGGCAGAGTTAATGTTTTCTTGCAAAAGTGTTTTGTTTATGGAGTTATATAACAGCTGTATAATTTCCAGCTTGTTTATTTTCTTTTTTGACAAACAAGGGGAAAGATGGCAATCAAAACATTTTGTGAATTTAATAAAAAATGAAACAAAAATACATTAAAATATAAAAATGTTAGCATGGCAACTATAAATCCAAACTGCTGACCTGACTGGGAAAAAAAGAAAAAGTCAGAATAGAGTGCTTTTGTGCTTCTGCAGTTTTTGATGCCATGCAAATATCCTTGCACGTGTTTGAATCACAGCAACCCACGCTAACCCTGACTCCTCTCTTCCTGTCTCGCTGTCTCTCTCTCTCGACGTTTCTCACCCCCTCCAGGCCACGGACGCACGTCGAGCTTTCCCTTGCTGGGACGAACCCGCTATCAAAGCCACTTTTGACATCACCCTTATCGTCCCAAAGGACAGAGTAGCCTTGTCAAATATGGTACGTGTCCTTTTTTTTTTGTTGTTTTTTTTTTTCTTTTTTGATCTTTCCCTCTGGATACAAATGTCCCTAAATGACTAGATTCACATTACTGTCAGACGCATGTGCATTATCTAACACAGGCCCATAGGCGTTGTGCCTCCCCTAGCCGATGTACGTTTTCTGAGTCATTACATTTGTGGCGCAAATGTGGCATACAAGTTTTGACCTGTGACGTGCCATTCACGTTCCTTCTCACTTTTGAAAATGATCTGATCTAATAACCTCTGCTACTGGTTTTTATCATTTTTGGGAAGTTATCTGTTGTTGTGGTTTCATCAGTTTAAATGTAGAGAGGCCAACCACAGTTTATTTAAATGTTAGTCAAACGGCCCTTTTTTCCCACTGTGGCCAAAATATGATGGAAATTGAACCTGGCTTTTCTTTTTCTGTGCAGAATGTTGTTGATCGAAAGCCATATCCAGAGGATCACAGTCTGTGGGAGGTGAAGTTTGCCACTACACCCATCATGTCCACCTACCTGGTGGCATTTGTCATAGGCGAGTATGACTTTGTGGAGAGTCAGTCATCAGATGGTGTGACGGTCCGTGTGTACACTCCTGTCGGAAAGGCAGAGCAAGGGAGATTTGCACTGGAGGTATGGCAACTGCTTTCTCAGTTTGTGTCTGTTTTCATTTTTTGGCAAACTCAAATTGGTTTGGATATTTGTAGTCTAAACGGCAAAACCACACGGAATCTGATTTTTACAGACCTAATAATATTGTATTCCCTATATAAATAATTAAAATAATTTATATTTTTAATGTTTTATTTTAAAACTTCTGATTAAATTTAAAAATATACACTGTTATTCAAAGGTTTGGGGTCAGTACATTATCTTATTTTATTTTTTAAAATAAATTGTTACATTTAAGGACACATTAAATTGATGAAATGACTGTAAAGAGTTTAACATTGTTTAAATAAAAATGTCTTTTTTAAATAAATTGTTGTTGTTGTTGTTGTTTTTGTTTTATTGTCTATTCTTCAGAGAATCTGGACAAAATGGCTTTGCAAAAAAGTATTAACATTGATCATAGAAAACTGTTATTTTAAATGTAAATATTTCGCAATATTTTGCTGTATTTTTGATCAAGTAAATCAGCCTTGGTGAGCATAAGAAACTTTACTGACCCCAAACTTTTGAACCATGGTGTATATATTTAAAACATTATTTTTCATTAATATTAACATTATTATGATATTTATACCATAAGCAATGACAATTTTTGTCATTTTTGGATTATAATTGATTAATGTGATATTAAAAATAAAGTGCTAAAATAAATAACATCACAGCATTATAATGTACAATATTAAAAAAATATTTTAATGTACTACTTAATGCTAGCTGTGCATTTTTATTTTTATTTTTTCAGGTTGCTACAAAGACTCTTCCGTTCTACAAAGATTATTTCAGTGTTCCTTATCCGTTGCCTAAAATTGATCTAATCGCTATTGCTGATTTTGCTGCTGGTTTGTATCATTTTCATTAAATATTAAAAATCTCGTAGGCATTGTCATATTTAGTTTTAACGTTTGGTGCTCTTGCGTCCTGTAGGTGCCATGGAAAACTGGGGCCTTGTTACTTACAGGTGACTTTTAAATTAAATGATTAAATAGCAAATCTGAGACTTGATAAATCATCACGGAAAACCCAGAACCTTGTGCTTTTTGAAAGTGGCCGTTCAGGAGAGATTCATTAATATTTCATCAGTCTTGGTAGCATGCTAATCCCCAACCATACCTGAACAATATGAACCACATTATGTTCTGGGTTCTATTCTTATGCATTTTTTATTTCCTTTTTTACATTTTGTGATCATCCCCTCACAGGGAGACAGCTCTGCTGATTGACCCAAAGAACTCGTGTGCATCGTCCCGGCAGTGGGTCGCCCTGGTAGTCGGACACGAGCTGGCGCATCAGTGGTTTGGGAACCTGGTTACCATGGTGAGTGTTCAGATGTTCAGTGTGGTAGGTATGCCACATATAGTTTTTGTAGGTCACAGCAGTATTTGAATGTAACTGTGTTATTCAGGGTGCTGAGAAAAAGTCTGTTGCTTACTGCAGGAATGGTGGACTCATTTGTGGCTAAACGAAGGCTTTGCGTCTTGGATCGAGTACCTTTGTGTGGACCACTGTTTCCCTGAATACGACATCTGGACCCAGTTTGTGTCTGCCGACTACACAAGGGCTCTGGACCTGGATGCGTTAGATAACAGCCACCCTATCGAGGTCTGCAACAAATGAGTGTATCTTTCTCATTCCACCCAGATCTCCCAGTGTGCGCCTGTTTTGTTTGTTGCTTTTAAGAGTTTGTGTGGATTGCAGGAAGTTTTGATTTGCACTTTGTTTGTCAGTCTGTTTCTCTGCTCAGCCATATCACTTACAGCATTTAAATTCCAGACCCAGATTTAGCCTGATGAAATATTGATCTCCGAGTCGTGTTTGAGCGTGTTTTGAATCGTAGGTTGATGTCGGACACCCTTCAGAAGTGGATGAAATATTCGATGCCATATCATACAGCAAAGGGGCCTCTGTCATTCGCATGCTGCATAACTACATCGGCGATGAGGTGAGAGGTCACGTTCAGCCAGCTGCAGAGAGACATTCACAGCGTAAATCTGTCAGACAGGTGGTCGATGTGGGACCTCCAGATGTATGTGTCCTCATCTGTCTGTTGTGCTGGAGTCAATGACGTTCTGGCATTTGTAATTTGACACATGACTTTTGTTAATTGTTGCGAGCAGCCCTTGTTAATACAGATTTACAGAATCTTTTAAAATTCTTTACAGTTATGCTTAAATCTTGTCTGATTGCATGATCTTTTTTTGTAGGATTTTAGAAAGGGAATGAACTCTTACCTTTTGAAGTTCCAGCACAAAAATGCATCTACTGGTAAGTTAACACGCCACAGTCTTTGCGTAGATTAAGCTTTGAACCTCTAATTAATTTTTATCTTGATGACTAAACAGCCTAATGACAGGGCTCGCAAAATCGCTAGCCCGATGTCCCGGGGCTATTGTGTTTTCCAGTTGGGCTACCAAAATGTATCACTGCCCTGCCCGACGGGCTACCTTAAATACAGGGCTCCCACGGGTCCTTAAAAACTCTTCAATTTAGTTGTATCAAACTTAAGGCCATAAAAATTTTAAATACGTTAAATGATATAAGAAATGTCTTAACTATAATTTCAAAAGGTCTTACAGTTGGGGACGGAAAGACAAGAATGGCGATACAGCTGGATTAAACTTCAAAAGGCAATGATGCAATTGAATAAATATGAGCGCTGCACGTTTCAAGTCAAAACGCGGCGCAGGTGTGTTTATGTGAATGTGTCTGAAGGGAACCGACTGTCCTCAGAAATGTGTCGTTGGCATTTTTATTTCATCTTACCTATAATGCCTGATAAAGCAGCGTTTATGAGGGCGGACGGTGCTGCTTTGTGTACAGCCGCTAACAGGGAGTTTCTCTGAGAGAAACCGCTGTATTAAGCCGCTCCTAAAGCGCCACCTCGTGACAGAGAATGAATTTGCATTTCCAATAAGCCTTTCTTGCTGTTTATGGTCAGATCAATGCAAATATCGACCCATGTTTTTACGCAGCAAACACATAGAGTTGTAAATGAGAGAGAAGTTAATGTGCCTTCTAAAAATCTAAACAATTAAGACAGTAATATTTATTTGTTTTAAATTAATATAATAATTTATATGCTTGATTTATTCCTTTTCATAAAAATGGTCTAAAGGCTGAAATGCTGTTGTATAAGATTTTTGTTTTTGTGAAAACCTGTATCTGAACTGTAAATCATGTCATTTTATGGCTTAATACTGTATGTTACCATAGACATTGTCCAACCCCGCTCATACTGTGTTCATTTTACTTGTGCAGCTCGTAAAATGGGTCATAAATTGCCTTAAATTTATTTTAAAAAATTCTGCAGATACCCTGTAAATAGTGAAATAAAATTTCTTCCTTCATATTTGTTGATATTTGTGTATTGAAAATATTTTTGATTGACATTTAGACTCCGATCTGATTTTCTAGATTAAAAAAAAAGGTCTTTTTTTTTTTACTTGGGCTAGTTAAATTAATTTTTGGGCTACCAAAATCTGAAGAGTACCTGCCCGAAGGGCTACCAGGGATTCTGAAATTTTGCGAGCCCTGTAATGACCTTGTAAACCCAAGACTCTTTATTGCAGTGTTTAGGCTTATGATTGTAACGTAATCACCTGTTCCAATTATTTGAAATCCAAATGTAGTTATAGAATTTTTAGATGTATTCTTATAGTATTCTTTAGATGTATTCTTATATAAGAATTCTTATAGTTTCTAACTCTAATAGGGATTTCAGCATGAAAATAGCCAAAGGTGTTAAAAAAAAACAGCAAACAAACAAAACAAAAATATACCCCATCCTACGTTTGTTCTTTTTCAATAATCTGTTACACTCGGATGTACGTTACATTACAGAAGAAAACATCTGTCGCTACTTCTGTTTTATGACATGAAATATGAATAAATGAGTTCTTAAAGTCTGTGTGTTATAGGCTTAGAATGTATTTGACATGAACGAAACTCAATTAAGTCATAAATCATAATTATTTTTATGACAGTTGCTCATCAGTCTAAACCGGTAATTGTGACAGACCTAGCAGTTATCTTGAACTGTGGAAATCTTGCAGTGTGTTATAGACAGTGACCTGTTTGTCAGTTTCACTGGATAAATGCAGGATGATGTTTCTAAAATATAGTGTTTAGCTTAATCTTCATTTGCATTGTTATTTTCAAACTTAAAACATTATAATACAGTATTAGAAATTATACTTCATAAATTATAAATTAAAAACATTTAGTCTTAAAAGAACAAAATAGTGAAAAATATTCAAAACAAAAAAAACAAGGTATTGAGCTCAGACCATGTTGTTGAAGAGTTCTAATTTTTATGAATCTACACACCTGGAGTTTGTAGAGCATGCAGTGAATTGTAAAAAAAAAAATAAAATAAAACACAAAAAAAAACTTGTTTTCACTTGTGCTCAGTGTATGTAGTCCATAAGGAAATGATTCAGCATTGCCTTGTGGCCCACGATCCAATCCAAACAACAGGGATTACAGCTGGAGTAATTACATACTGTTACATTGTAATTCTGACATGACATAGTATTTGGCGGGAGTGTTGTGGGCGTGTGTGTGATCATGCAGCAGTGTTGTTATTATGCTTTGTTAATTGTTGTGTATTCAGAAATAAAGGGTGTGATGTTCTCTCTTTCTCTATCCCAGAGGACCTATGGGAGTGTTTGGAGCAAGCAAGTGGAAAACCTATTGCTGCAGTGATGAATTCCTGGACCAAACAAATGGGATTCCCTATTATAGTAGTGGATCAAGAGCAGGTAATAGTTACAAACCCATTCTCATAGACATCAAGGTTTTGTTTTGATCCGATCCGGTGCTGTGGGATTTTGTGTTATATATATATATATATATATATATATATATATATATATATATATATATAATTTTATTTTATTTTATTTTATTTTATTTTATTTTTTTTCCCCTCTGGATGTTTTTTCCCCTGAAGTTTCAAATATAATTTAAATACCCCTTGGGTATTGAGAAGTCTTGCTGAGATGGACTATGAGCTTCTCAGGGAGCATCTGGTAATAACAAATGTTGTCTTGGCAATACATGATTTAATCAGAGCTGAAATAATTGGTTTGGTTTTTTTTTCCTCCCTCCAGCATGGCAGTGACCGCGTGCTGAAAATCTCCCAGAAGAAGTTCTGTGCTAGCGGACCACGTAATGGTACATGCAAAAAAAAACCTTTGAACCCTCTGCCTTTGTTTAACAATTTATTTATTTGTCTTTTTCTGACTCTGTTATATTCTTATATCTATCTTTGTTTTAGATGAGAACTGCCCCAATTGGATGGTTCCCATCAGTATCTGCACCAGTGAGGACTCGAGCTGCACCAAGATGAAGGTTCTGTTGGACCAGCCTGAAACCACAGTTAACATCACCAACGTTGCACCTGACCATTGGATCAAGGTCAGATTGCTGCATTTTATGTATTTTGTGGAAAAGGCTATTTATAATTCAAATATCAGCAAAGCTTGGAAGGACGTCATAGATGTGTGTTTATAAAATCACATTGTCGTCTTCCATCTGCAGATTAATCCAGGTACCGTGGGATTCTACAGGATCCAGTACAGCTCAGCCATGCTGGAAAGTTTGCTGCCTGGTATCCGAGACCTCACACTGCTGCCTGTGGACCGTCTGGGTCTGCAAAACGACCTCTTCTCCTTGGTGAGATGCCACACATCAGTCTGAATCAGTGTTTTGCAAGTCAGAGTAGAGGCTTAGGTCCTCCACCTTGAGTCAAGTCTTAAGTATTGATGGTTAAGAGTGTAGTGTCAAGTTACAAAGTCTTGTGGAAGTCAGGTTCTTTCAAGCCTCCAAGCCTGACAAATACATTATAAATTATGAATCAAATCATGCAGGTTTTGTAACTTCAGCACCCAAAAAAAAAAAAAAATGTTAGCAAACCTGTATAGATACTGAGAAATGTTAAGTTGGCATTTTGCCGGAACAACAGAAGTTATTTTCAATATCCGTTGGATAACTTCTGTTGATTTTTTTTTTTCTTTTTTTCTTTTTTTAATAATCAAATATTAATTATTATGTATAGCACAAAAATCAAATTAAACGGATAGTTCACTTAAAAATGTAAATTCTGTCCTCATTTACTCCCTCAAGTTCCAAACCTGTATTTCTTGTTTCTTTCTTCTGCTGGTCCCCATAGACTTTCATAGTATTTTTTCCATACTGTTTAAATCAATAGGGACCAGCAACTGTTTGGTTACCCACGTATCTTGTATGTTAAGCAGAAGAAAGGAACAAGTTTGGGACAAATTGAGGCTGAGACAGAATGATGACAAAATTTTCATTTTTGGGTGAAACGATCCCTTTAAATGTTTTTTTTTTTTCCTTAAAATTTGGTTAATTATAAAGTATATTTTTGAGTGTTTTAGTGATTTAGTATTGGTGTTTCATTGAGCTCTTTTATAGGCTACAAATCTCTGTTTCTCCTCTCCGTTCATTAACACCGTCTGTTTTTAATAGTGTTGTGCTGTCTCTTTCTCTGTCATGCCCTCAGGCTCGAGCAGGTATGATCAGTACTGTGGAGGTGTTGAAGGTGATGGAAGCATTTGTGAATGAGCCAAACTACACGGTGTGGAGTGACCTGAGCTGTAATTTGGGTGTTCTGTCCTCTCTGCTCTCACACACTGACTTCCACGAGGACATCCAGGAGTTCATCCGAGATCTCTTCACCCCTATCGGCATGAAGCTGGGATGGGACAGTAAAACCGGAGAAGGTGAGAGCCAGCACTGAACGCATATGAACATTGTGTTTCATAAATATTCACCCTCATGTCATTCCAAACCTGAACTTTCTTTCACCTGTGGAACATCAAAGATGATATTTTGAAGAGGCCATTGACCTTATTTATATGAACAAACACACGGATACTTTTATGTTCCATTGAAGAAAGTGAGTCATAATTTTGGGTGAGAAAATGACAATTGTCATTTTTAGGTGAACTGTCCCTTTAACGGTATCATATTCTGCACTTTTCTCTGAACACCACTTAACAGTCTGGGTTTTTTGCAACAGTCAGAATTTATTTTTACATCACCAATTTCTCACCTTCTTCCATTTAAACAGGCTGTTTTTTTATATATGTTCTGTATGTAAATGACCTTGGTTATGATTGGCAGTGATTGTCAGTGCTCCTGTCAAGTTGTTAAAAACTGAAAGGGAGTTGATATATAAATGTTATATCGTGACGATTTCGCAAGCCATTTTTTTTAGACTTTTAATATATAATGAGGGTTACCACAATACAAAGGTTTCTGTAGTAGATAGCAAGAAGAGTGATATTGCACTTTGCATTTTCGAAACCAATTTGGGTACTTAGTCAAAAACAAATGTTATTCATTTAGACTCATTTATTTTAAGAAGTTAAATTTGTGTAAATATTAATTAAATATAAATATTAATATATTATAGAAAATTTTGAAATTTGAAAATGATAGCTTTCAAGTATTTTTATTTAAATAAAAAATATATAAATATAAAATAATTTCTTGAAATTGGCATAACAATGGCATGTAGCGTGCAAGTATTTCTTATTTAAATATAAAATATATAAATATAAAATAATTACTTGCAATTTGAAGTAAGTGTGCCTTGGTAGTCGGTGTTATCGATGTTACACTGTGTTCATTGCCCATTAACTGCTCACTGCCTCCACCATCATTTTACTTATTAAATTATTAAAAAAAAAAAAAAAAAAAAAAATATTTAGTTTGATAATGGATGCTACAATATAAACGGAAATCATCTGCTCCATACAGCATTAGCAGCAGGAGTCAGATTTCATTTATCATGTGAATAGAGCAAAGAGAGATGACTGACAAGATGGCGGACAATTTGGTGTCAAAACAAAAAGCAAAAGTGCCTATTTGGCCATATTTCCATGTTTAATATAAGTCAAAATTGTCTTTCTTTTATTGTTATTGTGTTTTTCATTAAAATTAATAATGAACCACAAACTAATGGAAAATATTTAATTTATTTGTGTTACAACACGGGTATATACAGCCCCTCACATGACATATGAGAAAATATATATTTCATTTAGATGAAACTAAAATATATATTTTTGTCACCTTTCTTGTTAAAAGTTTTGTTCAAAGAAAGGGAAAGATGTAAAGCATTTATCCTGTAAGGCTCAAAGGAATAGTTCACCCAAATAACTTAATAAAATCTGGACTGTTTCTCACACAAACTTATGTTTGCATTGTACATATATCTCCATTAATGCTGTTCTGTTTTACCTCAATGGTTTGTTCTTGATTAGTTGTCATTTGTTTGTCAAGAGACACTCAAATTAAGTGTTCTTTTGTTGGTTGCCCCTCTCCCCTGTCTCTTGTTCAGGGCATTTGGACGCCCTGCTGCGGGGTCTGGTGCTGGGGAAGCTGGGTAAAGCGGGGCATAAGGCCACACTGGAGGAGGCCCGGCGGAGATTCAAAGAACATGTGGAGGGTAAACAGATCCTGCCTGCAGACCTCAGGAGCCCAGTAAGTCATCTCTCATTCCTGCTCATAATACAGACACATTTGCATCAGTGTGCTAGTGATGCACCAAAATTTCGGCCGAAATTAATTTGCGTTTCGTGTTAGTGTCTGTTTCATGCAGACAGTGTAGATAAAATACAACAGGTGAACAGCTGTGTGGACACTAATGCTGGAATAACAGTATCAGTTTCTCATTTTAATCAATACTGATCTGTATTCTTAAATCTCAAGATTTAGCCTGCCTGCCTTCAAATAATTGCAATAAGTTTTGTTCATTTTAATATGAAACAAAGTCTCAGATTTTAAATTGTCAGTATTGTCACAAAATACAAACAATATTGATGCAGTTTAATTTGACACATGAACTGATCATCTCATCTTTATTACTAGTTATAGCACAAAATAAACATGAATGAACATCATAAGGTATGTTAAAAGAAACAGTAAAACTTACTGAAATGTATCAAGTCTCGTGTAATCGCTCAATCAGTGTTTGGCAAAGTCAGCCAGCTTATAGGCAGGAAAACAGTTTAATGTCCAAATCGATAGTCAACTAGGAAAAAAAAAAAAGAAGCATTATGCTAAATATATGCACTGTATTTCCCATTTATTGTGTTTTTACTTAACCTGTTGTCTTCATTATTTAATAATGTTTGAATAAATCTGTCATGCAAAGTAATGGGAGACACCATTTAAATGTTTATAATTCAACACCAAATTGGAGTAGAAACATAATTCTTTTATTAAAAAGACATTAAAAACTGGCTTATGTGCAAATTTAAATGTTTGTACAACTTATATATATATATATATATATATATATATATATATATATATATATATATATATATATATATATATATAACAACTTGTTGATTATTAAATTCATTTGAGCAATTGATTAATTATTATATCAAATGTATTTTCAGTTTCAGCTTTATTATTTTTGTTTAGATTAACACGGTTAATTATCTCTGTTTACATTTAAAACAGTTTTCGGCCAAGTGCATCCTGAATTTTTGGTTTTGCTTTCAGCTGAGAAATTTTATTAGGACAAGTCTGTCAGCTGATTTTGCAAATGTCCCTGTAAACGTAAGTGTTGTTTTTGCATTCCTTTAGGTGTACCTAACAGTTCTGAAGCACGGAGACAGCACAACGCTTGACACCATGCTCAAGGTGACAGTTAACACGTGTCTGAACATTTCACAGCGACAGCCTTAAAGGTGCAGACAAAATAAAATGCATCTCTCATGTTCTGTGTTCAGCTTCACAAGCAGGCAGACATGCAGGAGGAGAAGAACCGCATCGAGAGAGTGCTGGGAGCCATTCCCGCCCCTGACCTCATCCAGAGAGTGCTTAACTTTGCCCTGTCGGTACGCAAACACACACGCACTTAATGTAGAAAATAGGTCAGACTGTGGAAAAATTTAAAGCACCAGAACTGCACTTTGCAAGAGTGTGAAATGTTTGAACGGATAAAGGGAATGGCACAAAACAGTCAGATCTTTTTGGGTGAAGCCTGTCAGTTACAAATCCTGGTATTGTTGAATTTGTCATATTTTATGTATTGAAGGACCAGTATTATTTAGTCCCTGTGATTCATGTTTAAAGCTGCAATGCATCAATTTTCCTCCGGAGATCAATAAAGCACCATTTCATCTTTGAATTAGGCTAACGTTCTCACAAGAAATCTGATCTGACACGCTCATTCTCTGAGCTCTAATCTGAGTCTATGGGAATTAAAAATCTCCAGAAGTGTGAACAGTGGCGTTGAGTGTGGCTGTGGTATTTTTAGGAGGAGGTTCGTCCCCAGGACACCGTGTCTGTAATCGGGGGCGTAGCTGGAAGCAGCAAACAGGGGCGCAAAGCGGCATGGAAATTTGTTAAGGACAACTGGGAAGAACTTCACAACCGTTACCAGGGCGGCTTCCTCATATCAAGACTCATCAAGGTGAAACAAGTGCAGTACACAAACAGAATGCAACACTAAATAAATTAAGATGGGAAATACAGTATTAGACCTAATTTATTGATTATGTATCATGAATATGTTTTTCATTTTGTTCCTTCACTGCAGCTGACAGTGGATGGGTTTGCAATAGATAAAATGGCTGCTGAAGTTAAGGTGAGCATCATGTCGCTTACAAGCAGTGTTGTCTAAAGTAAATGTAATATGCATTTCCAGTTATGGTCTGCTTTCAAATATTTATATATTGCATATTGGTTGAGTAAACATTGCTTGAAAGCCATAACAATGTAAGCAAATTGTTCATTTGATTAGATTCTTTTCAATGAAGCAGGGGAACCGGTTCACTAATCACAGTAATTCATTAGTGAATCAGTCTGAATATGAATGAGTTTTAAAAGCCCTTGTACAGTTATCATAAATAATGGAAATTCATTGTTAAAAAAAGTCTAAATCCTGTACAGGAACAAATGTGTTAATATAATGTATGTTAATGCTAAATAATATTAATATTATATTCTATGCTTGAGTTTTACTTAATGTATGATTGTTGCCTCACAAAATATGAAATATTTACAGCAAGAAATATTAGTAAAGTGTCATTGGGTAAACCTGACACACCAAACCTGTCAATGATATGTCCTGGTTGCCAAAAATAGAGATTAAAATCATATTATTAACATTATTAACATAGAATTAGAATCATATTATTAAATTATATTATATATTTTTATATTTGTTTAATAGTGATGTATTTGTTTTTATTATATTCTGTAATATATATTTTTAGTTATTTTCTGCTTTAAAATATTTCATAGACTAGATATTGGACTTGGGTAGAGTAAAGCTTGCTCTAGAAATCTTTTTTTTTTTTTTTTTTTTTTTATATATATATATATATAGAGTAAACCTTTTTTTTTTTTGGTGAGTAAGACAAACCAGTTTATGAATCTTAATGATTCATTAGTGAATCAGTATAAATTTTGATGATTTTTTCATTTTGATATATACTACTACCATTCAAAAGTTTGGGTTTTTTAATGGAAATTATTGGGCAAGGACGCTTTAAATTGATCAAAAGTGACAATAAACCATTCATAGTGTTAGAAAGTTCTATTTCTGTTCTGTTCTTTTTAACTTATTATTCATCAAAGAATCAGCAGAATCACAGAAATAAAAATATTCAAATAAAAGTTATTTTAAATGATACTGTGAAATATTCCTGTTTTTACTATATTTTTTGAAGATGTGGGATTTATTTTCAAGAAATATAATGCAAGCAAACATTTCAAACAAAACTTGTCAGAAGGAAGTTTGTTTGGTTTCAGATGATGAAGCAATAGATATCCTGTTCAAAATCAAGATAATGTGTATTGTGATACAAACGTATGAGACCGATAACCACCACAGGCTGCCGTTCTTAACAGAAATGTTGGTGGTTTCTCTGCTTTCAGAGTTTCTTTGAAAGTCATCACGCGCCAGCGGCCGAGCGCACGGTACAGCAGTGCTGCGAGAACATTCTCCTGAACGCCACCTGGCTCAAGAGAGACGCGGACGACATCCACCAGTACCTGCTGCAGCGGAAAGCGCCCCCCGTCTGACCCCTGAACTCTGACCCTTCCCTGACCTGCTCACTCACTCCCAAATGAGCGTCATCTGGCTATCTTCAGCGAAAACAGAAACGATTACAAAACTGCAACTCCATCTTAAGAATTACCCAAGAGTCAATAAAGAGAAGTGAGACTAGGAAACGAGACTGTTATTCACTTTTGATTGCGACGTAGTTCCCCATTCTGCCAGCGGGAGGCCCAAGTGCACTCAAGCAGAGCTGAGACTGAAACGCAAGACATTCTCAAATCATCATGTTATTTTATTATGAGCTGGTAATGCATGAACACACGTGGTTCCCTCAGTATGGCGCTCCTCTCATACAGTGGTATTACTACGCAATCATCTCTCTTTCCTTACATTCACAGATAGCATGGCGCTGATATGCTCTATTTTAAATTTGTGTTTTCTTTTGTTCTGTACAAACGACGATCTCCTCCTGTTTTATTAGTAACGGCTATATACGTGTTTTACCCATAATCCTCGGCGGCGTGACTGGGCAGAATGGGGGTTAAAGGTTGGGATGCACTGGTGACTGAACAGACTCTACGGTAACGGCTCTGAATCCCATCGTTAGTAACGGTTAGGACTGAAGACGCATAAGCATGGTACTGTGTGTATATTGTAAACTGCGAGCATTAGTTCTGAGACCTTCAGTTAATCTCAAATGTGATTATATATACATATGTGACTCTGGACCACAAAACCAGTCTTAAGTCGCTGGGGTATATTTGTAACGATAGCCAAAAATACATTGTATGGGTCAAAATTATCGATTTTTTTTTTATGCAAAAATCATTAGGATATGAAGTAAAGATCATGTTCCATGAAGATATTTTATAAATTTCCTATCGTAAATATATTAAAACCTAATTTCTGATTAGTAATATGCATTGCTAAGAACTTCATTTGGACAACTTTAAAGGCGATTTTCTCAATATTTTGATTTTTTTGCATCCTAACAAACCATACATCAATGGAAAGCTTATTTATTCAGCTTTCAGGTGATGTATAAATCTCAATTTTGAAAAATTGACCCTTATGACTGGTTTTGTGGTCCAGGGTCACATATGTATGATCTCTGATCTTTGCCCTTGTCTCCTGTACGTCACTATCACCCTTTCTGCAGCACTTCCACTGGTTCGTACCTCCAGAAACTGCGAAGGAAATTAACACAATGGATGATAAATTACAACAGTGTCATTAGTATGGGCCATGATAATACAAAGATTTTATAAAATGATTATTTTACTTTTGCTGAAATCAAAAATAGCATTCGGGACTCTAGTTTGGGCCCCAAAAAAATCATGATTCAAACTGGTTTCAAACTCAAGAGGCCTTAAATTGGTGAACCTGATTTGCATAAATAAACTGAGATGCAATAGGCTCAGATATGGCGCCCATCGCAGGGTTCATGATCATCAAATTCTGTCTAAATCTATCCCTGACGTGCTTTTGTTTCAAATACAATTGATGTTCATTAAAGAAGATGAGAAAAAAGATAAACGATGGGCACAACTGTATTGTGGGAATGCTGTGTTGGATTTGTACATGTGAGGTATGACTCTTCATGCTCTTATATTTGTGTGAATTTTGTAAACTATATACAGATGAACATGTATTCCTTAAATGTAGACTATGCCATAGAGGTTCACACAGTTCAAATGAGTGTTTCAAAAACATATCACTTGTAAATAATGATTTAAATCATGTGCAGCAGGTACAGTGGGAGGAAAGATGAGGACTTTGCTCAGTTTTGGGACACTGAAGCGCAGATATGATGAACGTTTACCTGTGTGTGCATAGATTGATGTTGGGAGCTTGTGTTCAGTGTTCACTGTGCACCGTGCAACCTGAGGTTTGCGTACTTTGACTGAATTTGAACCGCAGACTTCAAACATCAACGATCGTGAGAGTCTGATTTCACAAGATTTTCGTTACAGTATTGCCGGAGATGACATAGAAACTAGGCAATAAAGGAAATCACATGTGATGCAAGAAAGAAACCTTGTGCAATGGATTACTTGCGTTTATCAACCTATTGAAAAAGACATCTGTATTACAGCTTTAACTCCTTAGATGATAGCTTATCGAATTCAGTCGTGTGGAAAACTATAATTTAAAATTTTACAATTGCCATGGGAAATAATAAAATCATATAAATTTATTTATTTTTTAATAAATGTATGTTTTCTAATATACAGGGAGGGAGGTATGAAATATTTTATTGGATAAGAAGTGTTTGAGAATGCATTTATATAAAATTATTCTCAAAAACGTAAAGCCACCCAGGTCCGGTTTCAGAATCAAATCACTGAGGGTGTTCTATAGCTATTCTGACATACTGTATATTTTATTTGGTCCATTGCTATGGTTATTATCACCGTTTCAACCTCTGGAGTCGCTTTAACCCGCCACAGCGTGAAAGCTCAGATACTGTAGTACCGCCTCTCTCCACCGGAGGGCGGCGCTAATGACAGATTCACACATGTTCGCTATTTTTCAGTTACACGAAGGAGCCAGTGTGGCGAGAACATGGCGACCTCCATATGTAGGACGTTGAAATACCTTCAGCCGACAACATGTCAGAATATAAATGTATGAAATTAAAATTTTACCTCAGCAGGACGCCTTCCGCAAATATACAGTGTGAATGTGCAGTGCTGCTCGCATAACTTCAGTGAATATGCACATGCATGCTCAAATGATGGTCATCGAGTGTCAACTGGAGACTTCAGTACATATTGTAAACGCTTTACTTGTTTTTGTAACACTTTTCGTTTTGTAAAAGGTCAAATATACATTTAATCTATACTCCTGTATTGTCAAAATCGGTGTTGGTTCCGATCCGCACAAAGAAGCGCTGAAGCATCTTGGAGACGTTGTTCTCCACAGTTCTTCTGGATTTAGTCTGTCTCAGTTTGATCTGTTTCTTCATGTGATTCCAGACAGACTGATGATGATCAGATCAGATCTCTGTGTGGAGCACTGGCTGCTATCAGACAAAAATCTCACTGGATTATTACAATTAATAGCAAAATGAATGTTTGGAAATGTAAACTATTTCCTACTGACACACTACAGCAAAAGATAGAAATAACTGACTTAAAACCATTTTTTAGCTGGTGAAAATACTAGTGTTCTAATCATTTTGGCCACCACTGTATATTTCTTATGTAGAAATGTTTCTTGAGCACCAGATCAGTGTATTAGAATGATTTCTGGAAGATCATGTGACACTGAAAACTGGAGTAATGATGCTGAAAATTCAGCTTTGCCATCACAGGAATAAATTACATTTTAAAATATATTAAAATAGAAAACAGTTATTTTAAATTGTAATAATATTTCACAATATTACTATTTTTTTCTGTATTTTTTGATCAAATAAATACAGCTTTGGTGAGTATAAGAAACCTTCTTGAGCAGTGTTCTTTAGATGTTCAGGTGATAAATTGTTAAACAACTGATTAAACTGGTTTTTCACATTATGGTTAATTTTTCATCATTTCATCTTTTTTTTTTCCAGCGGGCATCTTTGATCCATACGTTCCTCCTGAGGAACTACGAGCATGTGTGTCATATCTGCGTCACATTCAGCAGCAGCAGCTCTTAAAGTAATAGCAGCCAAAAAACCTAATTACCCAGATGTTGTGATGTCTGTTAATCAAAGAACAAAAGGAAAAAAAAGAGCAAATCAATAACTTTTGTAGCTTTACAGATTCATCTATATTTAATTTAGAATTTAGTGTTTGATAACTTTATTCAATTTCTATGTATTTCCTACTTGCTGAAGGGCACAGGTAAATATGACATTTATTATAATGGGTTTATGTAACGATTGTTTTAAGTTTACTTAAATTAGTTGCTGTTTTTTTTAAGTCTAATAAATGTTAAAATTGATAGCTCTATCTGATAATTTCCTAGAGACATCAGTAGAATTGGTATCAGTGATACTCGCCTTCAGTCATAAAAAAAGATGCCATTAAACAAATATTAAAAATATACTGTCTTTGTTGTTTCTACATTACTTTGAAGATTGAATGTGAAATTATTGCAATATAAAAGAATATTTAAAAACTTTAATGTTAGATGGGATTAATTGCGTTTCATTTCAGAAAAATGTGCGATTAATTAGTTTTTTTTTAATTGATTGACAGCACTAATATATATATATATATATACACAAAATTACTAAAACAAAAATGAAAACTAAATTTAAAATATTAATAAATTCTATAATAGTATCATGGTGATACTAAAATAACACTGACTCCAATGTTTCCTTATTCAGCATTTCAGATCCGCGTGTGCATGTTTTGCAGGAGATGGTTCGGGGGAACCGTTATAAGACTCTGCGCTGGCGCTTCATTGAGTCCCTCGAGCCACCGCGGGTGGTCCATGCAAGGTGTCCTGACATGATCAGCAAGGGCAACCTTTATGGTCAGGTGACTCTCCGTATGCATTCTAGACAGGTCAGTGAATTAGACCAACAACTGTGTTAAAGAGTGTGACTACATGGGAGTATTCAGAGTTTAGGCTTATGATACCAATCCATCTCTCAGACATTGGCAATCTATGACCGCTTTGGCCGGTTGATGCTTGGGGATGAAGAGGAACCCAGGGACGTCCTGGAATACCTAGTGCTGGAGAGGCATCTGGTCAACCCCTATGGGCGCTGGAGACTTCATGGCAAGATTGTTCCAGCATGGGCTCCACCAAAAGAACCCATTATTAAGGTAAGTGAATAGGATAAAGGAGAAAATGTGGAGTGTTTTAATTAAGACTTAACATCTGACATCTGATTTTAACAGACTGTCATGATTCCTGGTCCTATGCTGAAGCCTGAGGAGGAGTTTGAGGATCTGAATTACCAGGTACCAAAGCCAAAGGCAGTGCAGTGGTACAAGTAATTCTGAATGTGGTGCCTTACTCCATCCAACACAGGTACACTCTGTACAGACTGATTCCCAATAATCAAAATAAATATTGCTGTATTTATAAAAAACCTTTGGTTGTTGCTTTTTTGGAATCACATTTAGCTTTAGACTCAAGTACTCTCATATACCTTAAAAGTATTTAAACTGCTTGGTCGCTGTTAGAACTTGGGAGAAGCCGATTAGTCACCAGAAGAGACGGACGGCAGCGCGTAAGTGTTGTTGTAATACTTGTTGGTAGATCTGTTGTTTAAATTATTTACTTGCTGCTGGGAAGGAATACTTCGTTTCCTACCTATTTCTATTCTGCTTTTTCGTTGAGGTTGATATTTTTGATTGCACTTACTGGTAATTATAATAATTTGCGCCTCGGCTAAGAAGGAGCCCGTGTCATTTGCATTTGCTCCGTGTGCTAAGTGTTAGTTTCGTCTTGAGCTATTAGCACTCAGTTGGGCTATTGGCTGGGCTAATCAGAAGCCGGCCACAGTGACTGTTAAAAGTATTTAAACTGCTTGGTCGCTGTTAGAACTTGGGAGAAGCCGATTAGTCACCAGAAGAGACGGACGGCAGCGCGTAAGTGTTGTTGTAATACTTGTTGGTAGATCTGTTGTTTAAATTATTTACTTGCTGCTGGGAAGGAATACTTCGTTTCCTACCTATTTCTATTCTGCTTTTTCGTTGAGGTTGATATTTTTGATTGCACTTACTGGTAATTATAATAATTTGCGCCTCGGCTAAGAAGGAGCCCGTGTCATTTGCATTTGCTCCGTGTGCTAAGTGTTAGTTTCGTCTTGAGCTATTAGCACTCAGTTGGGCTATTGGCTGGGCTAATCAGAAGCCGGCCACAGCTGTTTTCACTCTAGTCTGTTAAACTGTGTATTTATTTGATATCTGTGCGCTGACGCGGAAGCGTCTGCGGAAGCGTCGTGTTCAGCCTCCTCGTGTGAAGACCGACGAGTGTAAAGACGAACGACTTTTTCCTGCGCGACTTTAACCGAGCAACGACCTTAAGTATCATTTCTATCTTCCCTCACACACTCTCCTTTTCTGTCCTCTTCCTTTCCACCTCTATCATGTGTTTCCAAACCATTCCGGTTATCTCTCAACCACGCTCTAACATCACACGCAGACGTCAACGTAATCCTGCTAACCTGCGCCCTATCTCTACATCTTCTACCGCACCTCTTTCTTTCTCTGTGGTCTCTGGAACTGTCAGTCAGCGGTCAACAAAGCTGACTTCATTTCTGCTTTTTCTTTACAATCCACGCTCAGCATCTTGGGCTTGACTGAGACCTGGATTCGTCCAGAAGACTCAGCAACCCCAGCTGCTCTCTCTAACAACTTCTCTTTCTCTCACACCCCACGTCAAGTTGGCCGGGGTGGGGGTACTGGACTGCTCATTTCAAAGAATTGGACATACTCAACCCACTCTCCCCTATGCAATTACAACTCATTTGAATGTCATGCGATTACTGTAACAGCTCCTATAAAACTCCAGATTGTGGTAATTTACCGTCCCCCTGGCCAAATTCTAGCCACCTTCCTAGAGGAGCTGGACGGGCTGCTGTCCTCTTTCATGGAGGTTGGCACTCCACTCTTAGTCTTTGGCGATTTCAACATTCATCTAGACAAGCCTTATGCTACAGACTTCCATTCACTCCTAGCTTCATTTGATCTCAAACGCCTTACCACTTCTAGCACGCACAAATCAGGCAACCAACTTGATTTAATTTACACACACAATTGCACTGCAGATAACATTCTGGTGCAACCACTACATATCTCTGACCATTTCTTCATTTCTTTTACATTACTTTTTGATACCCATGTGCCATCAACCCCCTTACCGGTTACTTTTAGACGAAACTTACGCTCCCTTTCTACCTCACATCTGTCCTCTGTAGTATCCTCCTCTCTTCCCTCACCTACCCATTTCTCATCTCTGGATGTGAATGCAGCTACTGACACTCTATGCCAGACCTTAACCTCTTGTCTTGACGACATTTGTCCTCTCTCCTCCAGCCCAGCACGGGTTGCCCCTTCTAACCCCTGGTTATCCGAGGTTCTTCGTGAACATCGGACCAAACTCAGAGCGGCAGAGAGAAAATGGCGCAAATCAAACAATCCGTCGGACCTGAGTAGGTATCAGTCCTTGCTCTCATCTTTCTCTGCTGAAGTCCACACTGCCAAATCCTCACATTTCCACGACAAGATCAACAGCGCTCCAGACATGCGTAACCTCTTCAGAACATTTAATTCTCTCCTCTGTCCCCCTCCACCACCTCCCACCACTTCTATAACAGCTGATGACTTTGCCACTTTTTTTACAGGCAAAACTAGAACAATCAGTAGTCAGTTCTCTCCTCCACACACACACGACCTCCAACCAACCACATCCACTGCTAAAACTCCCATCTTCTCCTTCTGTCCACTCACTGAGGCTGAGGTATCCAAACTTCTCCTCTCCAGCCATCCTACAACATGTCCTCTAGACCCAATCCCATCACACCTTCTCCAAGCAATCTCTCCCACACTCTTACCAGCACTCACACACATCATCAATACATCTCTCCTCACAGGCATTTTCCCCACTGCGTTCAAGCAGGCTCGGGTAACCCCACTGCTCAAGAAACCTACATTAAACACTTCTCTTACTGAAAACTACAGACCTGTCTCTCTCCTTCCATTCATAGCGAAAACACTCGAACGAGTTGTCTTCAACCAGGTCTCATTGTTTCTTTCACAGAACAACAAACTGGATGCTAAACAGTCAGGTTTCAGGAGTGGCCATTCAACTGAGACGGCGCTACTCTCAGTCACTGAAGCCCTGCGAATTGCAAAAGCAGACTCCAAATCATCAGTCCTCATTCTGCTGGATCTATCTGCTGCGTTTGACACTGTTAATCATCAGATCCTCCTGTCTACCCTCTCATCTCTGGGCATCACTGGGATTCCACTTTGCTGGTTTGAAACCTATCTCACTGGTAGGTCTTTCAGGGTGGCCTGGGGAGGTGAGGTATCCAAAGCACATCAACTGGTCACTGGGGTTCCTCAGGGATCGGTTCTTGGACCCCTCCTCTTCTCCACATACACGACATCACTGGGTCCCATCATACAGGCACATGGCTTCTCCTACCATTGCTACGCTGATGACACACAGCTCTATCTCTCTTTTCAACCAGATGATCCAACAGTAGCTGCACGGATCTCAGGCTGCCTGGCGGACATCTCGGCATGGATGAAAGAACATCACCTACAGCTCAACCTGGCAAAGACTGAGCTTCTTGTCTTCCCTGCTACTCCAACCCTACAGCATGACTTCACGATTCAGTTAGGTTCATCAACTATTGCCCCATCAACTTCGGTCAGAAATCTCGGGGTAATCTTTGATGACCAATTGACCTTCAAAGAGCACATTGCAAAGACCGCTCGATCTTGCAGGTTTGCACTACACAACATCAGAAAGATCAGGCCCTTTCTGACAGAGCATGGTGCACAACTTCTTGTCCAGGCCCTTGTCATTTCTAGGCTGGACTACTGCAATGCTCTTCTGGCTGGACTTCCATCAAACACAATCAAACCTCTACAAATGATTCAGAATGCAGCGGCACGTCTGGTCTTCAATGAGCCCAAAAGAGCCCATGTTACACCTCTCTTTATCTCCTTGCACTGGCTACCAGTTGCAGCTCGGATCAAGTTCAAGACACTGATGCTTGCATATAGAACAACCACAGGCTCAGCACCCGCCTACTTCCACTCACTATTACGAATCTACACCCCCTCCAGAAGTCTGAGATCTGCTAGTGAGCGACGCCTCGTGGTACCATCACAGAGAGGCTTAAAATCACTCTCCAGAACATTCTCATTCACCATTCCTGGCTGGTGGAATGATCTTCCCACCCCTATCCGGAATGCTGGATCCCTACCGAACTTTAAGCAACAACTGAAAACTCATCTCTTTCAGCACTACTTGACTTCATCCTAAAAAAAAAAAAAAAAAAAAAAAAAAAAAAAAAAAAAAAAAAAAAAATTCTTTCTCTTTATTTATTCCTTTCCTTTCTAGCTTGTACTTATTTGAACAATGCCTGAGACTTGTTGTTACAAGCACTTCCTCTGTCTGATTGCCTCTTCAAGACGTATCGCTTTATGTATTCCCCAATTGTAAGTCGCTTTGGATAAAAGCGTCTGCTAAATGACTAAATGTAAATGTAAATATACCTGCATATGCACATATTGACTTGTTACATACAGTAATCAACATGGTGTTACTTTCATTGCACATGAAACTTGATGAAGATCAACACCTTGCAGTTTGCAGTTTAAAAGTTTATTTCAGAATGCTCGATTGATACATTTTTAAGAATATAAAAATAAATGTTGTATTTTTACATTGACAGAAGTTAATGTAAACTTCCTTTGGCTACTGTTGAAAGTTGACTGTTGGTTCTTACAAAAATCTTACCTCATAGAAAATCACAGTCTATATGTTCCTAGTTTGAAAAGTTAACATTGCAAGTTCTGTCAAAATGATAGAAAAACTCAATTATCTAACTACAATTATAAGTGCAATCTAATGGTCATTACCTGTGCTAATATCTGTTATTATTAAGAAAGCAGCAGGTAAATAGGTTGAATTAAACATGTAGACAAAATTTATTGTAAACCCTGAACATTTAATTTCACATCCTCATATAAGGGGACTTAAAATGATGTTCTATGAAACATCATGTAATTAATGTTAAAACAAATCAAATTTAATCATATTTTTATAGATCAAGAGTACTTTACCCTTGTTACACATAGTATAATGTAAAGTGTTATCCATTTTTTAAATGAATACTTTGTAGATGGGGCTCCTTGTCAGAAAATACCATGATGCTACTCTGTAGATTTGTGAATTGTTAACTGGTTTGGTTGAAATGCCTTATTTGAGACATGAAACGTGCTACAAATGCTGTTAAATTTGGTATGTTTGTCTAAACCAGGGGTCACCAAGTTCAGTCCTGGAGGGCCGGTGTCCTGCAGAGTTTAGCTCCAACCCTAATTAAACAGACCTGAAGTAGCTAATCAAGGTCTTACTAGGTATACTTGAAACTTCCAGGCAGGTGTGTTGAGGCAAGGTGGAGCTAAACTCTGCAGGACACCGGCCCTCCAGGATCAAGTTTGATGACCCCTGGTCTAAACCATTTGAGTAGAGACTGAGACCAGAGAGCTGTTTAACGTACAACTTTTAAGACTAGCAACATTGACGTGTATATCAGGACAGCTTGTCTCTTAACTTAGTTACTTAGTAATATTAGTGCAATGTTTTTTGACTGAAAATGTGTTAAATCAAACTTTCTAAATGTTCCACCCAGGGTATGTTGGTGATGTAGGTTTTACTGACAATATAATCTACATAGCCATATGAACACAAATACACACAAAACAATACCAAATTAAACAAGGGGGTTGTGTTAATGTAAGGCCAAAAGGGAATGTGCACAGGAGAGCAATCTGTCTTAATAGCAGTCAGTCTTCAGATATGGTTTGTTAAGCTGAGGAGGGAGAAAGTTGCCATAGGTGGATTCCTTTCTTAAATAACAGTCAGTGAAGTGAACATTGGAGGGACATTCTGCATAATGCTGAAAAGTGTGACCAGTGGTCCATTTTGTCACAACGAGTCTTTCAAGCTATATAAAGCACAATGATACTGCCCTCACAGTTCACAAGTCTGGAGGGAAGATGAAGGCCTCTGCAGCAGTTTCTGCATCACCGTCATCTTCCTCCGGTATTGTCTCCTCCCAAGTGAAGACATCTGAATTATCATGCACTGTTATAGATTCTTGTCTGCCCCCTCCCATATCCCAAGGGCACAGGGCATCACGCCAAGCCAGAGGAGGGTTAACTCTCATCTCTTCTGCTGACTGTGTGCCTGTGTCCGAAGGGTGTATCTCACTTATATCTGGGGCAGTTTGACTTGTGCTGCATTCTTTTGTTGGTGGTGTTCCCATGTCATTTTCCTTGGGACAGATAGATTCATGAGCACTGTCTTGCCTTTTTGATGAGACCGCATGAGTGCAGTCTTGTGGCACAGATTGTTTGGGTGACTGTTTTGCCTCCCATGGACATACATCCGAGTAGACGCCTTCTTGTTTCTGCAAGGTTTTCATTGGCTCACCTGTCTTCCATGGACAGACATCTGCAAGAAAACTTTCTTGCTTCTGCAAGGTCTTGACTGGCTCTCCTGTCTCCCATGGACAAACATTTGCAAGAACACTTTCTTGCTTCTGCAAGGTCTTTGTTGGTTCTCCTGTCTCCCAAGGACAAACATCTGCATGGACACTTGCTTGTTTCTGCATTGTCCTTGCTGGTTCTCCTGTCTCCCAGGGACAAACATCTGCATGGACACTTTCTTGCTTCTGCAAGGCCTTTGTTGGCTCTCCTGTCTCCCAAGGACAAACATCTGCATGGACACTTGCTTGTTTCTGCATTGTCCTTGCTGGTTCTCCTGTCTCCCAAGGACAAACATCTGCATGGACACTTTCTTGCTTCTGCAAGGCCTTTGTTGGCTCTCCTGTCTCCCACGGACAAACATTTGCAAGAACACTATCTTGTTCCTGCAAGGCTTTTGTTGTCTCTCCTATCTCCCAAGGACAAACATTTGCACGGACACTTTCTTGCTTCTGCAAGGTCTTTGTTGGCTCTCCTGCCTCCCAAGGACAAACATCTGTATGGACACTTTCTTGCTTCTGCAAGGCCTTTGTTGGCTCACCTGTCTCCCAAGGACAAACATCTGCATGGACACTTTCTTGCTTCTGCAAGGTCTTGACTGGCTCACCTGTCTCCCATGGACAAACATCTGCAAGAACACTATCTTGTTTCTGCATTGTCTTTATTGGATCTCCTGTCTCCCAACGACAAACATCTGCGTTAACACTTTCTTGTTTCTGCAAGATTTTTGCTGGCTCTCCTGTCTCCCACGGACAGATATCTGCATGAACACTTTCTTGTTTCTGCAAGGTCTTCGTTATGTTTTCTGTTTCCCAAGGACAAACATTTCCACGAACACCTTCTTGCTTCTGTGTGGTCTTCACAGACTCACTTGTTTCCCATGGACACACAATTACATGAACACTTTCCTGTTTTTGATCTATTTTTGTTGCCCCCTTGTTTGTAGCACCCTCCTTCTCTTCTGACCTTCCAGAATCCTCCGCGTCCCACGGACAAACAGTTGCTTTCTTAGTCATGGTCTCTTTTAAAGACTGTCTTGTAGCGTCTTTTGTATTTGGCTCAGACTCCCAAGGACTTACATCAGTTACAGGTGGGGGTGGTTCAGGAAAATCACTTTCTTCTTGTTTCAGTATATCACTTAGTTCCTCTGAACCTGCATCTCTCTGCATCTCTTGGTCTACTGGACTTTGTCTTGCATTAACATAAATTACCCTTTCACCATGTTTTATTGAGTCACTAGAGGTTTTGATGGATCCTTGTCTAACCTGAGAGATATTTGTGTCTAGTGCATAAGAAGAGCATGCATCAGGCTTCACATTTATCTGCTTCTGGGTGTCTTCAGACATAGGGACATTGGTATTACATATATTGTCTTCAGTGACTCTTGATGGCTCACCATCTGTTTCCCAAGGACAAACATCAGTATGTATGCCCTTGTTTTGCTCTACTTCCACAACCTCCCAAGGACAGACTTCAGAAATGCTGGTCTGATGAAAAGGTTTTGGGACATCCCATGGACACACTTCTGTATTAGGAACAGCCAATAATGATTTAAGTTGGAACTCAGGGGGTTTGAAGACATCATTACTTACTGTCGCCGATAGTACTTGCTTGTCACTGTATTGTCTTTGTAATACACTGTCATTCACGTTCTGCTTCTTGACCTCCAAGACCACCTCCTCTGACTCCCATGGACAGATGTGAACTGGAGCAGAATGTTTGGGACTCCTTTCAGGAGAATCAGTAGATGGCAGCCGTATTGCTGTTTGTTTGACAAGGCAAGGTTTTGTGCCTACAGTAGTCATGGCTCGTCTATGTGTCTGAGGGGTACGCTTGTCTGAAGCTGTACTGCCTGGGGACAATCTCATGGATGTAGACAAAGATTTCTGTAGTATTCCCTCCCTAACATTACTTTCTTGTAGGCTTTTCTCTCTGCTCATACTTCGTCCAACTTCCCCAATGCCCTTTGCTGCGAGGAAACTTTGGGTAGTGGAGCGGAAAGAGAAAACTCGAAAGTCCTTCGGATTGCCGGAGATTGTATGTGGCGACCCTGGAGCGCTACAGGAGATCGAAGGTTTGGGTTTTGTGGAATCAACGTCTGACTGTATACCATTCCCAGTTTCTGTTGGAACCGCAGGAGGAGCAGGAGGTGGTAAGAATTCCCATGGACAAACATATAACATTGTTGGTGATGAGGTAGCACCAGGTGATTTGGGTTCTTCTTGTTTCGAAATGGAATATGTGACATGCTTTTGGTTCTTGTTTGCAGAGAGCTCCTCTGGAACCTCCCATGGGCAGACCTCGGCCTTGTCAAATGACTCTGAGAGCAAGGCACTTGAAGTCTGCCTCTTTATATCAACATCCACAGTTAGCTGGGGCTTTTCTGCTGGTGCAGCTTTGCCAGGAAGCGACACATTTTCAATGCTTCTACAAGGAGTCACAGAGCGATGGTCATTGCGTTCTATGACACTAAGTGACTTTTGAAACCTGCTGGGCTCTGGAAGTAGAAGGTTAGTGTCTACCGATAGATTGTGGGCACTGGCAGACTTGCAGACCAGCAATGCTGCATTGATGGATGCTGAATCAGAATGCAGTGAAACCCTTTTCTCTGTACTCCTTATGGAGGAGTTTAATAGGGAGACCTCCCTTTCTGGGGTACAATCATAGGCACTATGCGACTTCCGCAGCTTTGGCGAGGGCTGCATTAAAGTTTCATTTGTTTTGTTAATGCTTGTGGTTTGATGACTTTTGTAATAAGATCCTGATCGGGTTATACTTCCTATTGCAGCATTGATATCTTTATCTTCACGACTGCATTGCCTGCTTAAACTTTCTGGGATCTCACTGATCCGTTTTATAAGGGACCGTCCAATACTGAGGCGAGAGCTGCGCTTCTTTGGAAGGTGGGGATTGCTGTTTGCCATCCTCTTGGTCTTGTGGACTTCCAGCTGAGAATACAGTTTCTTCAGCTCATCCTGGTGCAGAGGAGAAAAAGGGTTTCAGTTGAGGAAAGTTGGAGGGAGCAGTACAGTAGGATGGTTTTTGTGATGGTACGTCCAAAACATGAAGTTCAAAAGGCACCAAGTTACAGGGTAGTATTTCAAAAGAGGGCAAGTAAAGGCAGAGGAGGAGGAGAAGACTGGCATCTGTAATAATTCTGTAATTCTTTTGAAGGTGATTTTCAGTAATAAAATTGCTCAGGACATGTTGCCCCATGGGGACCAAGGTTTGAGTCCAACCTGGGTCATGTCCCAATCTCATTCCCCTCTCTCTCACCCCTTGCTGCACTCTTTCCCATAAAATAAAGACAAAAAGCTAAACTAGCTTCTTTTATCTTGTCATTATTGTATGTTTAGTAAATTTTTATGAAAGTTAGTATCAAATTTTAGACTTAGTTTAAATTAGTTCATTTACTGTAAAAGAAAAGATCAAATTTATGCTTTTTATGTACAGTAATTCGTAAGTATACAATGTCATAAAGTGTGTTAGTGTATGTGATTTTCTTAATATGGAAGTGTGAGCATGTGTGAGTTAGTAGGGCTGCTGCAGGGCAAGGTGTTTTACCCGAATGTCATCAGGGTCCAGGCTGTGGTCACTCCAGCAGTTAGAGTTGAAACTACTGTTGAGGTAAGAACATGAGCGTCGCAAGTCCACCTCATCCTCATAAACCTCTGCAGCAATTTCCTCTCGGCCTGGCCGTGACATGTGGAGAAACTGCAACAAACACCAATGCTGATTTTTATTTGGAACAGGATACATAACATTAATGTGAGAAAAGTTTATCAGAAAGTACTTAATAAATAGACAGAGGATGCAACCATTTTGAATACTAATGCTGTTTAATGAAAGTAAACATTGATACCCTTGACAGTACCTTGGGTACAAAAAGCAGGCCGAGTGTTACAGTAATTGTGACATGAGTGTGAGTGAAGAACAGCAAGAGCATCCAGTCAGGATGAATTGATGGTCTTGCAAATCTGAAAGATTTACAAGTACAAAGAAGTCAATAGAACAACCTCTTATGATTAGTGTTAAATCAGAACAACTTTATTCCCCCACCTGAAAAGATGAAAAACGGAGGAAAGCAGTAGCTCATTGTGGATAGCGATGCTCATGTAACGTGGTTCATGAAATGCTGAAGGTACCGTCTTTACTGTACTGCACAGGAAACTGCCCCAGCACAGAAATAACAGCTCAGCTGAGAGAGAAAAACAACTATTTATTAACTTTAAAGGTTTTATTTGTCACATACACAAATGTACACAATAGCAATAAGGCAATGAAATGTCCTTTTTATGAGAGGAAAAAAGGTTTCAGGACAATATGATTTTTTTTTTTATTTGTGTTATTTAAATAATAAATATCAAGTTTTCTTAGGGTTACTCCATTTGGTCCAAACAAATGTTGCTTTTCCAAGGTCATAATATAACATTTTAAAATAAATTGCATGGTTTTGAGGGTTTATAGAAGTCCTCTCTATGATATAATTTCCTGTTTTATGGTTTCCTTGTCAACTGAAAATAGTTTTGACTACATGCTAACCAAACTTATGTCTTTAAATGAGACTTAAATAAATAAATAATTGTGATCTACAGACAGTTACATCAGTTATAACTTTGAGCCCAGTGCTGTGTTTTTAAGGTCAAAATATCTAATATTAAAAAACTGTGATATAATTTTATCACATAATTTTTGATTTAGTACAAAGTATTTTTCCCAAAAATGTTCATCTTTAAACGTGATTCTTAAAATATTATTTAATTAAATGAATTAATAGTAAATTAATATTAAAAATTACAAATGTGATCTCCGGACAGTCACACCAGCTATAATTTTGAGTTCTTCTAAAATATTAAAATAATTATATAATACAATAATTATGTAATTATATGATATATAAAAAATAAGTATCACATCATTTACCATTGACAAAATGAAAGACAAAAAGCCATTTATGTACGAAATAAGAGTTACAGATCAAGACAATAAGGATCATCTATTTAATAAAAATATACAGTGTTAAGTATTATAGGCTATAGTGTCACAGCATAAATAATCCAAGGTTTGTTGTGTAAACTGTCTTTGAATGTCCAAAGGCATTCTGAGTGTGCCAGAATGATTGTGTAAATCTATTTTATCTCCTGGTGTCATTTCAGGTCAGTCCCTCATTTACTTAGTCTAATTTATGACATTATAGCAGTAACATTATTATTATTTGTTGTGGTATGTTATTAGTATGGTAGGTAGTGGTTAATGCTGAATCATAACCAATGATGGTGGTAAACGGTGTTCAAATCATCAGCTAAATGCTTCAAAGAACATTAAATTATCCAGGACCATTCATCCTTTCATTTGTCTGATCTACTAATGCGCCCCAGTTTCAATTAATCTCTCTGCCAGACACTCAAGAAAACCGATGGACCACTGCCACCGGTCAAAAATGACATCACTTACCCACAGCCATCATGTAGTCCCACCGGTCCAGGTCACACACATTGAAGCCTTGTCCTTCTGAGGTGGTGGAAATGATCAGCAGTGGAACGTTCCGGTCTCGATTCTGCAGGACGCCCACTGTCCACGCACACAGGAACCAGCTGACAGTAAGCACTATAACTCCCAGCATCCTCAGCACACCTGTGGTAGTGATGTATGGCACTCTCTGGGCCGTACGCGACAGGAACACTTTCAGAACCCTGGAAACACATGTGACCGTGTATGCTGATTCATTTTGGGATTTTAATTAGATTGCTTTAACAGGTTTTTTCCTCCCACAGATTACAGAATTCTAGGTTCAGTCAGTAATTTTCCCATAATTCAAAAAATATTATACATACAAAACATTCGAAAAATAAAATTGTGAACTCATTTGTAGCCTAATAAAAGCCATTTTATTTGTCATGGTGTGGGTCAACTCATGGAGGAATGTTATGAAATATTATTATTATTAGGGGTTCACGTGCGTAGTGCTGAAAACCTATTGTAATTGTTAGAATGAGAATTTTTAGAATTCTCCACCTAAAAGTGATCGGGCAGAATAAACCGTAAGTCGTACAGACTTGAAAATTAGAGGGATGGTAGTACTCACACCATCTACAATGTCACCAAGGCTCGCCCCAATCGGCCTGACGGTGGCCCTACAGTGATCAAAAGTACGAAATGGCTTGTAACTCTTAAACTGTTAGTTGCAGGTGCAAGTGCCTTATATTGTCGGAATCCTTGGCTTACGATGGGCAAAATTTTTAAAACCCTACTTTTGCAAACTAGTCTTAGGTTTTTCAGAACCAAACCAGTGCAGAAAGTTCAACTTTCGACTCATCGTTGTGACGGGACACCAAAACGTTCGAAAGGGGCAGAACCACTTTTACTAAAGCATCTATAACTCTTGAACAGAATGAGATATCTTCACCAAACTCACAACATTTATGTAACAGCTCAATCTGAGGTCATATGAAGAAAAAAAAGCGGAGTTTGGCTGCTTGGTAGCGCTATATGAGTAAAAAAAACATAAACTGGTATGCAGTGTCTTTGTCCAAAGTGCCACAAGTGTCTATGAGGACATACGCATATCTAAAAAAAACATGGCCGGCACTGGTCAACGAAGTTTGAACACCTAATAGACAAGGTTAAAGGAGGCCAATCAGAATGAAACTTGGTGGGCCTGTTTGTCTCTTGGGCCTAAAGGTCTGTGAAAAATTTGAAAGAAATCAGCCAATGGGTGGCGCTAACAAGTTTTACGATTCCGTAATCACGCAGCGTTTCACACATCCACACAATAGTCATATCATATGATAGATCTCCTCATTGTGAACAATTTTGCCTCTAGAACCACTGCTGTCAATCAAATCATTTGTGAACTATTTGAGATTGTGAAAAACCTACTTTTGCGAACTAGTCCTAGGTTTTGCGCCCGATCAGAACCAAACCAGTTCAGAAAGATTCTCTGGAGAGTGAATATTAATATTATTTTAAAAAGTTGAACTTTTGACTCATTGTTGAAATGGAACACCAAAATGTTCGAAAGGGGTGAAGCTACTTTTACTAAAACGCCTATAACTCTTGAACAGAATGAGATATCTTCACCCAACTCTGAACACTTATGTAAGAGCTCAATCTGAGGTCACATGAAAAATAGCTGTCAATCAAATCATTTGTTAACTATTTGAGATTATGTGAAAAACCTACTTTTGCGAGCTAGTCCTAGGTTTTTCGCTCAACTTTCGCTGCAGGATAATTCTCTGGACTCTCTAGGTCAATAATAAATACAATAAATGATGAACTTTACACTTTAGTTAGCTATAACAGGGTTATTTAAAAATGGCCATGGCCAAATATACCTAAATGCCTATAAATCCTAAACTAGGGGAGCATATGTGACAGATGATTCTCAATACACATGATGTGATGATTCTAAACAAACATCCAAAGTTTTATGCAGATCGGACCATAGGTGGCACTTTAACAGCCATAAATGTTGAAAGCATAATTTTTCTATGGTAAATTACCTGGAATTTCCCAAAATGCTCTTGTTAACATTGATTTAGCAGGTTACAGGCTTGCTAAATAATGCTTAAATGCCTTAAACTCCGGTAATTGCTGTTTGCAGCTATATTTACATTTAAAATCACTGGTAAAATCATTGACACTCAAAATGATTTCTTATAATTATTAATGTTGAAAACACTTGTGTTGCTAATTTTTTTTTTATTATTATTATTTTGCACATAGCAATTCAACTCATTGTGCCAACATGTTGACATCCTAAATTGATCAATTAATTTTCTAAAATGGCATCAGTACCACAAAACATGAATAAAATGATTGAGTTCATCTTTATATCCTGTGATGCATAGATGAATTTTCAGTAGCCATTACCCCAGTGTCGCATGATCTTGAAATCATTCTAATATGCTGATTTGCTTATCAGTTGAAAACAGTTATGCTCTGTTATTGGATACTTTTGTTAGCCAACTAAATTGATTATTTCTAGAATGGCAGCAGGACCTCAAAAACACATGAAATTACTGAGTGAATTTTTAAATGCCTTGAGAATAGCATCTTATGCAACATTTCATCTGACAGATGTACAGGTGAGACAGATGGAAGGGAGGGCTGAGTTTGATAAATCTCAGATGACAGGACTGAAGTGCTACAGACCGGTACATCTTGAGTGTCACAGTTCCATAAACAATGGCGAAGCCAAGCAGACGGACCCAGCGGAGCAGAATACACCGGAAAGTGCTGGGTTTGAAGTATAAAATGAAGACCTGAAAGCACAGTCAACAACAGTCTTAAAAGGAGTTGAATTTATTGGTGAAAGGTACCAAATTCTTAAACTTATGTTGTATGTTTAAGACCATGTGACTTTCTTTTTTTTTTCTTCTTCTTCTTGACAACATGAAGGTAATTAAATGACAGAATGCTACAAGTGTACATTGCACACAATGGCACACTACCATTCATAAATTTGGTGTAATTAAGATTTTTTATTTTTTATTTTTTTTTTTTTACAAACAGTAATATTGTGAAATATGATTACAATTTTAAATAACTGTTTTCTATTTTAATATATTTTAAAATGTAATTTATTCCTGTGATGCAAAGCTGAATTTTCAGCATCATTACTCCAGTCTTCAGTGTCACCTGATCCTTCTGAAATCATTCTAATATGCTGATTTGCTGCTCAAGAAACATTTCTTCTTATTATCAATATTGAAAACAGTTGTGCTTAACATTTTGGTGGAAACTGTGACATTTTTTTGTCAGGATTCTTTAAATAGAAAGAAAAAGGCCAGCATTTATTTGGAATAGAAATCATTTGTGACATTATTAATGTGTTTACTGTTACTTTCAATATATTTAATCTATCTTTGCTAAATAAGAGTGTTAATTACTTAAAAAAAAAAAAAAAAAAAATCTTACTGACCCAAACTTTTGCCTAGTTATGAAAAATGTTAAAGGCAGCACTGTTGTCTTAAATGTGATTTTGCTTGCATAATAACCATACTTATATCCTAATTCACATTTTTACATTTACGTTTACATTTAGCTATTTAGCAGACGCTTTTATCCAAAGCGACTTACAAAAGAGGACAATAGAAGCAATCAAAACTAACAAAAGAGCAACAACATGCAAACGACATGACAACTCTCGGTTAGTCTAACGCAGTTTTAAAGAAAAAAAAATAGAATAGAAAAAAGAAACCTAGTGGGTTTTTTTTTTTTTTAAGAAAAAAGTAGATAGAATAGAAAAAAAGAAAGCTAGTGTTAGTTTTTAAAGAAAAAGTAGCAGTTAGAGAATAAATATGCAATTGATAGAGGGTCAAGGGTGTGTGTGTGTTTTGTTTTTTTTTAAATAAAAAGACGACAGATAAATAAAAATAGAATTAGAATAGGGAGTGATAGAGTTAGAGGGTCAAATAAAGATGGAAGAGATGTGTTTTTTGAAGATGGCTAAGGATTCAGCTGCTCAGATTGAGTTGGGCAGGTCATTCCACCAGATGGGAACAGTGAATGAAAAAGTCTGTGAAAGTGATTTTGTGCCTTTTTGGGATGGCACAATAATGCGTCGTTCACTTGCAGAAAGCAAGCTTCTAGAGGGCACATAGGTCTGAAGTACTGAATTTATGTAAAGGGGTGGAGAGCCAGAGGTGGTTTTGTAGGCAAACATTAATGCGTTGAATTTTATGCGAGCAGCTATTGGTAGCCAGTGCAAATTGATGAACAGAGGTGTGATGTGCGTTCTTTTCGGTTCATTAAAGATTAGTCTTGTAGCGGCACTTTATATTAATTGTAGAGGTTTGATGGTATTGGCTGGAAGACCTGCCAAGAGAGCATTGCAATAGTCAAGTCTGGACAGAACAAGAGCTTGAACAAGGAGTTGTGTTGCATGTTCTGAAAGAAAAGTCCTGATCTTCCTAATATTGTATAAAACAATTCTGCAGGACCAGGCAGTTTTAGCAATGTGGTCTGAGAAATTCAGCTTATCATCAATCACAACTCCAAGGTTTCTGGCTGTTTTTGAAGGTGTTATGGTTGATGAGCCTAACTGGAAGGTGAAATTGTGATGAAATGATGGGTTTGCTGAAACTACAAGTAGTTCTGTCTTAGCTAGGTTGAGTTGAAGGTGACGCTCCTTCATCCAGCAAGAAATGTTTGTTAGACATGCTGAGAGGCGAGTAGCTATCATCGGATCATCAGGATGGAATGAGAGGTAGAGTTGAGTGTCATCAGCATAGCAGTGATACGAAAAGCCATGTTTCTGAATGACAGAACCAAGTGATGTCATGTAGACAGAGAAGAGAAGTGGTCCAAGAACTGAGCCCTGAGGCACCCCAGAAGCTAGATGTTGCGACTTGGATACCTCACCTCTCCAAGATGCCTTGAAGGACCTATCTGAAAGGTAAGACTCAAATCACTGGAGTGTGGTTCCTGAGATGCCCTTTCTCAATAGGGTTGACAGGAGGATCTGGTGGTTGACCGTATCAAAAGCAGTGGACAGATCCAGCTGCTCTGGCAAGTCTTAGGGCTTCAACAACTGAGACCAAGGCAGTTTTGGTCGAATGTCCACTTCTGAAGCCAGATTGGTTGCTGTCCAGGATGTTATTCTGTGTGAGAAACGCAGAGACTTGGCTGAACACAACTCGTTCAAGTGTTTTTGCAATGAAAGGTAGAAGGGAAACCGGTCTAGAGTTCCCTAAAAGAGTTGGGTTAAGAGTGGGTTTCTTAAGAAGTGGGGTTATACAAGCCTGTTTAAATGCTGAGGGAAAAACTCCAGTGTGAAGGGATGTGTTAACGATGTGAGTGAGTGCAGGTACAGCTGCAGGAGAAATGGCTTGAAGGAGATGAGATGGAATAGGATCAAGCGGACAAGTAGTAGGATGACTGGAAAGGATGAGTTTAGAGACTTCTGCCTCAGAGAGTGGAGAGAAGGATGTGAATGAGTGTATGTTTGCTGGTAAGATGTGTTTGACAGTTTGAGGTGTGGAGTGAGGTTTGTAATTTTATCAATGAAGAATGTGTCAACTCTGATGTGAAGTCATCAGCTGTTAGAGTTGATGAAGGAGGGGGAGGAAGAGGACAAAGGAGGGAGGAAAATGTTTTAAAGAGCATGCGAGAGCTAGGCGAATTGTTAATTTTGTTGTGATAGTACAGTATCTCACAAAAGTGAGTACACCCCTCACATTTCAGCAACTATTTTATTATAACTTCTCAAGGGACAGTACTATAAAAATGAAACTTGGATATATTTTAGAGTAGTCAATGTGCAACATGTATAGCAGTGTAGATTTACTGTCCTCTGAAAATAACTCAACACACAGCCATTATTGTCAAAATAGCTGGCAACAAAAGTGAGTACACCCTAAGTGAATATTTCAAAACTGTGTCCAAAGTGTCAATATTTTGTGTGAGGACCGCTGTTATCTAGTGTTGCCTTAATCCTCCTGGACTTGGAATTCACCAGAGCTGCACAGGTTGTTGCTAGGATCCTCTTCCACTCCTCCATAATGACATCACGGAGCTGCTGGATGTTAGACACATGATGCTTCTCCACCTTCAGCTTGAGGATGCCCCACGTGTGGTTAATAGGGTTCAGGTCTGGAGACATACTTGGCCAATCCATCACCTTCAGCTTCCTCAGCAAGGCAGTTGTCTTCTTGGCCGTGTGTTTGGGGTCATTATCATGTTGGAAAACCCAGTTTCTGAAGGGAGGGCATCATGTTCTGCTTCAGAATGTCACAGTACATGTTGGCATCCATGTTTCCCTCAATGAACCGCAGCTCCCCAATACCAGCAGCACTCATGCAGCCCCAGACCATGATGCTACCACCACCATACTTTGCTGTAGGCAAGACACAATTTTCTTGGTACTCCTCACCAGGGCGTCACCACACATGTTGGACACCATCTGAGCCAAACAAGTTTATCTTAGTCTCATCAGACCACAGGACATGGTTCCAGTAATTCATGCTCTTGGACAGGTTGTCTTCAGCAAACTGTTTGCAGGCTTTTTGTGAGCCAGCTTCAGAAGAGGCTTCCTTCTGGGACGACGGCCATGCAAACCGACTGTTGCAGTGTGTGGCGTATGGTCTGAGCACTGACAAGCTGACCTTCCAATTCTGCAACCTCTAAAGCAATGCTGGCAGCACTCATGCGTATGTTTTTTGAGGCCAGCTTCTGCACCTGACGCACACCACGAGGACTCAACTTCTTTGATCGACCCTTGCGAGGCCTGTTCCGAGTGGAACCCGTCTTGGAAAACCTCTGTGTGACACTGGCCACTGTACTGTAACTCAGTTTCAGGATGTTACTGATCTTCTTATAGCCTAGGCTATCTTTGTGGAGAGCAACAATTCTAATTCTCAAATCCTCAGAGAGTTCTTTGCCATGAGGTGCCATGTTGAACATCCAGTGGTCAGTATGAGAGAATTGTACTCAAAGCACCGAATTTTAACTGCTCTAATACAAGATACACAAATTTGCATAGTCCTGTCAAGTAGACAAAAACATGAACATGATGAATAGGACATGTGGCTTTGCATGGTTAAACGACGTATAGCTGTTATCACTTAGGGTGTACTCACTTTTGTTGCCAGTTATTTTGACAAAAATGGCTGTATGTTGAGTTATTTTCAGAGGACAGTAAATCTACACTGCTATACATGTTGCACATTGACTACTCTAAAATATATCCAAGTTTCATTTTTATAGTATTGTCCCTTGAGAAGATATAATAAAATAGTTGCTGAAATGTGAGGGGTGTACTCACTTTTGTGAGATACTGTATGTCCTATTAGCAGTGGAGACATTAGCAGAGAAGTCATAGAGGAGTGATCGATATAAATTAAGGTCAGTTGGATTTTGTGATTTGCGCCATACCCTTTTTGCAGCCCTGAGCTTAGAACGATGTTAGCGGAGAACATCAGATAGCCAAGGGGCAGAAGGGGTGGTATGGGCTGGCCTGGAAGATAAGGGGCAGAAAGTATCTAAACAATATGTCAGAGTGGAACAGAAAGTATCAGTAGCACTGTTAGCACTGTTAGCAAGAGATGATAACTGTTTAGGGGAAGGAAGCGAAGATGAAACCATAGCAGATAGCCAGGAGGGTGAGTGAGCATAAGTTACGTCGAAAAGTGACATGTGGAAGGGTATGTGTTGTGTCAGGAATCATGTTGAGGTTAAGAGTGAGTAGGAAGTGATCCGAGGTGTGCAGTGGAGTAACCAACACTTGATCAGTGGAGCAGTGTCGTGTGTAAATAAGGTCCAGTTGGTTGCCTGATTTGTGAGTAGCCGTAGTTAACACTCTCTTGAGATCAAAAGAGGCAAGCAGAGTGTGGAAGTCTGCAGCTTGAGGTTTATCGAGGTGGATGTTGAAGTCTCCAAGTATAACTAAGGGAGTACCATCCTCAGGAATGGTTGAGAGCAACACATCTAATTCTTCCACGAAGTTACCTATTGGTCCTGGAGGTCGATAAACAACTACAAAATGGATTTTAAGAGGGTAGGTAATAGTAACTGAATGTGATACTCAGGAGCTGTTGATACTCAGAGATGGTAAAGGAGTAAATTTCCAATTATTAGAGATGAGCAGACCAGTACCTCCACCTCTTCCAGTTAAACGGGGGGTGTGGGAAAAGGAGAAATAATTGGAGAGTGCCGCAGGTGTAGCATTGTCCTCTGTTTTGATCCAGGTCTCTGTCAGGGCCATGAGGTTTAGCCTTGAGTGACTAGTAATGGAAGTAATGAAATCAGCTTTGTTGACAGCAGACTGACAATTCCAGAGACCAATAGAAAAAGAAAGTAGTGTATTAGCAGACATAGGCAAAGTGCGCAGGTTGTTAGGATTATGCTGCCTACAGTGTGTGGTGCATGGTCTGTGAGTGGTAGTGATAGTAGTGATCTGGAAACACATAGTAAGAATTGGTTATAAGAAAACTAAAACAGAAGTGAAACAAGTAGTAGGAAAAAGGATAAATAAAAAGCAATACTTATGTCCCTTGCCGGTGCCCCTGTCCGGTGGAGTCGATGGTCTTTACACTCTTCGGTCTTCACACGAATACATTTTTGTAGCATAATTACTAATATAGTTAATATGTTAGATGTTATTTTGTTATTGCAGTTGGTTAACTCACTAGCAACCATTGCGTACCTTTGTAGCAACCATTGTATAATTTTTGATCATTTTCTGCCTCCTAAGTCCAACCCAGCTATTATGATTTCAACTGCAGTCCAGTAATCTGAAAAGAAGATTTGAATTACACACTCACTGGAAAGTAAAGCAACAGAGAGCCACACAGGATCATCTCCAGCAGCAAAAGCCCAGATGATCGGATCCGCTGAGAGACAGAAAGATGGAGAGAAGAAAAGGGTGAGAAGTGGAGAGGGGAAGCAGAGGTGAAATTATTAAAGCTGTCAAGCATGCATGAAGTTTTTTCACATGTGGGACCTGTTTGAAACACCGTCTGTAAGATATACCATAATATGTAAGATATATATATATATATATATATATATACAGCATATTTGATTAATCTTATGCTAAAAACTTACCTTGGTTCTCCTGCACTGATATGCCACCAGCATGCTGATAAGCACAAGGACCATGAAGAGGCCCTGCACAGCCAGGACACCCGTTCTCAGGAGCCAGTCTTCCTGCACCCAACATGGGGCTCCATCCTCACACTCATCACAACCGGGCCAACAGGGCAGACACACAGGGACTTCTGGGTAACAAGCTCGGGTACTGTTTACACCGTTGTTCCCTGTAACACCATATACCATCATTTCTTCTTATTATTTTTCTTTCTTTCTTTTCTTTCTTTTTCTTTCATGAACCATTTTTAAATTAATTAAAAAAGCTAATTAAATAATAATAAAAACATACTAAATAAATAAATTATATATATATATATATATATATATATATATATATGAATAATAAATAAATAAAAGCAGCTGATCCTGACAGTCAGTAATCACATGCAGTTTTTTTTCTTTAAATACTAAATTAAAATATTAATTAAAATAATACTTTAACCTATAACAATCATACAGGTATCTCAGTCTCATTCAATAAATAAATAAATAAAAAACCTAAACTGCAGCTAACTTGACAATCAGTGATCATGCAGTTGTTGATTTTAATTTTTAATTTTAATTTTTAGTATCTAATTTTAAATAAATACTTTATTGGTCGAAACTTACTGATATCAAAATTATAATTAAACTTTATTTGGAGTGTCACTTGTGCACAATACACATTTCTTAATATTAAGCCTAAAACGTGTTTTAATGTCACTATATGAGGATTTTATGCTCTTTGAATAATATCAAGATATTTGGTATTTAAATGTATATTTATGTATATAAGATATTTAAAGTGTATTTAAAGTATACTTGTAATAGTACCACATTAACACAATCAAATATACTTCAGTATATCTTCAGTTGGACTTCAGCACTACTTCCGCACAATTAAAGTGCATTAAGTACAAAATTAGTTGTTCCAATTTAGCAGACTTTAAGTATACCAGTTTAAAATACTAAAAGTACAATTTCAGGGTATTTTTTTTTATTAAGTTTTAATTCAAAATCCATTTTAGTATATTTATTTTTCACTAGGGTTATCAAAAATACAAATAACTTAAGTTTAATAAATAATTCAGATGCTATTTTAGGTCATCATGTTAGCTATATATTATCCAATAAAATAAGACCGAAGCCACTGTAGACTCACTGTTTCTGTGCGACTGATTTTTGATTGTTTCAAGATTCTTACTTTTGTTTTCTGTGTCTGGATTTGGACTGTAGTAGCCCTTTTTACATTGGCAGCAGTACTGACCCATCCGGAAGCCCTGTTGCGGGATGGAATCACACTGAGGGGAAGACAAAGAAAGAGACATGAAGTTTGCTTATCTGTTTACCTTCAGCGGTAAGCAAATGTCTTGCTCCAAGAAAGGGTAAATCAACACTGATGTTCCTGCCAGCGACAGTATGATTGTGTTCTCTCTACTTTCTGCCATTAATTGCATGTGCAGTCAGTCCCTCATCAGAGGTTTATCTGCAAGAGTCGGCTGACCCACACATCAGACTCACTCTGAGTTAATCTAAGCTAAATCCTAAATGGAGGGGTAATACCTCCATTGACAGAGCTTTATCTTTTTATTCAGAGAAATCCTGAATAAAATATTTATGTTCACATACATTTATGTTATTTTCTATTTTACCTTTATTTAATCAAGCAGGTCACTTAAAGGAATAGTGTGCCCAAAAATGAAAAATTTGTCATCATTTACTCACCCTCATGTCATTCCAAACCTGCATGAGTTTCTTTTTATGTTGAACATAAAAGGAGATATTTTGAAGAATGGTGGTAATCAAGCAGCTGATGGTCCCCATCGACTTAGTATTTCTTTCCCTACTATGAAAGTCAATGGGGACCAACAACTGTTTGGTTCTTCCAAATATCTTCTTTTGTGTTCATAAGAAAGAACGTTATACAGGTTTGGAATGAGATGAGGGTGAGTAAAAGATGACAACAAGAACAAGATTCTTATTTATAAGAGGATATTATCCTTGTGAAGAGAAGCAATTAGAAAAAAAAAATTCTCTGTTTCTTTTCAGTCTCTGTTTATAATAAAAATCATTTTGTTGATTCTTGAAAAGGAGTAATATATCATACATTTTACAGTGACTGACTCATGGGAATTTAATGAAACTGTTTAGATCTTTTTCTAAAATTAGTTTCGTTAAAGGGATAGTTCACCCAAAAATTAAAATTGTCATCATTTGCTTACCCAACGTGTATGAGTTTCTTTCTTCTGTTGAACATAAAAGAACATATTTTGAAGAATGTTGATAACCAGACAGTTTTTGGTCCCCATTGACTTCCATAATATTTTTTGTCCATAATATGGAAGTCAATGTGGACCTGGAACTGTTTGGTTACCAGCAATCTTTAAAATATCTTCTTTTGTTTTCAGCAAAAGAAAGAAACTCATGTTTGGAGCAACTTGGTGTTGAGGAAATTGATATAATTTTCATTTTTGGGTGAACTGTCCTTTTAAATGTTTGTATTTATTGTACTGTTTGTTGAATCTGTATCTTCCATGTAATAGTCTGTGAAACTATAAATTTATATACAACAACATTTTACAGATTTTTTCAGTATCAAATAATTCTTAAGTAAAACCAACACTTGTTCTTGTTGCTGTCATTGTACTTAATGTGCGTTTGTGTCCAACATCATATGTAACCTCAAAAATATGCATGGGACTGTATCATACATCATGTCAAACTAATGTTTCATGCAATTAATGCATCATCATGACACTGTTCTATTAATATGCTGCTCCTTTCATTTATAGGCGGATCAACTGGGTCTTGTGAAAGAGGGGTGTATGAGCTTGTGCTCTCTGGGAGGGGGTCGGAGTTGGGTGGATGGGGTGGTTGTGGTGTGTGAGCATCACAGGATTATCAACCTAATCCTTCAGATCATCCTGCACCCAGTGCTCACATCTCTAAATAGAAGGTCTGGATGAAAGTGGGAGGATGATGATGGAAAACAGGAAATGGAAAATGTATAAAACAGTCCAGCAAAATAATGAGTAATGCAGGTGATGTATTAATGAATTTCAAACTTAATATCTAGATAATATATGAGAGAGAGAGATGCCAGATCTGGTGGCAACAGGCATTGTGAAACAATGTGTTGTTTTAAAGTTAAAATAGTAGTTCATCCAGAAATGAAAACTCATTATTTATTTCCCCTCATGTCTTTCCAAACCTGTATGAGTTTCTTCTTTCAACCAAACAGTTTTGGTTACCATTGACTTCCATTGTATAAAAAAAAAAAAAAAAAATGTATTAATTTTATCGTCTTTTATGTTGAAAATCATACAGGTTTGGAACAACGTAAGGGGGAGTAAATGAAAGTATTATTATTTTTGGCCCAGGTATACATATAATATAATCATTTTTTAAGGAGTGTCAATCCAAAAAACTGATCTTGTGATGTAATTTACAGGAAAAATATTAGAGCATATTAATAAAATTCAAATGCTAACATAATGGACTACAGTGGAGAATCAAACATGCTCACAGAAACACATACAAAAATAAATCACTTCACCACAAATGTTCTCTTGACATTTAGTGGCAAGCGTTTTGAGTGGATCTCTGAATGTGTTTTGGCCCTGCTTGTCCCTGGTTAGTGAAATCCACCCATGCACAAACAACCTATAATATATTGCTGTATTCACTGTGGGTTAAAGTTTCTCTTTTTTTCTTTCATTTTGACAATGAAAACACAATGAACTAACAATCTTACAGCATTTTATTAATCTACGTTATGTTAATTTTTAAATATACTAATACATTTTTAATACTAAACACTGACACATTCTTCAAAACAAAACTTTTTTTATGTTTTGCACAACAAAGGAAAGTCTTACGGGTTTGGAACGACGCGAGGGTAAATAAATGATGACAGAGTTTCCATTTTTGCGTGAGCTATCCCTTTAAATAATGTTAAGAAGTCGAACCTTATTGTAAAGTGTTGATTAAACTTGATGACACTGGAAGCCCAGTAAGGTGCCTGCAGTAAGTCCTATATGAAATGATTGAATCTGAGCTCAGTGTACACTCACCTCCATGCTGGTCTGATTACATTGATGTGTGTTTGCAAACCAGAAGTCTCCACTGGCACACTGATTCACACTGAATCCCTGGATGTTGACGTCGACACGGATAACACCCCTACACCACCAGAACGCATGGAGAGACAACAAAGATACTGATGGAAGACTTAAAAGAAGTAATGTAATTAATTGAATAATTCACCCCATAAATGGACATTCTGCTGTGTCGTTTCAAACCTGATGACTTTCTTTTTTCTGTGAAATACAAAAGAAGATATTTTTTACATAAAATATGGAATTGTTTTCATTGTATAGACAAACAAACAATTGAAGCATTCTTCAAAATATCTTCTGTATTTCACTGAAAGTAATCAAGATGAATAATGAATGTCCATTTGTAGATGAATTATCCCTTCAAGTGAGAGATATTTTGAAAGACATTATAAGTGCACAAAAATGAGAAACCATTTCAGCAAGAAAGTGTACTGACCTGAACTCAGGATTGAGGTCTGGCTTCAACCCATAAAATGGCATTGAGAGACTGAGTAACCACCCTGGCAAAAAACGGCCATCAACGCACTCAAGGAAAGGGGCTTCGCCCCACTGAACCCCGCTGCTATTGATCACATAACTATCCCCACGTGCCCACTTGGGAGTGTCTAGGGTGCTTAGGTCATTCAGAAGAACCCGTTTCGACAAGGCATGGAGGGGTGGAGAGCTAGACTTAAACGTATCAAACCAGCTTTGGTCAGGAGCAGGAGGATGGAAGCTGCTCCAGGCAGACGTCAAGTCCTGCAGAAGAATTTCCTGGGTTGTGCCTTTGGAGGCACGGAGCACCAGTTGGGGCTGTTGGATGGTGGGGTCGGCATCGAATGTTAGAAAAGCTCGTCTGACCAGGCCTGGCCTGTCCCCTTCGAGCATGGCCCGCACCAGTGCATGGTACCACTCAATATCCTCTCGTACACTTGTTTCCCTCAGCTCACTAGCTTGGAATATCAGGTTGAGAAAGTTGGCAGCATTGGTCAGAGACGCTATGGCTTGGTGCAAGAGAGGGAGAAGGTCTCTAGGTGGAGATCCCAGTCGAACAGGCAGCTGGAAACTCTGTGTGCAGGTAGAGGCAGCCAAAGAGGACGAATTGCCAGTGTAGAGGTAGTTCTCAGCAGCAGACTGGTCCTCCTCTGTGCTCGGTTTCACTGGAGCCGGACTGGTGGGTCGAACACTGGAAGATGAGCTCTTCCCTGCTATGGTATTTGGGTCAGTAAGACAAGGAGTTGGGGTGAACTCCAAGCTGGACGTGTCCTCAAGTTCAGACACAGTGGTGAGCTGAGCAGAAAGCAGGTTAGGAAGTAGCAGCAGTAGAGTTAGCAAACCAGCAAATGGGCCCATCCTTGCAGCAACTGCTCCTCCAATGCTTTTTGTGAAGTTAAAAATTGTGCTTACTCACATCCTGAAAGATACTTGGCCTTCTTGTCTTCTCTATCACTGGCTTTGATTCTTCTCTCCTCTTCTTGTTAGCTGATTGACAGGTGTCAGTGGTGATAGAGTTCTAGAAGACTTGGTTTCACACAAAAATAAATGTGCATTCATATACGGACCGACATGCACTATTCATTTCGAAGGTGAAGATGAAGCTCAAAGAGGAGGCGACACTTAAACTCCATGCATCCTGCAATCAGTTGGTCGGGTCCACCCTGGATGCGACGATGCTGGGACCAGCACAGCGTGGAGTTAATCGGCCTGCATGAAACTGAAGTGAGAAACGAGATCAAGAAGAAACCGACAACATGCTGAATCCCCCTGTTTCTCTCTCTGCTTACCTGTTCACTCACTCTGCAGCCCTCCTGTAAATCTCTCCCTCTCTCCCATCTCTCCCAATCTCCCGGTAGTGGTGAGCGCTGAGAGTGGCACATCTGTTAATGCTGGATTGTTATGATGAGTGTATCTGCATGAGGATGGGCTGATGGATGAGAGGATGGGAGGGTAATCCTCTCTGTTGGGGTATGCATCAGAATCTCACCGCTTTGTGGATTAACCCAACACTCCCCGGATGGGTCAGTCGTGAGTGGTCTTTTACGGACTGTGTATGTGCGTCTGACTTCTGTGAATATGTGCATGCAGTGGTTTACAAGTCTGCATCTGCTTGGCAGATAAAGTGCACTGAAATGTTAATCTCGGATAGACGAGCTGCCAAACGTTTTGTGCAACAATTAGGGAAATTAAAAAAATAAAGGAAGAAGAAAACATGCTCCACATGTGTTCTACATGAATGAACGTCTGTCAGATCTGTGTGTGAGAGAGAGAGAGAAAGATGATTCAGACAAATCCAGTCATACTGGGTAATGCAGGCGAATCCTTGTTTTGGTGCCATGGCAACAGGGTTCTGAGATTCAACACTCATTCCTGTGGGGCCCCACCCCCACTCAGGACTGCAGAGGCTGTGGCTGTGTATACACATATGTGCATCTATATACATGCACACAATTATCAAAACATAAATTGTGTAAATGTTTTTTTTTTATGGATGCATATATGTGTGTTCAGTTATGTGCAATAATATTGTGTGCATTTAATGGGAGAGGATGTTGTCAACGCATGTAATAGGCCTATACTTCTCAGATAACGTAATGTGAAAACACATTTCTTCTGGATATTTGTGTAAACCCATAACTAATAAAATCCACTCTTCGTGTTATGAGATGGCAGGTTTTAAAGGGCTCCAAAGGCATGTGTAAATGTTTGTGTACAGCGACACCATTCGGTACATCAGTGGAATCGCATTTCACAAATTCAGCGCAAATGAAAAGTCTTGACCACAGAACAATGGGTGAATGTAAACAATAACTGTATTGTATCTCTATATGCCTTTTAATAGCCATATACATACCGTACAATGATTTTAAAATATCTATAGTAGATGACATGAAATACTTTTGGAAAGTTGACCCGTCCTGCAATTTGACATGCTATGTTGCATCTAAAACTAAATAGAATTTTTAAAAATATTGCTATTTTTTTCCAAATTATTATAACATTAATTGAAATGCATTAAATGAAAACTCTAGCATTTAAATTTATATAAACCTTGTTGGTTAAATACCCCATATTATGCGTTAATAATACGAAAAAATCAAATAAAACGAATACCTTTTTTTGGTTTAAATAAGTTATATTTTTACATGCTACATAATGTCCAGCATTTTGATTCTAGGCCTTGTGTTTGACACGATGCTTTACGTTTTTAGTAGCTATATGAGGATGAGAGTCATTATTGAAATTATGATATCATGCAAGTCATTTGTCTTTGACTCGGAACGCAACCGATTTGCAGGGAGAGTTTGGCTGGCGCTGGAATCGTGCGGGAGCCGATGCCACTACAATTGATGCATCATAAACATCAGTTGGTAAGGCCATCTTCCAGACAACAGCGCGGTAAATGACATGAAAGCAACGTTACAGCACGGTGCACGTCACTAAGGGGGACAGCACATAGCCTGCAGGCAGCCAAGTGGACAGCAATGGCACCGATAAGACCAAACGCGAAACGCATCGAATTTGCGGAAGTGAGCGGGCGGGTGGGGCCTCGACAGTAATGTGACCACAGACGCCGTTAGGATTGCGTGAAACGAAGCGTTATGTATGACCCTACAAAGACCCGTGGAGATTTTTAAGGCCGGACGCGAAATGAGACGAGGACGTGCGCAATGTTGAAGGAGCGACTGAAATAGAGTTTATGTGCACTAATTGTCTGGCGCTGAGTGAGGGGGCTAACTAACACCAAGAGGATTACCATCATCATCATCATCACACTAGCGAGATCTCATGACTGGAGCAATGTGAAATGCCGATATCGCTCATTCCTTCAGTATATTGAGGAATAATAATGAACAACGCGCAAGATATGTCTCCCGATTTTGTCTTGATGCGCCTGGTCTCCGCGGCTGAGGATGACCGCTTGGACGAGGAGAATGGGAATCTGTCGTCGGTGGCTATCAAGGGGAACTTTGAATGCACGCAGAATCACGGCCACATCTCGGCGGTGAACAAAGCTCCGCAGGCCAGCGGAACGGAGGCACCTGACGCGGGAGTGATGGCGACCAGACCTGCGCTGTCTGTGCCTCCGCCTCCTCTTCATTCAGCCGAGGCCCACGGGTACGATCTCACCCACCGAGGTGGAATGGGGCCTCAGCTGCTGGTGTTCAGAAACATATCGAGGGACTCCGAAGGATTCGCCGAGGGAAACTCTGAGGAGCAGCGCAGGGCTTTTGAGGACCAAGCGGTACTCGCTTCCGAATCTGGCGCTGTGGACGCTCAGCATCCGCCTTCATGGACGCTGCATCCTCAGCTCAAGCTGCCAGCGGTTGCTACGGATACGGATGGAACCGAGCTGTGCCACCGGCATCGCTTGATCACCGACAAACAAGACTGGCCGCCGGTGGTGGATCACAAAACGAGCTCGGTGACGGCGCAGCGCCAGCTACATCAGCTGCCCGACGGTCCTGTTCTGGAGCTGGCGAGGAAATTCGGCGAGCTGGGGGTCGCTCCGGTACCCGAGTTTCTGCTCAAGGATGGCGAGCTGCAGCACTGCTCGTGTCAAAGCGTGCTCGGCTCGGCTGGAATCAGGCAGGGAGAGGACCCGACCGAGACCAGCGATGCGCTGCTGGTGCTGGAGGGCCTCGGGTCAGAGGAGGTGAACGGCCTGAGCCAGAAAACCGAGTCTCAGAACGCCGAGCCGGGCGCGTTTGCGCTCAAGTGTTTCCCGTCGGTGCTGTCCGGACAAGCGATAGGGGTGTCCGGGGGACTCTGCTCGCCGGCGTGTTGCTTGTTGCGAGACTCGGTAAACACCAGGCCTCAGGCTCCTGCCAGCGACAAACTGACTCCCGAGGTCCCGTCCCAAGCCGAGCCCAGCCAGGGCACCCCGTGCTCCAGCCAGGCGTCCACGCCGAAGGCCCGGGCGGACAGGAGCGCGACTCGGGCGCATCTTTCCGCTGCGAGCGGAGGAGAGAAGACTCTGAAAGTACCAGGGAAATCCAGGAAGGGCTCGCTTAAAATCCGCCTGAGTAAACTTTTCAGAACTAAAAGCTGTAGTGGCTCTAACAACCTTTTGGACAAGAGACCTTCGGTCACGTTCTCCATATCCTCAGCGGGCAGTTTAGTTGACATGTCCGGAGACACGGCCAGGTGAGTTCTTAACCTTAATGAAATGCTGAAGCTTTAACCTTTTGTATAGGTCTAATTTTATTTTTCATGTATATATGTTTTTTCCTGTGACTTTATGTATATGCATAAATTGAGGACAAATGTTTATTTTCATACAACATAAACTACACACAGTCACTCCTCAAACCTAAATTTAAAGTAGTTGTTTTTTTTTGTTTTTTTTTAATATTGCTTGATGAATAGGACAACCATTGTAGTCCTAATATGGTTAGTAACCAATTGTGGCTTCAAATTTGGGTGTAATTTTGTTGTAGAACCAAACAAACCTTAATTTACTATTAAATCATAAACGTCATTCTAAAAACACATTGTAAATTGTGTATGCAACACATGACATATTAGCATTCATTGTTTACTTGCATACAAACTATGGCTTTTTCAGCATGTTGTGCAGCATTAAATTTGACCCTAAAACATTTAACATTTCAATCAAAGATTTAGTCCCCTCACGCATACTGGTGATTGACATTAACCAGGACACTTTTTGAAATATTTATTTTCTGTCATAAATTTTCTATCATCAAATACATTTCATTTCATCATCAACTTCTTGTACTTTAGTAAATAACATCTTTTAGTAGTTGTCAGTGTGTCTCACAGGATCACAGGTGAGTGCAGTTTTTGTAAGTCATTTATAATGTGATTATGTGATTACTTCTAAAGCATTGTACATTTTAGACTAAAAATTATACAATAACTTGAGATAGAGAACAGAATTAATGAAAATTGATGTTGTTTTTTGATGATGATATTTTCTTTTTGCAGCCAACCTGGACTAACAAGGGCACAAAGTGCCTTTTCTGCGGCCTCTTTTACTCCTGTTTTTACAGGTAAACAAAGATTTAAGGGAACATAATGGGGTGGAAGCTAAATGAATCCTTGGAATACATTAAATGAAGGCACATTTGCAAACCACTAATGAGCTTACACAGTGCATGGGAAATATAATGACACAGACACACGATTTGGATATTAGTCTCATTTTAGGCCAATCTGGAATTATGCTATAACATTATTGTAACGAATGTTGTTAATGTCCTTCTTATGGCTCTTGTCATTAAGTTGTGTATTGTCGCTCTGGTCACAGGAGAGACTGTGTCCTTGGTTGATGTGGACATCTCTCAGAGAGGCAGGAACTCCCCTCATCCTCCCACTCCTCCACCTCCCCCTCGGCGGAGCCTCAGTCTGCTAGGTGAGCCCCACTACAGATGTTCACACGCCTCCTCCATCTCCTTCGTTACTGCTCTCCTTCATTCATAACTTTCACATCTCCATCTGTTTCACACTTTTTAAATATTTCTCCAGTAACCTCCCCCATCCCTCCTGGTATATTCCCTTTATCCTTCGCACCTCTAGCTTCTGTATCTGTCTGTGCGCATAATTTTATACACTACCGTTCAAAAGTTTGGGGTTGGTAAATGCTTTTAAATGCATAGTTTTAAACAGTTTCTTATATTCAACAAGGCTCCATTTATTTTATTAAAAAACAGGGTAAAATAGTATATTATTACACATGATCTTTCAGAAATTATTCTAATTTGCTGCTCAAGAAACTTATTATTATCAATATTGATAACAATGCTACTTAATATTTTTGTGGAAACCATGATGAATATTTAACCTTTAAATAGAAAGTTCAAAAGAATGGCATTTTTTGTAACATTATTAATGTTTTTATTGGCCCTTTTCATCAATTCAACACATCCTTGCTGAATAAAAGTATTAATTGTTAATTAATTAAAAATTGTACTGATTCCAAACTTTTGAACAATAGTGTACATGGAATTAACATCCATTTTGGGCGATTCACTCATAAGTGGTGGGCACTAAATATAGACTTAAATACATAAATATTTTTATTTCATTTATATCCTAAAGAGATTGAGTTAAAAAAGACGGAATATATATTTATAAGTATATGTATTCTTCAAGAAAAACGGCTTATTTCTTTAAATTGGAAAAGTATTTGTGCACCAAATATAGGACATTTGCTGAAAGAAATGGGAACAAATATGTCAAAGGAAAAGATAACTTATATATTAAGAAATAAATATGCAATTTTTGATGGAGTTTGGGGACCTTTCAAGTTGTTCTTAAAATGTGGTGTTGGATTTAGAAATGTGTTGATAGAAGCTCTTTTCATCTTTTTTTGTGCTGTATGAAAATTAAATGACACTGATATAGTACATAATCTATGTAGTCTTGAAAACAAATTCCTCTCCTCAAAATCCCATCACAAGTGTTCAGACTGTTGAGATACATGTTGCACTTTTGTAAACGGCGAGTTTTTTTTTTACCTCACCTCTGGTCAAACTCAAGGCGGATGTTAAAGATGCACTGTAGGTCGTCAGCCTACATGCTCATTCTTTCACTTTGTCCTTTCACTTCCCTTTCTTATTCAGACTTCATTCTTTTCATTTCATGGTTACCAGAGTCTCCGATTGCATTGTGCAAGCATAAAATTCACAGAAGCGCCACTTAAAGTGAGTTACCGTGTGAGTCAATGTGTGGTTTGACTTCACCAGTGTTTGGCTCACAGGCGAGCAGTTCCGTTTCTGATAAAGTGAGGCCTCTGCACACACTCTTCCAGTTCATCAGCTCAGTGTGGCAGTGTGCGGTCTTTGATAGTGAAGATTGAAATGATCTCAATACTGCAGATGAAGTGAATGAAGATGATTAGGTATGTGGATTATTCTGTCATTGTGTGTTTGAAGTTGATTGTTTATCATGCTTAGGTTGGAGGTTTTAAGGAATATTCCTGGTTTCGATACAATTTAAGCTCAATTAAATGGTTTTGTGGCATAATGTTGTTAACATAAAAAATAATTTTGATTTGTTTTGTTAAAAGAAAAAGAAAAGTGGAAGTGAAAAGGGACAATTTCTGGAGGATTTAAAAGCAGAAATTCTGATTTCATAATTTTATAAAAATCACTTACATTACTTCTTTTGCTAAAATTTTGTATTTTTGAGCTGTAAGCTGTTTATTTAATTGTTACAGATGTTTTAAAGTTTACAGCGTTGTGTTGTCAATGCAACAAAGTTGTAAAATTGGATATAACCTTACACTGAAAAGGTTAGTAAGTGATTTTTCCACACTACAATCATGTTAGCACTCGTATTGTTCACATCTTGTGGGTGGACTACTGAAACAGTGAGTATTTTAACTTCCATTGTAAGAGATTTTACCCAGATTTGTTTTTTAAAAGAAAAAAAGGAAATAATTTTTTTGGCAATCAACACTGTCACAAATGTTCTTAAAAGATTTTGCACTGAACAAGGATTATTATAGTAAACTAAAACTAAAAGAAAGAAAATTGTTAGTTCAAAAATTAAATAAACGCTACCTGAAATAAAATAAAACAAGCTAGCTGCCAAGGCAACATTTCTAATTTTAATTTAACTAAATTTGTACTAAAATAACTAAAAATGAAATAAAATATATTTAAAAATGACAAAAGCATACAATAAAGTTACCAATATTTTAATGAAAACTAAAATGAAATCTGAATATATAAAAATAAAAACGAAATCAAAGTGTTAATAAAAGCTGCTATAGTATCTTAAATAACACTGTATTGAACCCGGAATTTTTTTAGCATAATTTCTTCACAGTTGGGAAGAAATGAATTTCCCAGTGTCGTGATTGTGTGATTGAATGCACATGCCAGCGTGTGGATATATTTTTACAGATACCCGTGTTGTTCCCCATGTTGCAGCTCCCCGTGTCATATGCTTCCTGTCACGGTGTCTTAGTCTTCAAGTGCTATAAGAGGATCAGATATTGTCACATAATTGGAGGATTTGTCCTGCTCCTTTATGGTTCAGACAGGCAAAACTACATGTTGCTCATACATAAAGCGCAGGTCATTGAATGCAATATTCATGTCAGTTCCAGTACTGAGCCTAATCTGGCTGCATTTGGATCTATTTTTGGTAATATATGCAAGAATGAACGATGTTGCCGTCCCTTTGCTCTGAAGCTGAGTGGTGTTAGGGTTGAATTCAGTCATGTTCTGATTCCTCTTCATCGCCCGTGGCACCTGTCTCATTCTAATAGACTTGAACCTTCTCTTCGCTTCTGTCTGCCCTTCCATTGCTTTCTTTTTCTATGACATCTCCTTATTCTCCTGGCTCTGAAACCTCCCTCCTGCTCTCTTCCAGACGATATAGGTGGGCCGCAGCCTGGGCCTTTCCTTGTGAGTGTAATGGGGGCCTCCCTGCAGTCTCTCCCTCTGCCTCTTCCTCCTCCTCCCCCTCTCCACGCCACCATCCAGCATAGTCTCAGCCTCAATGGTAAGACTTGGGTGCAGTGGAGGGGGCGGTGTGTGTGTTTCAGGGTGTCTTTCTGGTTCTGAGAGTAGATTCCAACCTCCCCTTCCCCTTTTTTGCAGACCGGCTCATTTTCTGCCCTCAGAAACACCTTTATTCCATTCATTAAACGTAAAGAGAAACGGAATAAAGTGTGAATGTAACTGTGGTATTCTTGTGAACGCCAAAGGTAAAGACAATACATGTCACCCGCCACATGTATCGTTTTGCTTAACAAAGGCTTTGGTTGATTGTGTGGTTTCGTTTTTCAGTTCCTGCCGTTCAGAGGAAAAAAGTGGTGTGACAAATGTGCATCTGTAAAGAGGAAATGTGAGCGATGGTGTCATACTGTAGAGTTCAAACTTTGTCTCATATAGAAATATAACTTACTATACACATGGTTATTGATATGACATTTCAGTGTTCTGGGCTGGGGCAAGTTGTCACAGAGGGAAGTTGGTTTCAGTAAATTAGCAATGGTTTTGTATTGTGGTTCTGTACACCCAATTCAGAATCCTATGAAATTAGAATCACTTTTGTGAATGTGCTCTAGCTGTTGGGCAAATAAGTGAACACAATATAAAACACAACTGGGGCATGTTGTCACAAACGGGCAACTTGTGTTCCCTGAACTGTATCTTTTTCCTGAGCAATAATGGTGAAAATGTTTAGTTGTCTTTTTCTTTTTTTTTTTTTTTTTTTTATTGCAAAGAATTTAAGGTTTTTGCCAATACACAAATGAAATGAACATTAAAAAATAAACCTACACTGATAAATATTCACTAAAAAATGTGACAACTAGCCCTGGTCTTCGTCTAATTCATTTGAATTATATATATATATATATATATATATATATATATATAATATTCTTGTCATATTGTTGTTATACTCAGTTTATATACAGTTTTTAATAACCTCATATTAGACACTATAGATTAGACACTTATTGTTCTGTCACACAATAATGAAAAACTTGCTGAAATGGTGATCAGTTACAGGACCTAAACTATACACTTTCCCTTATATCAGTAAATTTGAATCTAAAATGTTTTCTGTTATTTGACTTGTAACATTCATAATGTAACAAAATATTTATATTTCAAATAAATGCTGTTCTTTTAAACTTTACATTTATTAAAGAATCTGGACAAAAATATTGTGATTTCCAGAAAGGAGCACAACAGTTTTAACACTGATAATAATAAATGTTTCTTGAGTGGAAAATCAGCATATTAGAATGATTTCTGAAGGATTAATGATGCTGGAAATTCTGCTTTACATTTTACAATATACTAAAATAGAAAACAGTTATTTTAAATTGTAATAATATTTCACAATATTGCTGTTAATTACTAAATTTACTGTACTTTTAAAGGGTCATTTAGCTAGTTTTAGAATGCAACTCAATATTTGCTGTTGTATTGAAAAATGGTTAATTTGTGTCTCAGATGCTTTCTTCCGGGCACTTCCACATTCGGTACCATCACCAATGGAGACTCCGGCCCCTGCTAGAGTGGCCCCGCCCCCAATCATGTGTCCACTGAGAGGAGCCGATTCCAGCAGCTTCACTGCCAGCCTGAGAGAGCTGGAGCGGGTGAGAGTCAAAAACATTTGACGTGAAGTCAAGAAACAACAGAAAATTTCCACTCAAATGACTGTATTATCAATCGACATGTTCATTTATAGACCTTTTTAACAATGAAATATGACTGTGGTTTCCTGTGGTTGTGGGTTTTGTGGGTTTTTTTTTAATAAGCAGCTTTTCTCTTTTTTTTTTCCTTTTTTTTTAGCACTGTTGTATGGTCGTGTTTTTCTATGAGCAGTTTTTTTAGCACTGTTGTATGGTCATTGTGTGTTTGCGTCTGCAGTGTGGCTGGTATTGGGGGCCAATGAACTGGGAGGATGCCGAAATGAAGCTGAGAGGAAAGCCAGATGGCTCGTTTTTGGTGCGGGACAGTTCAGACCCACGATACATCCTCAGCCTCAGCTTTCGCTCACAGGGAGTCACACACCACACGCGTATGGAGCACTACAGAGGTAAACACACACACGTATATACATATCTATAAACACGCTCAAACTGTATTTGGACTCAAAAAGTGTAGCCAAAAAACACACAAAAACCTGATCTAAACCACATCCTGTACTAATACATTTTTTCACACCCCCATTTTATTTTATTTTTTTGCATTACACTGAAAAATGTGAAACAGTCTTTTTTTTTAATCATGGTCTAATCGAAAACCATGGTTTCTGTTTCAGAATTTTTTTCGTTCGGTTTGTCTAAAAACAAATAACACTCTGCATAGAAAAATTAAAAGTATTTTTGTCTATGTGCAGAACACATTCTAGCAATACTGACTGCAGAAATGATTGTGGGTTTTCTTAATTTTCTGGTGTTTTTTAGTACATAACACTTTCCTGTAGCTCAAATAGTAGAGCATGGCGCTAGCAACGCCAAGATCATGGGTTCAATTCCCAGGGAAAGCAAGAGCTGATAAAATGTAAAAAACTGTAACTTGAACGCAATGTAAGTCGCTTTGGATAAAAGCGTCTGCTAAATGCATAAATGTAAATATATATAACAGAAACTGTGATGCATTGTTTAAAAAGTCATCACAATAAACATTAAGGTATATTAAAGTTGTCTTAATTCATAGTAAGTAAATTAAACATGTTTAAACTTAAATCCTAAGTGAAATTCCCTCTTTCATATTTCATATTAAAGCTAATTTAGATTTTGTTTATAAAGTAAGCTGTAATGCATATATATATATATATATATATATATATATATATCTACACTAAGTAAAATTGTCTTTGTTTTTGTTTTTGGAAAAATAAATATTTTTGATTAAAATGAAATCAAAATTTAAGGTTTGAACCAAACCATAAATATCATTTGAGTAAAAGTAATAGTATTTTCTTAAGTATGTCCAAATTATTATTTTTTTTTCCAGTGTATTTTTTCCTTAAAGTTTGTTTTTAACTCTTCAGGAACCTTCAGTTTATGGTGCCACCCTAAATTTGAGGACCGCTGCCATTCTGTGGTCGAATTCATTGAGCGAGCCATCATGCACTCTAAAAATGGAAAATTCCTCTACTTCCTACGTTCACGTGTACCTGGTAAGTCTACAAATATCCATTGCAGACAGGATTCTCAGCCACTACTGCTAAATAAAAAAGCATTTAATTGTTCTGTTTGCTGATGCAGGAGACAAAAAGACATCTTTTTTTTCTTGGAAGATTATGGGTAACAGGGTTATACACAAAGGATGGGATATAATACACTGTCAAAATATTACATTTGAATATCAACATGCCATTTTTTTACCATTTTTAAGAGGCTATACAGACATTTTACGTTTAAAACTAGCTACTTTTCATGCTACTTTTATTTTATGTTACACAATGTAAATAATAGTTTTAACAGATTAGAGTAGATTAGAATAGTCTAATCAATTCAGTAGTTCTCACAACAAAAACTTAATCCTTTTAAAAAAAGTAATCTGGCTCCTAATTTGTATAGCATTATTTTAGTGCTGTCAAAGTTAACGCGTTAATAACGCGTTAACACAAATTCATTTTAACGGCACTAATTTTATTAACGCACGATTAACACAGCGCGCATTTTCTGTTTGACCCGTGGCCTAGCCAGTACTACTATAGTTGGAGAAATGGAAATGGATGGAGATGCTGACAGTGTTGCCAACTTAGCGACTTTTCAGACCACTTTAGCAACCTTTTTTTTTCTTTTTTTTCTTTTTCTTTCCAAAAAACGCCTAGCGACCAATCGCCGGTACTGCCGTGCGAGCGCGAGGTCTCTCTCTTTCCCGCAGAGCACACACCTCTTTCTCTCTCTCTCTCTCTCTCTCTCTCTCTCTCTCTCTCTCTCTCTCTCTCTCTCTCTCTCTTTCTCTCTCCCTCCGCGTCTGCTCTGTTCAGCGCGCGGATGAGAGGAACAGCGCTTTCAGTTAAAACAGAAGTAAAAGGCAGAGTTTATTTATATTGTTTGTAAAAACCAAAAGCCGGTTTGAGGGTGTGAGAGATGAAATGTCAGCGTAATGAAACGTGTGGTGTCTGTTTCAGGGTTGCCCCCGACCCCTGTGCAGCTGCTCTATCCGGTCTCACGCTTCAGCAATGTGAAATCACTCCAGCATCTGTGCCGTTTCTGCATCCGACAACTCGTCCGCATAGACCACATCCAGGAGCTGCCCCTCCCCAAGTATGACTCACTCACACTATACATTATTTTGCTTATTTACATTTCTGATACACTACCATTCAGAGGTTTGAGGTCTATAAGATGTTTTTAAAAAGTCTCTTGCGCTCACCAGAGCTGCATTTATTTGATCAAAAATACAGTAAAACATTAATACTCTGGGGTGAGAGTATTGTTGTGTTGCTGAATTTCTGTGTTGCACACCACTGTAAAGTTTTAGACATTTAGACACATTGTAGGTCATAATTTACCTATTTATATTAATTTACTAATATAAACCTAGTCAAGAACACAGTGTAACATATTACATGAAGAATATGACCTATTAAAAGTATTTTAAAGTTAATTCTATTCATCAAAATGTATAAATGATAATTAGAATATCAAGAGAATTCATTTACAGTTATTTTTGTCAATGCTGAGCAAACTTTTAGTTAGTAATTTGCAGGGAAGCAGTGAGTGCCAATGTTATTTGGTTTTATTGAAATGAACATGTCTAACATTTTAAGCCATTTTTAAGTTAAAAAAATACTTTGCATACAAAAAAGACTAACTTAAGTTTTTTTTTTCATCTTAGACCACTCATTGTCTACTTGAGGAAGTTCTACTACTATGATCCAGAGGAAGAGATGTACCTGTCAATCAAAGGCATGCGCCAGGCAGCAGGTGTGGAACAGGAAGCCGAGTCTGAAACATAGCCAGATCGCTCCTTTTCACTGTACGTACCTGCAGCGATGACTCATCTACATTCATTATATTGTGCTCAGTGCCAGTATGTTTAAGTAACAGAACACAAATGGATTGTTTTTTTAGGATTTCTGTGTGTGGATAATAGATGGAACAGCGCATGGACACTTCCTGGTGCACAGCTCTGCTCCAACTCCCTGCCAGTCTTCCAGCAGAAGCCAATGAACATCAGCCGACTGGCCCCTCCTCTTTGACCAATACGCGGACAGAGGGAGTACAGAGGAGTGCTGGAATACTGTCTATGTTGAGCAGCCAAATAAATCCAGAGACTGACATGATAGACAAAAGACTTGAAAGGTCACTGGACAGCAAACAGTGGACTAAAAATAATTAAGTTAAACAAAAAAATGACCAAGGACATTTGACTTGGGGTACTAGCAAACGCCTTCATCTTTAGGTTATAATACACTGGAGTTTTTAAACTGGCCAGTTTGTGAATCCGTCTCTGTTTGGTTCTTCTTTCTTTCCTCATCAGGCCCCTGCCCTTGGGTGGAGTGTGTGACCCCTTTATTTGTCCTTTCCCTGATTGTAACTCCTTCAGTCTGATCAGGCCACATGAACTGTATTTTGAGTAAAAGACAAAGTAAACTTGAAAATAAGTGGTGGTATACTTGATGACTTTTTCACATTATTTATGATTTAAGGTTATAATTGATTGAATTTAAGTTGGTTTCGCCATTGGATGTATCCGTTTTTCCTTGCAGATTCCTTGCAGAGATTTTTATTTTATTTTTTTGCCATTCCAAGGTTTTCTTTGAATTAGCATGGTGTTCTGTATTAAGGCAAGGCACTACAGTCAAAAACATTGTTTTTCCATGCACTGGTCAGTTTTGAGATTTCAAGAATTGGCTTTTCATAATGTGATATTTCAGACCAGTGGAAAGAAAACATCCAAAATAATACACAATTTTATGTTACTGCACTTTATCTGTTTGCGTCTGTAGATTTCAATTACGATACATATCTTTAAAGGCTGTTTTCGTTCATGCCCTGAACCAGAAATCTCTACTTCAGTAGCACTTACAACAAACTTTCCAGTGTTTCCTATTTATATTCTCAAGGTTTTTAGGCAGGAGTTTGTTCATATGTCATTTGCCTGATTTTATGCAACATTTTATTTCTAAAAACATGGTGAAACGTTTTTTTCTGGCTATTTTCTGAAATCCTCTCTGTAAAAAGCACTCTAATATGTCAACAAAACGAAATAAGAATTTTGAACCTGGCTACATCCAACGTTCAGATTTCTGTTGTGGAAATACATGCAAATTACTGCACATTTATTCATAACATTTCAGAAAACTTGCAATACAAAAAAGTTTGTAGTTCAATCAATAATATAATCAACTGGCAAAGTATGGTGATACCTATTAGTTAAATTTTTTTTCATTTTTTATTTTTTTTTTACCCTGGAATGCCTTGCCTTAATACCATGGTATATGATTGTGATAATCATTCAGTATGATTGTATTACTATTTGTTACCATCTTTATGTCATGGTAACACCACAGTCCTTTTTTGTAAGGGATGTTATCCCAAACTTTTAGCTGGGACATCACACACATTTAAGTAGCTATCTAAATGGGGACGTTGCATCAACTATTATTGTTTTTATATACAGCCAGTTCTAAATACTATAACCCAAACCCAACCCACACCCTAACAGAAAACTTCCTGTGTTTTTACAATTTTAAACAAAACCTTTGTTTTTATAATTTATTTCCAACTGCAAGTCCCCAAAAGAAGGTTTGGCCAGATTTAACTCACTTCTGAGTACTAATTTGTCTCCAAAATATGGTTAAGTATGTATACACATCCTTTGGTTTTATATATTCATTTAACAATGCATAAACATTAAATTTAATTAATATTGGGGTCACTAAACAAATGGCATTTACAAAATGCAAAATGTCATGTTGAAAAGTCGCAGTGTTGATAATGCAGCTGGTTGCATTAATGAGATGCACCGTCTCTTTTCAGAAAACACCAGCCATATATTCTTATGGAGCACCTGCTTTCATATTGCAATAGAAAAGTAACAGAGTGCACGCAGGTTGATCGATCGAAATTCTTGTCAATTACTTTTGATTGATATGCTTTACCCATTTCTAACTGGGCGAGCTAAACGTCAGTCAAATTCAAGCCTGTGTATTATTGGCTCGGCTTATTATTTTGACTGCTTCACAACGACCGCCTTTCTTCTGAAAACTCGACAATCTATTGGCCAAAAATATATCCTTCAACTGTCATAGAAATACTACCTTATCTCATTGGCCGGAACAAACGTCAATCAGACAAATGCTGTACTATGATTGGTCAGAACCGCGGGCTCGCGCGGATTGACAAGCAACCAGATTGGCCAGAGCTCTCGGGTGGGGCGGTATCTCGTGTGGGCTCTTCAAGGCTTCACGGAGAATGAATGTCGTCATGAGCGGTGGGTAGGAATTATAACGTTGGTGTTTATATTACTATGTTACTTTCTTAAACATTTTCTTGAGCGAATGAAGCGATATATATTTTATATCATAGCTAGCACATACGAGTTTTAAAAAAAATCATGCGTAGCTCGGCGATTGTACCAAATGCACACTTCCGGAGTCACGGTTCTTTTCCGCAGCGAAGAGTTTATCTGGCTAGTTAGCACTTTAGCATGCTAAGCCAGCAGTTTCCTCCTCCATCAGCGCACTCTTGAGTCTGTCTGCCCGCAGACAGAATAACCCTTCAATAGCGCACTGCATGCTCGCAGAAAGACGTAAACGTGTAAACGGCTGGTTAAGACATAATATAACGTGAGGTTAAATAGATATTTTAAAGAATTCAATTAGCATAGCTCAACCACTTGCAGGCATCTGACGTTTAGCCCGTTAGCGTTAGCCGCTGGTTTGAAGCTTTAACTAAACTGTATCTTGTTTGTATGTAATCATAAAAACACATTTTTCTTCCCCCAATCTCGAATTTGCGTTGGTTATCAGCAGTCGTGCCCTGATTTCCAGCCTGATTAGCTTATGTGAGCAAGTTCTTTATGAAGTAAAGTTGCAAAACCGTTAAATATGATGGCAGAAGCTCACTATGGTGTAATTCCTTTAGACTTACTATGATTTTGATCCCGTTCAAATAAATATGGATAAACTGTTAATTTTGCTAGCTTTGACAGCCAATTAGCAAGCACCATAACGTCGTGTTTATTTGGGTTGGGATCTGAGATCTTAGTACATGCGGGGTCAATGGGGTCAGTGCTAGGTGTTTACCATAGATGTGTATATATACTAGAGCAGCGGCTCTCAGTCCTGGTTCTGGCGAAGCCCAGCACTTCAGGACCAGGATTGAGAGCATTTTATGGTGTGCTATTAGTGGATTGAGTTTTAAACCCTGTCCCGCTGAATCACTCCTCTCCAGGGTTTAGATTATCACAGGTAACGCCTCCTTAGCTACGCCGGCTGTCATAACTGAAAGTGCATGCCTTTCATGTTTTGTTTACTTTGTTTTTAACAGAACAATCAGATTATTTGATTTGTTCAGTATTTCCAGTTTCTGTGCAAACATTGATCACAAAGCTGTGGTGCACACTGCAGGCTTAAGCACAGAATTTATTTGACTTCAGTACAAATAAGTCCTGCTGCATTACTTCCAAATGGAAATTGAGTGATTGGAAAGTTCTGATGTTTTCTTTGCATTAATAGATTCACCTTTTTCTCACAGATCAAAAGGACAGTATGGCCACCACTGTCGCAGTCAGCCCCAGTGAATATCTTCAGCCCTCCACCACCACTTCTCAAGTAACGTCCCATCTGTCTGTATTTTTAAACTATATGTTAGTGATGCATTTATAATAAAATTTTAACCCGATAAGCCAATAATTATTTTCATGTTATCAATGAAAGTCATTTGAAATGCTTAAATGAATTAGCATTACTGGTTATTCTGAAATTATATGTTCTTATATACGCATTCAAATAAACTTTCTAAAAAAGTTGTAGTTAGTGTAGTTCAAATTCTTATTTTTGTAATTAATGAAAAAGGAGGTAAATGTACCAATGACATGCTAGCAGTCAAAATGTTCATCAAAAACTAAGTACTTAAAAATCAAAAATTTAATTTACAATTTTTATTGATGTCTCTGGAGCACCTAATTCTGATTTGTCAGTTACTAACATTTGTAATGTGCCATAGATATAGATATTCATTTTGAAATAGATATTTTGAAATTTTCTAAAACATTACATTTTACAGTGTCATTAAATTCTTAATTATTTTTAAGATTGACTTCAAGTAAGAGTTAAATGACAGCAAATATTGTTTAAATGTAAAAACTTATTTTCTTTTTTAAACCTTGAAACTCTGGAATACCTAATTCTGATTTGTCAATTGCTGCAGAATTGTAGATAAAACAAAAATTTCAGCTTTTCTACTTAAATTCATGTGACTTGTTTAATAAGATTTTACCAGAAAAGATTTTAGGTTTCTTATCATGTTAATTTTAAAAAATCTTGTATAATTTTAACTGCTGTATTTTTGTGTTTGCTTGGGTTTTTATTTTGTGTTTATGTAACTATTGTATCATTCCAAATGAGTTTTTGCCATGAAGATATCCTTAGATGCTGATATGGCAATAAAAATAAATAATAACTACTACTCAAAAATCACATTTAGTTCAATGTTACTTGCTGTTTCTTTGTAATTATTTGTGAACTTTAATAGCAGTTTCTAAGTGAAAATTTTCCAAGTAAATCCTACACCAAACTTTTCTCTTCTTTGCTTAAGGCTGGAATACACTACATGACTTTTGCCCAGATTTTTGCCCCTCTTTACTAGTTGCTGAAAGTTGGTGCCAGTTTGCACATTTGAGTTGACAGATTTTGCTGAAAAGCTCGCAGTGTATGATGAGCACAGACACAAATTTTTTAGCTTCAGAATATGAATCCACCCAGTCATCAGAGATCAAACATGTTGAGCCGAGCTAGTTTTTCTCTGTAACCATTTACAGACGTGTAGTGTATTCTGGCCTTAAACGGAATATTTGACAGCTGTCCCAAAAAGTTATTTTCTTACATAGCTGTGCCAGTTTAATGTCTTTTGATGTACTCTGCGGTCTCTTTCTTCACTATAAAAGAAATACTGCTCTCTTTTTCTCATGCTTGCATTCTTACAATTATCAGTTAGCTCAAACTCTGTTAAATATTTCCTGCTGTTAATTGTGTATCAACACTCTCTCTTGTAGGATTCACAGCCCTCCCCGCTGGCACTTCTGGCAGCTACCTGCAGTAAGATCGGGCCTCCAGCTGCCCAGGCCCCAGTCAGCACGCCACCGTCTCAGCCAACCACACGCCGTCTGCACCCCATCAAACCCGCCCCTATTGCCCCGGCTCCACCCAAAAACCTTGGATTCCTCTCAGCAAAAGGAAATGTTATCCAGCTCCCTGCGGGACTTGGTTCGTCAGGGGCCAGCCCTATTGTCTTCACTATTCAGAGCCCTTCACGTCCAGCAGGCACATCCACTGCCAACATCCAGTACCAAGTGATTCCTCAGTTTCAGGGGTCTCAGACCATTCAAATGATGCCTCAGGGAGGACAAATCCAGATCATCCCTGGAACCAACCAGGCCATTATCACCTCACCTGTCACAGTTCAGGCTGCCACACATGCCCCGCCACCTCTGGCCCCAGCGCCGGCCCCCCAGCAGAAGACGGTGGCGATCAAGCCGTCTTCTCAAAAGCGGCGGCAGAATAATGCCAGCGTAAATGCTAACGTTGTACGGCTCCCTAGTGGACTCACGCTCCCAATCAATGTTAGTACAAGTGAGGTGGGAGGAGCGCAGGTTGTAACGGAGACTGCTGCTGCTCCAGTGAAGGGCAAGAGGGGGAGGAAGAGACAGGTGGCTATAGCCCCGCCCACCCCGACCCCTCAACCGGCCTCACCGCCACCTGTAGCTGAACAGGTTGAAGCCTTGCTAATAGAGACCACAGCTGACAACATTATTCAGGTATGTGTGTTTTTGTAGTGCTGCTTTGACTTCCTAAAAACCTCAAGTGCTTTAGCTTAAAATTGTGAAATTTTGTCAATTGCTGGTTGTTGTCTCATCTGACAGATTTCTACATTAGAATGACCTATTGTTTACACTATTCTATGTTGGCATGTGTCTCAAGGGAAAATCAAGGGATTTTCAGTTATTTTGTTTTTGTTGTGCAAGTTTGCACAAAACTGGTCCATTCACCCCAAAATGAAAACATATTAATAAGTGATATTATGCTAAAAAAAAAAAAATGGCCATTTTTAAGATTTTTTTGGATTATGGCATTATTATACTTGAAAATTAAGTACATTTCATCCCCAATGCAAAATAATGCCTTCTCAGCATTAATGTAATTAAAAAAAAAAAAATTAATTATAAAGTATATATACACCATATTTGTTTTTACGCTGGGTTTAAATAATAATCATTCTCATTTTCCAGTAATCATTAATATTTGACAGTAATGAAAAAATACTGCATTACATCCATTGTTCATTTAGTATTATTTATTTACTATTGTAGTTTTTATTAAAATATTTTTAGAAAAATTAAGAGAATTTAGTATCAAAAATGATTATTTTTTTGTATTTATTAATTTATATGAAAATGTGCTTTGATCATTTTATTTTTTATTGTATTTTTAAGTAATTTATTTTCATTTTAGTTCAGTTTTTATTTATTTCCAATTAGTAAATTTTTGTTTAGGTTTTCATGTAATATTTATATTTTGTTTCAGAATTAATTTGAAGTAATACCAGTGTTGTAATGGTATTATTTGTGGTCAACAATAATGATCCTAATTATAATTGTGAGAATGTAATAATGATGATCACAATTGAGAATATTAAAAAAAAAATCCTCAGATAAAGTGTTCAGAATTTGGTGGAATTTTTTTATTTATATATTTTTGAGTGAATTATGATCTGTTTTTATAAAATTCAGCCTAGAAGTATGCAGACAGCTGTTTTTGTTGATTGCGTATGTCCCTAATAATGTCTTCCTCTCCCAGGCAGGAAATAATCTCCTGATCGTGCAGAGTCCAGGGGGGAGTCAGCCTGCTGTGGTGCAGCAGGTGCAGTTGGTTCAGCAGAAATCAGATCAGCAGGTGGTTCAGATCCCCCCGCAGGCTCTAAAAGTTGTACAGGCCGCCTCTGCCACACTTCCCCCTGTACCACAGAGACAGACAGTCACGCCCAGTATGCAGGTGTCCCCCCCAGAACCCACACAGGTAAATTTTTTTCGTCTTTATGGTTTAATCAAGTTTAAACTAGGATGAGTAAGGGTGCCTTCACACTAGCACTTTTGGTGCGCACCCAGGTTCGATTGACGTCAGAGTTCGGTTCGTTTGGATGATGTGAACGCTGTCTTCCGAACTCTGGTGTGCACCCGCGAACCGTACCAGAGTCCACTTAAAAAGGGTGGTCTGGGGTACAGTTCGCTGCTGATGTGAACACAGTCGTACCAAATCATGGAAGTGGACCGCTATTAATGATGTATTATTTGATAAAAATGTGTGTTTATGTGTGTGTTTCACTCGCTTTCCTGATGAGCGTGACTGACGCGCTGCACGCAGAGAGCTGTATATCTCATTTCTGTTAGTCTTCAGTGTTCTTTAGAGCATTTGCAGTACATTCGTAAGACAGACGTAAGTGCCGTTATGTACTGAAGCTCTGGAAACAAAACCAATGGTTCATAAACATTAATATATAAAAATTAAGAGAGCAACTTTGCATTTTGCTGCCCTCTTTTGTGCCTTCGTTACTAAGCAGCGGGGTAAACAGCTACTGGCTTGATGATGCAAACGAACTGTGGTTCGGACCCAAATAAAATAATATGAACACAATCCAGTGGGGGCGGGGGGGGGGGGAGCAATCGAACTCGGGTTTGGACCAGGCAAGCGAACCAAGTGTGAAAGCACCCTAAGAGTTCATTGCCAAAAAAATTAAGAAAAATCAACAATTATCTAACGATGTCATGCATGTGCTTTCCTCTCCCAGGTGCTGATTAAAACAGCCTCAGGTGAATGGCAGGCTGTACAGCTACAGGAGACGACTGTTACCACACCAACAACACCCACTAGCATGCCCACACCTGCGGTGGTCCCTAAAAAGGCTCAAACAGGCACACGGAAAGAAAGGACTCTCCCTAAGATTGCCCCGGCTGGAGGGGGGCTGATAACACTGAACGCAGCCCAGCTGGCTTCTGCTGCTCAGGCAGTTCAGACCATCAATATTAATGGTGTCCAGGTGCAGGGTGTTCCTGTAACAATCACCAACGCTGGAGGTGAGTGAGTGATTTGTTTCGACAAACAGATGCAAAAATCTCATTTGTGATGTGATGTTAACATGATCTTGGCTGCTTTATGACTGATGTCTTTTAGGCCAGCAGCATCTCACAGTGCAGACGGTTCCAGGTGCGGGTCTGCAGCTGGGCGGTGTGCAGACACAGACGCAGACCATGCAGGTGGAACAGACGCAGACACTCGCATTGGAACTGCAGAGTCAGCCAGGAGAGAAGAAACGGCGCATGGCCTGCACCTGTCCAAACTGTAAAGACTCAGAAAAGAGGTGGGAAAGCTTTACATATAATGGGTTTGTTTTAATTGGTTAAAATATCACAATTTATTTTTCCCATTTCATTTGATATTGATATTTATTACAATATTCATTTGATGCCGTTAAAGGAGTAGTTCACCCAAAAATAAAAGTTTACCCTCAGGCCATCCAAGATGTAGATGAGTTTGTTTCTTCATCAGAACCGATTTGGAGAAATGTAGCATTACATCACTTGCTCACCAATTGATCCTCTGCAGTGAATGGGTGCCGTCAGAATGAGAGTCCCAACAGCTGATAAAAACATCACAGTAATCCATATCACTCCAGTACATCAATTAACATCTCGAAAAGCTGTATGTTTGTAATAAACAAATCCATCATTAAGCTGTTTTAGCTTTAACCCATCACTTCTTGCAAAAAAATTTTTTTGCAAAAAAAGTCCATAATCCATAATAATGCTTCCCTCAGTGAAAAAGTCCATCTCCTGTTGTCCTCTCGCATCAAAATCCACTGACATATTTGTTTAGGACTGTTTTCACTTGTAAACGGTGCTTGATCTGTTCATATTTCTCCCTGGAGAAAGTATTGTTAAGCAACAGTTTGAAGTTATGGATTTTGTTTTATCACAAACACAGCTTTTCACTTCGCAAGATGTTAATTGATGAAAGATGTTAATAGAGCCATGTGGATCTTTTGAAATGTAGTAAATTGAAAACATAACAATTTGCAACAAAACATTGCATTTTTTGTCAAATAAGGTGATGCACAACAGAACTTGTATACTGTAAAAATTATTAAAAATATCTTGCTTATTATATTGCTTAAAATAGTACAAATAATTATAACAATAATTCATATTTTTTTATTGTTGCTTGAGTGTGTGTAGTAGACGAAACTGCACCGCTCGTACACACAGAGATACGTCGAACATGAAGATGTGCATGCATATTTTTTTTTTTACGATGCGCTGCCAGTAGTCTAGAAGCTGTTTGTTAGAGTTATCACAGATTTATTTTCTCTGATAAATATTGATATCAGTTAAATTCAAATGGTGAAGCAGCAAACTAGTTTGGGTTCTGTTCCATGTAGATTAATGGCTGTTGTTAGATGAAATACTCACTTAGTTGATTTTTACATGCTGCAGGCCGGGAGAGGTGGGGAAAAGAAAACACATCTGCCACATAGCAGGCTGTGAAAAGACCTTTCGAAAGACTTCGCTGCTGCGGGCACATGTCCGACTGCACACAGGAGAGAGACCCTTTGTGTGCAGCTGGGTCTTCTGCGGAAAACGATTCACACGCAGCGACGAGCTGCAACGGCACGCCAGGACACACACGGGTATGCAAGCTCCAAATACACACATGCACAAAATACAAATGTGATGCATCAGTATTTAAATTCACCTCATTTTTTGTCTGTTTTCAGGAGACAAACGCTTTGAGTGCAATAAGTGTCAGAAACGTTTCATGCGGAGTGACCACCTCACAAAGCATTACAAAACACACATCAACACGAAGAGCCTGTGAACGTTGTCTTTCACAGGGTTTCAAGTACTTTGGGGGGATAAGAAAGAAAAACGCTATTCCCAGGGCTTGTATGATGGGAGGAAACAGGGGTCAACCCACCTCCACATGTACGACATGGTCCTGGAAGATCAACTGTTTTGACCAGCCATTTCAGGGTAAACTACACTCCCGCTGACCACTTTTTTTACTCAACAGAGGAAGGCTGGCTGGCCGTAAAGTGTGGCCCTCAACTGAGATTCATGAAGAACATGGATGCCAGTTGTGTTTTGGCTGATTCCTCTGTTATACGGAGTGGAAAAGACGTTTGTCTCTGCACCAACAGACGCTCCAGCTAAAAAAGAAGATACTTTTTCCCCGCACTTACAATTTTTCACGTTTTTGGTTGTTTTAGCTAAACCAAGCCCCTCACATGAAGTGTAGCAGCTAATGGACAGTGTTTCCTGGCTTTTATTGTGTAAATGTTTTCATACATACAAACATACATTTGTACATACTATGGCAAATTTGAATACAAAAGCGACGCTTTGGACAAACTCTTTGACCCAGTTAAATTATATTCAGTTGATAAATTATTATTATTATTATTTTTTTTTTTATGTCTGCTTTGGAATTTTAAACAGAAGCTTGAAACTTTGTATAACTTTGGTTGGTTGTTTTTAACATTAGTGGAGGTTTGGAAAAGAAATATTTTGGCTTTTACATACTTGTCCATGGTAGACAATCATGTCTTGAATAGAGGAGATAAACAGGAGGGTAAATATCTTGGGACTTGCTGCATGTTGAAAGGTTGATCATCATAAATAAGGAATCATTTATTTAATTTAAAAAAAAAGCTGAAATGGCATTGAATGTATGCAGGTTGTCTTTGTTAAAAGATTATAAGTGTGTCCATTCAAAAAATGTAGATAAACAAGAAATCATGTTTATGTTCTCGTGTAAAGCAGGATGAAATGTCTCACAAAACAGGATGCAATGTGATGAAAATGTGATTGTTGTTACATTATACCAATTATTTAATTGAAGGTACTTGTAAATCCATGCTGATCGGTTTAATGGTTAGTTAAATTCAGTCATTCCATTTAAGTTCATCCAAGTTTTTGTCCAAGCTCTCTAAAAGAGGCCTTAAGAAGAAAAAGAAATCTGTGCTTATGTATGTTTGTATAGTGTCTGAGTTCACGCTGTTGTATTTGAGTGTAAAATGTAGGATAATTGTTACACAAACGTGTATTGGCTATTGTTGCCAAACATGAAAGATGTGGACTGTGTACAGTGTAAATGAGAAGGAAAACAATGTTGTATAGTTTCATTCCTATAATATCTAAGACTAATAGATTACCCTTTTTATTGACTAAAAGTTGCCTTAGTCTGCAGCACCCCATATTTAAAGAGATTTGTCTTTTTCCAGGGAACTGCTTTATTTTTTTTTTTCTTTTATTTTTTTGTCTAACTTATAAAGTGTGAAGAAATGCCAATTTATGTGCACTGACCAAATTCAGGGTGTTCACTGAGTGGATAATTACATTTTTTGGTTCATGTACCTACACCTGATTTGACAGAATAAAAAGTTCTTTATCCTTGATAAATCCCACATTTAAAGAGCCCTGGCTTTGAAAATCGGTAGGTAACCTTGTGTTTGTATAACTTGTATTGAGGAGCTTAGACCAGAGATCTTGCTATCTTTTTCTACATTCAGACCACCGCTCCCACTCACCCAATAAAGCATTACACAAAACCCTGAGTGTTTCTCTGTTTTTGAATGGAATTAGTTCTTTCAGCGTTCACTTACTCTCATGTTCAAACCCACACATGACTTTCTGTCATGACTATATATAACATTAGAAGGAGAGCCCATGGGCTATTTTAGACTTAAGAAACAATCATTTTACAGTATACAAGTTCTGTTGTGCATCACCTTATCTGACAAAGTTCCCCACTTAAACTTTGGGTGTAACGTTTTAAACCCTGTTAGCAATAGACTGGTACATTTGACAAGTGCAGACTAAATTATTAACCATTTTGCACAACATATAAAGTCTGTAATTAATTATTTGCTGCTATAATAACATACATTGAGATAAAGCAAAAGGAAGCACATGAAAGTTGTATATAAAACAAAATATTGGAGTATTTTTAAATTTAGTTTCAAACCTTATACTTAAAAATTGTATGTTAATTCAGTGCATTACTTGATGTTTTTTTGTAATTATAAAATGTACTAGCAATTTCTGAGAGAAAATTGTTTCATTTTTTTTTTCAGTGTATACTGAGATGAGTAAAAACTTGTATCATGGATTTGAATATAAATAAACAATTTCAGTTACATTGATGAAGTTTCTTCATCTTAGAAATTCTTTTGTAAATCCCAGTTGACTACTGTTGGTCAAACACTTGTTTTCAGTTAAATATAACAGTGTAGTGACTTGTACAATGAAAAGTCAATCTACACCCAGAGCAGAGTCAAAAATTAGATATTGTTTAAGATTTACTTCCATTTAAATGTCATTCTAACTTTAGGCCTCCGCAAACTTCCAAGGGGGCCCGAAGATAAGATAAAATAAGCTAACACAACTAAACATCAAGATATTTCTTTTTTTCTTTTTTTTTCTTTTTTTCTTTTAGTCACCCCATCAGCAATTTTTTTCTTTGAAGAACATTGAGAATACATGAGAATGTGATTTGTGGAACAGGAAAAGCCACATAAATTACTGAAAATGTAAAACACTGGCATTTTGAATGAATATTTTTGAAAATCTGCATTTATTAAATCACAAATGACATGAAAAGTCAAATTTAGAGTGGAAACATGGAAGAACATTCAGCTCTTAAAATAAAGTCCTGAAATTTAATTTACAGAAAATGTCTTAGGTTTAAATTACATTTGATCATCTTTCATTGAAATATTTCATTTCTTCTTCTATTTTTTATTTATTTTTTAATTTTTTTATTGTAATTTATGTACAATAGTACATTTTCTGTAAAATGTTGTGCAGTATTTATTTCTTTTTTGCATTATTTAGTGTTAAGTGTTTTACTCTGATGGTGTAACACTGTACACTAGGCCTACATATTTCCTACAAGTTTTATTGTGGGAATGATGTTCTCTATTATAGATCAGGTCTGACCCCATTTTCAACCTTTAAACTAGTTTTTTTTTTTTTTTTTTAAGATATTTCCTGGTTTGTGCTTAACAACCTTTTGACAGCTTTACAGCTCCAGTTTCCATTTGCATTCATTATATGGAAAAGAACAGCTTGTACATTCTGCCTAACAGCTACTTTCTTTTGGGTTTGGAATTATATGAAGATAAGTAAAGAAATTTTTGTTGTGCGGTTCTTACAAATTACGATGAAGACCTTTATTTTGAAGGGGAGTTACACTACTACACAGTCCTTTGAAGCGCTCTCGCGATGTTTGGCTTCACGCTCCACGCTGACGTGAAAGATGCCTGGAGAATAACAACATTACCGGTAAATCACAGGTAAGAAGCAGAAATCGCAATACTTTACATCATAAATGTTAGCAAAACTTCCTACTAAGTATGAGGTTGCAAAATTAGCTACCAACTAACAGACTTAAACGAACTGCACGGAATAATTAAAAATATTTCTGACTGACGTGACTTTGGCTGTGTCTTAAAACCTAGGGAACTGCCTACCTGGGCAACACCTATGTTGCCCAAAAGTGCTGTATAGGTAGGCTGCTCACTAGGCACACACCCATTATTTGATTGACATCCAGTCCTTTTTTCCCTTCCAGGACCGTGTTTCAGCCCTCAGGGGTCTTCAGAAGACCATGGGGGGAAATACAGATGTGTTTGGAGCAGCTGAGTTCATATCAGAGCTCTGTCACACTAATGTGGACAATCCTTTTCCTGTGTGGCAGAATGGCACCATCAGTCCCTGTGTCAACCAGCTTCTGTTGGGATCACTGTTACACGCTGTTATTGCAGTTGCTAGTGCCTGTTACATTAGTGTGCCCAGGTGAGTGTAAAGCTATTAGCTATATGAAGTCCACTTAAAAAGCAATTCTATATATATATGTTTGTTTTTTAAGAAATTCATACTTTTATTCAGGAAGGCATCATGTAACACACAAAACATGTAAATTATAGGATCTGTTTCCAATAAATGTTGTTCTTTTGAACATTCTATTCATCAAAGCATTTGAACAACTGTTTTCAACATTGATAATAATAAGAAATAAATCCTGAGCAGCAAATCAGCATATTAGAATGATTTCTGAAGGATCATGTGATACTGAAGACTGGAGGAATGATGCTGAAAATTCAGCGTTGCATCACCCGAATAAATTGTATTTTAAAATGTATTAGAATAGAAAACAGTTATCTTAATATTTCATAATTTTACTGTTTTTACTGTATTTCTGATCAAATAAATGTAGCCTTGGTGAGCATTTCTTTAAAAAAGTTTAATTTTACTACAGATTTTTGAATGGTAGTGTATGTGTTAAAGGTATGGTCACATTGACCGTTGCTCAGTGAAATTTCATGGGTGAAATAATAATTTCAGTGGGAATCCATGCAATTGGGCATGCAATACTGTAGATTTTTTTATGAGTTCAAGCTGGGTACACAGATTCACTGTGATGACCAACAGAAAGCGGATTGTTTTGAAAGTGAGCTGTGCTTCATGCATCACTAAATCAATGACAATAAACAATTGACCTTTTGAATTCATGATCCAGTCAATGGTTAGAAATACATCAGATTATGGAATTTTAAATGGGTTGCATTTCATGTTGACTTTCGTTATGTTCATGATGCCAAAACACATTTTCAGTGTGTTCATCTTTTTTTAATAATCCTTGTTTTGTTACCCACAGACTTACCCATATTGTATCCTCCCTTCCCATCGGCTGGGGCTTCAGGGCCACGTCGACCTTGCTGATGGCTCTCTTGTTTATTCCGGACTTGGTCCTGGTTTTTGAGCTCCAGGCCCCAGACATATATCTGGACGTCTTAGCCGATGGATGTGGTGTTCTGGCCTGGTTGGTTCATTTTGGGGCCGTTTTGGGATTACAAAGGTCCATGTACAGAAGAACTCGAGGTCCTGCTTTGCTTCCCGTGCTGCTTATTCTCTCCGTTCCTAATATAGCATTTATCCTCACCGCTTACGTTCAAGAAATCAATCACCTTGGAGTCTCACAACCACTGCAGGTTGTCCGTCTAGCTCTGACGGTAACCAGGGCTGCTCTGGTGCTGGTTTACCTACTGGGTTATATCTTTCCCTGTTACAGAATTCAAAGAGACCTTCTGTCCTGTAATGCAGAAGATGTAGCTCCATTAATTGTCTCCTTTGAGCCAGATGGAGGGGTGACTGTAGCAGAAGATGGATGCAGCTGGCTGTCCAGACTCCTCTACCTGTGGCTGAACCCTTTGCTCAGACGAGGTAAACGTGGAGAGCTGGAGAGGCCATGTGACATCTTCCAGCTGCCACATCGGCTACGCACCAAAGCAGTCACTCTTCGGTTCTACCAGTGCTGGCAGAAATGCCTCCGTCCAAGAGGTCTGGAGAGACCTGAGAGACAGGATCGGCTTCCAAGAGGAAACTTGCAGGACAACTCTTGGAGTGAGGCCGAGCCGGAGAGAATATGTGAAGGTGGAGCACAACATGATGTCAAGCTCCTGCAAGTGTTGCATAAGGCTTTTGGTCTACGCTACTATCTTCTAGGCTTGTTGAAATTAGTAGCAAGCATGCTAGCCTTTGCAGGACCCCTGCTTCTCGGTGGATTAGTGGGTTTCATGGAGACAGAGGGGGCGCCACTGAGCAAGGGTGTGTGGTGTGCCGCAGGGCTCTTTGCTAGTACCTTTCTTGCTGCTGTGCTGAAGAATGTCTTTGTTTATGAAGTATCAAAGGTTGCACTGGAGGCTCGGGCTGCTGTGATTTCCACCATCTACAGCAAAGCCCTAAAAGTCAGTGCATCCGCTCTGGCTCGCTTCAACATGGGCGAGGTGGTCAACTTCATGAGCACCGACACGGACCGGGTGGTGAATTTCTTTAACAGCTTCCATGAGGTTTGGAGTCTTCCCTTCCAGTTTGTCCTCGCGCTTTACCTGCTTTATCTACAGGTGGGCGTGGCCTTTTTGGGCGGGGTGGGCGTGGCCGTGCTGCTCGTTCCTTTGAATAAAGTCCTGGCGTCCCGAATTCTGGAAAACAATAAACATATGCTGCTACACAAGGATGGAAGAGTGAAGGTGTGACTGCTTTGCATATATTAATTACATGATCTGTAATGTGTTCATTTGTTGTTGTTAAATCTTTTAATTTGGCTTTAAGTAAATACACTGCTGTTTAAAACGTTTAGGGTCGGTAAGATTTTTTTTAAGAAAGAGAAAAATTAATACTTTTATTCAGCAAGGAAATTGATCAAAAGTGACAGTAAATATATTTTCTGAAAATGTATTCATTAAAAAAAATTATATATATATATATATATATATATATATATATATATATATATATATATATATATATATATATATATATATATATATATATATAAAATATATATAAAATATTACAATCTAAAAATGCTTTGTATTTTAATATATTTTAAGAACATAATGTAATTATTTTTGTGGTGTGTGTGTGTATATGTATATATGTATATGTGTGTATATATATATATTAACAGTTTCTACTGAAATATGCAGCACAAATGTTTTCAACAATGATGATAAGAAATTTTTCTTGAGCACAAAATCAGCATATTAGAATGATTTCTGAAGGATCATGTGACAGAAAATTGTAGTAATGATGCTGAAAATTCAGCTTTGTCATCACAAAAATAAATTACATTTTGTTTTAAAAAATATATTAAAATACAAAGCATTTTTAGATTAAGTAATATTATGATGATGAAATTATGAAATATTAAATGTTTTTACTGTAATTGTAATCAAATAATGTTTTCTTTCACATTTTTCTTTCAAAAACTATAAAAAAATCGTGCCGACCCCAGATTTTTGAACAGCAGTGCAGCTTATGGGTAATTAAATATCTTATATCTTTTTGTCTTAAGCTAATGACAGAGATCCTCTTTGGGATTCGGGTCCTGAAATACTATAATTGGGAGGAGCACTTTACTCAAAAGATTGCAGAGGCCCGAAAAAAAGAGCTACATCACCTCAAACTTCTGAAGTACCTGGATGCTGTGTGTGTGTACACCTGGGCTGCTCTGCCCGTGGTCATCTCTATTCTCACTTTCATCACATACGTCCTGCTGGGAAACGATCTCACCGCTGCAAAGGTGTGTAGGTCACTTTCAATGAATGTTCCAGGTTAAGTACAACAAATTTCTCATAGAATATTTCTTTAAAAGGGAACAGAGTGTGTGTGTAAATATTTAAAATATTTTTGAATAGCTAAATATTGTCCTACACTTTCCCTGAATTTTATATTCTGTTTGGCAGGTGTTCAGTACTCTGGCTCTCGTGGGAATGCTCATTCTGCCTCTCAATGCCTTTCCCTGGGTGCTGAATGGAACCCTAGAAGCAAAAGTGTCTTTGGACCGTATTCAGCGCTTCCTCACACTACAGGATCAGGACCTCACCGTCTATTACAGTCAAGGTACCTGACTTGTTTCTGTAAGGTTAAAACTAGTTCATCCTTAAAGGGATAGTTCACCCAAAAATGAACATTTGCTGAACATTTACTAAGATGAGTTTGTTTTAGTTTTTTTCATGGGAACAGATTTTGAGGAATTTAGTATTACATCACTTGCTCACCAGTGGATGCTCTGCAGTGAATGGGTGCCGTCAGATTGAGAGTCCAAACAGCTGATAAAAACATCACAATAATCCACAAGTAATCCACACCACTCCAGTCCATCAATTAACATCTTGTGACGTGAAAAGCTCTGTGTTTGTAATAAACAAATCCATCATTATGGTATTCTAACTTAAAAAAAACTCTCATTCTGACAACACCCATTCACTGCAGAGGATCCATTTGTCAGCCAGTGATGTAATGCTAAATTTCCCTAAATCTGTTCCTATGAAGAAATAAACTGATCTACATCTTTGGTGACCTGAGGGTGAGTACATTTTTAGCAAATACTAATTTTTGGTTGAACTGTTACTTTAAGCACAACCCAAAAATCAGCATGTCTGGTGCTATTTTACATTTCTCTCATTGGCTGTACTGTTATTTAACTGCTCTTTAAAAACTTTATTGATGAAAACTTGATAATTAATGAAATAATAAAAATGAAAAATCTAAATAAATAAATAATTGTAAAATAAAAGTAAACAAATTTATCTAAATAAAACACGTCATGTAACCATAAAAATGGAAACGTGTAAATGTGTTTTTAAATTACTGAAATAAATGACTTAAATAAAATAAAAATAGAATAACTGAAATTACTTAAAATGTCAGGGGAATTCCTGTACTGATTGATCATCTGTGGCATTTTGTGGCAACATTCTTCTTTTACAAGATTTGAGTGTTTTTGTTTGTTTTCTTACTAGTTGTCATTTAAACACAGTTATGAAATTCAACTAATGGTAAATGAACTCTTAAATGACTGCTGCTTCTTTATGCATAGCAGATTCATTAAATTAATAGTGTGCATAAAACATTGATTAATGCATTTAATTAGTGCATTTTATATCGGTCATGATTTTTCTGCAGTGTGTCCCGAGGACCCTCTGTCTGCTGTTGAGATGATCCAGGCGAGTTTTTCCTGGAAGCAGTCAGAGGAACATGATTCTGTCAGTGTACCTGATGAAAAGACAGAGGATGGGTCGCCACCACGCAGCTTTTATCTGCATGCACTCAATCTCAGCCTTAAAAGGGTATGTGCTGCAGTAGGAGCAATTAGCCATTAATTTGTGCTTAAGTGGACCATCAGAAGATCAGTTGTTTCACCTTCATTAATATAAATATATTTGTCTCCCTTCAAAGTTTGTCTTCAAATATTTTTTCATCAGTTTGAATTATGAAAATGTGTATAAGTTTGTAAATGTTTCTGCTTTCTGGCTCTAGGGCTCTCTGGTGGCTGTGGTGGGAAAGGTTGGTTGTGGGAAAAGTTCCCTGTTGTCCGCCATAACAGGAGAGCTTACCAGGTACTGGTTCGTAATACAGGTTACTTTTTAAAGGCAATTTAAAGAAAAGTATATACATTAACATTCAAAAATTTAGAGTCTGTTACATTTAAAAAAAAAAAAAAAAGAGAAAAGAATTTAAAGAAAACTAGTGCAAGGGTCATGCACACCTGAAACTGATGCGTAGGATCAAAAAAGACAATCTAGTAGAAAAAAATAAGAAAAAGGATCCACTACAGTTTGCATATAAAATATCTTTCTTAACTACAGTGTTTCGGTTAGTGACCTAATGAAGGTCGAGTGACCGAAACGTTGTAGTTAATAAAGATATTTTTATATGCAAACTGGAGTATGTTAGGGATCCTTTTTCTTTTTTTCTACTAAAATATTTCTTTAAGAAGAAGTCTCTTTTGCTTAACAAAACTATATTTTTAAACCAGAAATACAATAAAACAGCCATAATGTGAAATAGTATTACAATCTAAAATAGCTGTTTTGTATTTTAATACATTTAAAAAAATAAAATGTCATTTACTTTTGTGATGCAAAATTATTAATTGCTCCAGTCTTCAGTGTCACATGATCCTTCAGAAATCATTCTAATATGCTGATTTGGTGCTCAAGTAGCATTTCTTCTTATTATTAATATTTAAAACGGCTATACTGCTTAATATTCTTTGATGAACAGAAAGTTCAAAAGAACAGAATTTATTTGAAATAGAAATTGAGTGGTAGTGTTTTTTTCTGATATTGAAATATTTATATATATTGATAATTAAAACCATTATTATATTTACAGTTTCATTTGGTGCTGCAAGTGGCATAGAAATTATGCACTTCACCTTTAAAGGTGTAAAAACTTCTCATTCTTCATGATTTTGTGGTTTTGTCTCCCGTAGGAGTGGAGGGGAAGTATTTGTTCAGGGAAGAGAGCAGGGATTTGGACTGGCCGTTCAGGAGCCGTGGATCCAGCATGCAACAGTACAGGACAACATTCTTTTTGGCAGGGACTTTGACAGCACATTCTATCAAGCTGTGATTGAGGCCTGTGCCCTTGCTGATGACCTAAATGTGGGTGTATATCTAGCTATCATTGCATGTGATTTTTCCCATGAATTTCTTGTGTAAAGGCTACAACTGACACTCAGTCGTACTATTTTGTTCAGATCTTGCCTGGTGGCGATCAGACGGAGGTTGGAGAGAATGGTGTCACTCTGAGCGGAGGACAGAAAAGTCGCCTCGCTTTGGCCCGGGCTGTTTATATGGTGCAAAGTTTAAAAAAAAAAATAAGAGATTGATGCTCTATAAGACTGGGGCAGAAATATGATGTGTGCATTCATTTCAGGATAAAGAAATCTACTTGCTAGATGATCCTTTAGCAGCTGTGGATGCTGATGTTGCCCACCACCTCATGGAGAAATGCATCTTGGGGATCCTCAAGAACAAGACCAGAATTCTTTGTACTCATCGGATCGAGTTTGTGGATAAGGCAGATGTGGTGGTGCTGATGGACAATGGGATGATTGTAAAAACAGGTACTAGCTTTCACAAAGCATGCCCTCTTGGCTCTGTAAATAGGAACTTTACTAATGCATTGATTGCCGTTTCTAATAAACTCTCTGCTTTGTCCTTTTTTTGGTTAAGGGACGCCAAAGGAAGTCCTTTCTTTGGTAAAAGCCCCTAAAGACTGCAAGAACAACAGCAATGCTAAGGAGAAAGGTATTGAGGCTGTTCAAAAGAGTGAGTAAACCATGTTCATGACTGTAAGAAACAAGCTTTCTTTCTCAGATGCTATAGGCAGAGAGGAAGAGGAGGCCAATGAGCCGGAGCTAGAGGCAGAGCTGAAGATGTTTGGGGAGGAGCAGAAGCAAATGGGCAAGCTGTCCTGGGCTGTGTATCGCTCCTATTGGAGGGCAGTGGGTGGATGCATGGCTGTGGCTGTTCTGCTGTCCCTTTTCCTAATGCAAGGTATTAACAACTGTATCAGTATCAGCTGTATGTATTATAAAATATCACTATGGCACTACAGTAAATACTTGGATTTATCCTACACAGCTTCCAAAAACGTGTCCGACTGGTGGCTCTCTCATTGGATTTCCCATTTGAAGGATAATACGACTGAGCTGGTGTCACTGTCAGCTGATCCACTCTTAACGCTGACCTTCCTCTCTCCTGAGAGACTTATGTGAGTTAGACCTTTCATTAAATAACTTTTTTCTATTATTCACACTAATGTTCAAGAGTTTGGGGTCTGTACGATTTTTTTAAGAGCATAAGGCTGCATTTATTTGATCAAAAATACAACAAAAATAATAATATTGTGAAATATTATTACAATTTAAAAGAACTGTTAATATATTTTAAAATGTAATTTACTCCTGTGATCAAAGCTGAATTTTCAGCATCATTACTACAGTCTTCAGAGTCACATGATATTCAGAAATTATTCTAATATGCTGATTTGCTGCTCGAGAAACATTTCTGATTATTATCAATCATAAAAATAGTTTTGCTGTTTAATATTTTGATGGAAAACAAGATACATTATTTCTGGATTCTTTAATGAATAGAAAGTTCAAAAGAACAGAATTTATTTGAAGTAAACTTTGTCACTTTTCATCAATTTAATCCATCCATGCTGAATTAAAGTGTTCATTTCTTTAAAAAAATCTAATGAAATAGTATGACTATAAAGTAACAGAAAAAGAAAGTTAAAATGATTATTTCACCTTTAAATAGGCAGAACATTATATACATAGCATTAGAACTTAAATACAAAAATTTCACAATTTTTTCTTCCAAAATATTGCTTTTATTTGACATGAAAATAACATTGGAGTCTGGATATTTAATTCATATCTCTGCCTAAAATCTTATTTAATGCCTTATAACATTCTCTTTTAAGTAGATATTAAGTAGAAATTTGAAGACATTTTGTTTCTGTCTTGTGCCATAGTTGCTGCTCATTTACCTTGTCTTGATTAGATTATCTCCATATACTCCATCACTCTTATCAGGTTTCACGCACCTGACAGAGTTTCAGAGACTTCGGGGAATGTGAGCTCTGAGCTGAAGTTTTACATGACCGTGTATGGATCTCTGGCGGCAGCAAACACCGTCTTTACAGCTGCTCGAGCCTTTCTCTTTGCTTATGGAGCAATCTGTGCTGCTACTGTCGTTCATAAGAGACTGCTGTCCAGTGTGCTAAAGGTAATGATCCATAGCAATGTTTTCATCACCTTTAGCCAAGGTTGTTAAAAGTCATTGCTAAACTGAAAAAAAAAAAGAAAAAAGATGTAGATGTCACTTCTTTTGATATTGTGTAAGTACATAAAGTACATTATTCATATGCCTCTTCCATTCTAGGCCACCATGACGTTTTTTGACACTACACCCTTGGGTCGCATGCTGAATCGTTTCTCCTCAGATATTTACAGCGTGGATGACTCTCTCCCCTTTGTCTTAAACATTCTCCTGGCCAATGTGTTTGGGCTGCTCGGGATGCTGCTTGTCATGAGCTATGGGCTGCCTTGGGTGCTGCTTCCTTTACTTCCTCTGGGGGTGCTCTACTACCAAACTCAGTGTTTTTATCGCCACTCGTCCCGTGAGCTGAAACGTCTTTGTAGCCTCACGCTTTCTCCAGTTTATTCACACTTCTCAGAAACGCTCTGCGGCCTGTCCACAGTGCGGGCCAGTGGACACACTACCAGGTCTGAAAACTAGCTGTACTGTTGTACTCAAATCATTTCATTTACATGGATTCAGAAGTTATGTTTGGATTAAAGACGTCTGGGTCATATTTCACAGTAAAATAAAAAGTTAAGAAAAATATATATATTTTGCATAAAGAAAATTAAGCTTTTTGTGTTGCATTGTGACTTTTATTAATTATTCATACAGTAATGAAAGTGATTTATTTTGATGAGCATGAATTAAATTCAGTACAGCAAATGCTACTATTTTACATTTTATGTAAAATAATGTGTTTATACAGGAATTTTCTGTATTACAAAAAAATGTACAATTTCAGTAATAAAAATGAGAATTTCTTTTTATATTTAGAACAAAACTCCTGAAATGTTTTTTTTTTCTTTATGCAAATTTCCTCTGTAATTTGCCATTTCTAATTGGACTTTGAGGTGAAATATGACCTGAAATATGTCCAAACAAGAAAAATTATTTTGCATAAAGAAAATGAAGCTTTTTGTGTTGCATTGTGACTTTTATTAATTATTCATACAGTAATGAAAATGATTTTTTTTTTGATCAGCATGAATTAAAATCAGTACAGCAAATGCTACTATTTTATATTTTATGTAAAATAATGTGTTGTTTATACAGGAATTTTCTGTATTACAAAACAATTATTATTACAGTAAAAAAAAATAGAATTTTGTTTTGTATTTGGAGAAAAAATTCTGAAAGTTTTTTTTTTTTTCTTTATGCAAATTTCCTCTGTTATTTGCCATTTCTCATTTGACTTTGAGGTGAAAAATGACCTGAAATATGTCCAAACAGCTGATACTGACAGTGAGATTCAGCCCTTTACAATACAAAAAAATTTCATTTATTGTTTTTAAATAACTCAATGAAAGAAAAAAAAAAACCTCAGTGTTGTTATTGTGCAATGAGTTCCCTCAATACTAAATAACATCTACTTGATGACATTGAGATAAATGTTGCATGTAACCTGAAGTTTGATAATTGCCTGGCAGTGACTGCAATGCTGAATAAAACTGTATATTTGTGTGTTTGAGAGCAGATTTGAGGAGGAGAATGAGAGGCGTCTGGAACAGAATCAGCGCTGTCTCTTCAACAGTAACGCTGCCATGCAGTGGCTGGACATTCGGCTGCAGATGATCGGTGTCGCTGTAGTAACTGGCATCAGTGCGATCGCTGTGATCCAGCATCAGCTCAAATCTATTGACCCAGGTTAGCCTCTTAATGAGATAAGAGTATAAATTCACATTTAAGGCATTTAGCAGGTGCTCTTTACCAGAAGCTTTAGTTTCATGTCAGACAGTCAGCAGAGCACTGAGAATGCTAACTATTGGGGAAATTGTAAATTATAAATTCAAACAAGTTTAGCAAATAGGTTTGTGCCATTTGGATTGGTAACTGTTATTTCTTTATCTTAACTAATTTTCAAAGTAACGTCATCTGAAATCATTTGAAAAAACATGTCTATTACAGTCTTGTGCAGACAGATTCACATGTACTCTATTGGTCTCTTATTGGGTGTTTAGGAAACTCAACTCAACTGCACTATTGTCCAGTTTTAGAAGATCTTTGTCCAGTTCAGCCATAAGGCCTGAACTGAAATGCCTCTTGAAACAAATTGTGCTAAAATCTCTTCTCTTTTCTGTCAGGGCTGGTGGGTCTGTCTCTGTCTTATGCATTGTCCATCACCAATCTGCTGTCAGGCCTGATTTTCAGCTTTGCGCAGACAGAGATGCAGTTGGTGAGCATTGAGCGTACAGAAGAGTATTCCACCAACATCCCGCAGGAGCCTCAAGAAGCCAGCATTGAGGTTAGAGGAGTGATATTTACTCCAAAAACTGAATCTGGACTGAGTGTGATTAAACAGAGTTTCACAATCTTTTTGTTAGATTATTTTAAAGGAATTCTTCACCCAAAATTTAAAATTTGCTAAAAATGGACTCACCCTCAGGCCATCCAAGATGTAGATGAGTTTATTTCTTGATTGGAACAGATTTGGAGAAATGTAGCATTACATCACTTGCTCACCAGTGGATGCAGTGAATGGGTGCCGTCAGAATAAGAGTCCAAACAGCTGATAAAAACATCACAATAATCATGAATTAAAATCAGTACAGCAAATGCTACTATTTTACATTTTATGTAAAATAATGTGTTATTTATACAGGAATTTTCTGTATTACAAAAAAAAATGTATAATTTCAGTAATAAGAATGAGAATTTCTTTTTGTATTTAGAAAAAAATTCCTGAAATAAGTTTTTTTTTTCTTTATGCAAATTTCCTCTGTAATTTGCCATTTCTCATTGGACTTTGAGGTGAAATATGACCTGAAATATGTCCAAACAAGAAAAAATATTTTGCATAAAGAAAATGAAGCTTTTTGTGTTGCATTGTGACTTTTATTAATTATTCATACAGTAATGAAAATGATATATATATTTTTTTTTTATCAGCATGAATTGCCGTCAGAATAAGAGTCCAAACATCACAATAATCCACAAATAATCAACACCACTCCAGTCCATCAATTAACGCCTTGTGAAGCAAAAGCTGCATGTTTGTAAGAAAAAAATCCATTATTAAGATGTTTTTAACTTGCAAAATGTTGCTTCCAGCTAAATTATGAGTCCTCTATAAATAATATTGCTTTCTCCAGTTGAAGTTAAAAAGTTAAAAACATCTTAATGATGGATTTGTTTACGGCAAACATGCATCTTTTGGATTACTTGTAGATTATTGTGATGTTTTTGGACTCTCATTCTGACGGCACCTATTCACTGTAGAGGATCCATTGGTGAACAAGTGATGTAATGCTACATTTCTCCAAATTAGTTTCATCGAACAACTCTACATCTTGGATGGCCTGATGGCCTATTTATTTCATAGTCTCAAGTACTGCTTGTATTTCTATAGCAAACCCGAGGTTGTGACACCCTGTATATTGTTCAGAATGTCCTTAAAGCGTAACACAATCCATATCACGAAACTCTACATCTGCAGGTTCTAGAATCGTGGCCTGAAAAGGGCCGGGTTGAGTTTGTGGGTGCTGTTTTGGCGTACCGGCCGGGCTTGCCTAACGCTCTTGATAGGGTCAGCCTGGAGGTATTACCCGGTGAGAGGGTGGGCATTGTAGGGCGTACAGGCTCGGGGAAATCCTCATTGTTCCTCGCCCTATTCCGTATGGTGGAGCTGAACCAGGGTCAAATCCTGCTGGATGGTGTCGACATCAGCTCGGTCAGACTTAGTAACCTGCGGTAAGCGTTAAATCACTGTATGTTTGACACTTTTCTCAGTAAGATTTTTTTTTATTTTTTTTATTCAGCAAGGATGCATTAAATTTGTTAAAAGTATAACATTATAACATTTATAATGTTACAGAAGATATCTATTTCAAATAGATGTTCTATTGAACTTTCTATTTCTTATAGAATCCTGAAAAGAATATCACAGTTTCCACAAAAATATTAAGCAGCACAACTACTTTCAACATTGATAATAAACAGAAATGTTTCTTGAGCACCAAATGACCATATTAGAAAGATTTCTGAAGCATCATGTGACACTGAAGTCTGGAGTAATGATGCTGAAACTTCAGCTTTGCATTACAGGAATGAATTACATTTTAAATTATATTAAAATATTTCAGAATATTGCTGTTTTTACTGTATTTTTGATCAGATAAATTGCAAATAAATGGTCAGCATAAGGGACTTAAAAACAATAAAAACATTTTTTTCAAAATTACGAACCATAAACCTTTGAACATTTCACATACGAGTTTAACATTTCACATTGTCAAAGCAAAAATCACTAGTACAGTAGAAGAACTGTAAATATTTCTTATGAGGTAAAATGTTTTAAATTATTCTAAATTAAATTATTCTATTCTTCCAGGATTTAAAGAATTTAAATAATTTCCAGGTTTAGAGTAAATTTTAAACCATACATTTTCAGTGTGGTTTCAATGTGTTTTTAATATGGTCTCTCATATAAGAATTTGTTTTGTTTGTGTCGCCATCTATAGATCAAAGCTGGCCATCATCCCTCAGGATCCCTTCCTGTTCTCCAGCACAGTGCGAGAGAACCTTGATCCCCGTGGCCGTCATCCAGACTTCCGGTTGCTAGATGCTCTTGTGCAATGCCACCTGGGAGATGTAGTACAGAGGATCGGTTAGAGTTGATCACTTTTGATTGTTGTGTCTTTCTTCATAGGATTTATCTAGGGCATGGGAAAATACTGTTTTTTTATTCATTTATTTTTTTTGCTTTGTTTGTGTCTCCCATTACAGGTGGGCTGGATTCGGAGGTTGGAGAGAGGGGAAAGTCTCTGTCTGTGGGCCAGAGGCAGTTGCTGTGTCTTGCCCGTGCTCTGCTTACAGAAGCTAATGTATAAAACTAAAGTATAATTAAAGTAAATGTCAAACAAATATCTGTTATTCATATCTCAACTTTGTGTATTATTGTTATTTATGCTTCAATAGATTTTATGCATTGATGAGGCCACAGCAAGCGTCGACCATAAGACTGACATGCTTCTGCAGAAAACTATCAGAGAAAAGTTCAAGGATAAAACCGTTCTTACCATCGCCCACAGGTATCAAATTGATTTGATACTTGTATAGGATTTATATTTGATTTTTTTTTTTTAAATTAAACTTTAGAGTGTTGAATAAAAATGAACAGAAAAAAATCCCTTTATCCAGCTTATCTTTATAGAGATGCAGAACTGATTTTCTGTTAAAAAAAATTCCAAACAGAGTAACACACCTAAGAGCAAAGTTTTGTAAGGCATTTCTTAAATAAATCTGACAAAGTGGATCGTTTTCACATTGTTAAACTATATTTGCAACTGTTATATGATTGTTAATCCCCTTAAATTACTATAATTATCTCTGTTAACCTTTGTACTGAACAGTCAAGCATACTAGCAAGCACTTTAGGTAACATTAGCATTACTAGTAAGTGCATGATTAGGTTTAAGAGAAGCTGCCAAAGAAAATGGTGAGTTCATTACTGCTTTAAAAAGTTAATGAATTCAGATTGTTAATATAGATTTTAGAGTCTTGTTGACTGGTTGACAGAAATAAAGAAACAAAACCTGGTGGAGACCAATTTTTTTCTTCTTCTGAATTCATTGCTGCATTGAAAAGTTAATGAATTCAGATTGTTAATTTAGTTTTTATGGTTTATTTAGTTTTTGGGTGTCTTCTTGTTTGGTTGAAAGAAAGAAATAAAATAAAACCTGGTAGAGACTACTTTTTGAATTAACATGTTAAGTTGAAACACCTGTCAAAACAATTCTGTTGCCATACAAACCCAACCAGTCTTTCTTATCCCACAGACTGAATACAATCATGGACTCTGACAGAGTGCTGGTGATGCATGCTGGGAAGGTGGTGGAGTTTGACAGCCCTGCTGTTCTGTGCCAAAGAGAAGACTCTGTTTTCCAGAAACTCTTACGTGGCGGGGAAGACAGAGATTAAAATACTGTATTTCCAGATAAGAATGTAGTTGGAGTCCTATGCATGGCCATTGCATATGTACAAATACCTGCAGTTTATATCATGTTATACCATGTAAAACAACGTAAAACTCAGGGAAAATTGTTTGTTGTTTTATAAACGGTCCCATTTGTATGGAATTGTTTTAGAAGTAAATGTTTTTTTTAAGTTATTGGTCTGTTTCAGATTTGTATTTTTTTAAAGATTCATTGTCCTTCAAGAGGATCTCAAAGTACTTTTTCCCTCTTCGAACAGGTAAAAACCTGTTTGTTTGTTTTTTTCATTCTTGCAAACTAACGTGTGAGAGTCCTACTGTGTTCTAATATTTATTTCTGTGGTTTGAAGGCATTCTCTCTTCCGAGAATTCACAATGCATAATTGGTTTCATTAGAGGTGTGAACGCTCGTAATAAGCCATCTCCACCCAGAACAACCTGGGTGTGAGTGACTACGCCTTGTACAGGTGGGCGTTTCCCAACTTGTATGAGTCGTATGGGAGTACATGTGTGCATAGTTTAACCCTTTTTTTTTTTTAACCATTCCTTTTGATTTCTTCTCACCAATCTAGAATTAGGGAGAGGTTTGTTTTTGTTATGTCACCCTGCTGCCAATGCAGAACAGGCAGTGATGCTGAAGCTTTATGAGGTATGCGTTTGGCCTGGTTAAACCAGTTGGTCCACTCTTCAAGTGTATTATTTGCTGCAGTGAGAATATCATAAACAGTGAGAAGAGAACAGAGGTAAACACGGTCTCTTCCAGTGAAAACTGTCTTCAGCATGGCACATTATCACTGCTGACATTGAACAAGGATTTAAAAGCTCATGGGATACAAGGTAAGGCTTTTCTTTGCTGTTCAAATTTACAACAGTACTTTGGACTTTATTGTGTTGCGTAAAACAGCCCGTATGTACTTAAAGTAAAGTTTGGTTTTTTAGCAAGCGTAGGTGCCCAGCTGTTTTTGTTATGAATGATTATGCAGCGCATTTTGTTATGTATTCATATTACAAACTGCACTTAAGTTGTGTATTAAAGTATTGCACAGGGATGGTTACAAGAAATTTAAAGTTGTGAATGTGTACATTAACATGATTTCTTTGGGGACCACTTTTTCTAAATATGGTAATACTCTGTATCAAAAAGAATGTTTCTGAAGCCCAATTTCAGGTCCTGTAACTTTAATTTGTGTTTACTGTAAATATACAGGATAATAAATAGGTTTTGTGCATGTTATATAGATCATATACTGTAGATAGTAGTTAGTAATTGGATGTTTTTTGAAACCCATTTCAATGAAATGAGACATTTAAATCATTTTAATGAATAGTTGAACAGGTTATTAAAATATGTGCCCTTACAGATAATCATGGGAGCACCTGGTACCTCTACGATCATGCATGTTTAATACAGAGGGTGTGGTTAACAAGGTGAGGTCTGTTCACAGTTTCCTTTGTCTGGCCTAACCTGTTCCTAATGCCCTCGTTACACTATCCCTGAACAATTCTTTGAATACCTCATAGTTTCTTCTGTCTGCCAGTAGGATAAATGCAGATGTTTCGTTAAGCATTAACGTCTTTAAGGATGAATTGCACACTATGATAAATGTCCTTGTGTCAACTGGCAAAGTGTAAAGTAAATTTAAATGAAGTTTGGGTTGTTTGCTCAGTCTTGCTTCATTTTGAGGCAAGGGCTTTTTTTATTCAATAATGTTCATAGTTCACATTTAGGTCTGTCATTGCATTATGACCAACCATTAACAATTACATATGTGTCAATAATAATTAGCACTGAAACTTGGGTGTCTTGCTGCCGCTGAATTATTTCTTTTGCATCAATAGGTTTGAGATTTGGAGGCTTTTCTTCACTGTAAATATATACTAGTGAAATGGTATGAGATCTCTTTTTTTATCCAATCTATATCTGAAGTGTATTTTGTTTATGCATTTTGTGTGATCTATTTTAAAATTCATATGCATGTCATTATTAGGAATAAATGCTAAATGAATTACTAATTAAATATTAGTAGTGCAGTTGGCAGAGGTTTATGTTTATCATCAATCTTTCATTTATTGTTTATTTTTCATTGTTTTTTTTTTTGTTTGTTTTTTTTCTATACATAAATTTAATTTCATGAAATATGGAGAGAAAAAAAAAAACACACCATGATATTATCATGCAATTTTCAGGCTCTTCGAAGAAGCCTCTCTGACAGCCTGCTGCTTGAAGATGACAATGTCTCTGTAGAAGGTTTGGAATACACAGACCTGCACTTTTATGAAGGTGCAGTTTGAATATGAACATTTTTGTTTTAGAATGTCATTGTATATTAATTCAGCTTTAGATTGCTGGTTCTGTTACAAACCACTTTTACTGTGGAGAAAATGGCTTTTGCCATGAACCTTGATATGGTGAAAACTTATGGATAAATGTTTATAATAGACATTTCACATTACATTACATTTCCATTTCAGATGATGAAATTGTGGGTGCCAGTGGTCAGTTTGATCTAAAGAGGAATGAACAAAAGAAGAATGAATTTGTGGACATTTTAAAGTTGATTGACAATGACAAGGAGGTAACGAAGCATGGTTTGAAATCCAGCAGGAGCTTGGAAAGCCTGGATATTAAAGCTCCAAATGAGGTTTGTGCACATTCACATTTTTTTTTCGACCCTGAATGATAAAAGCACCAAACAAATTAATTTGTTATGATTCAAATGTTTCAACAGGTGTGGAAAGATTCATATGACAAGCTCTTCAATACTAAAGTCAAGAAATACATGAAAGGAAATAAAGCTGTTAAGGAAAACAGACATGGCAGACACAATGGGCCAGTGACAACCCAAACACTTGACCGCAAAAGCGGTCAAGTAAATGTTTCAGCTTTACTTGAAAATGCAGATCGAATGCATCTCACTCCATATGAAACAGAATTTGACAATCAAGTGGGGCCATTTATGGTCCATTATGATGCCAAGGATTCTACAGGTGAATATGACTCCGATATGTTAGCACAAGGATCTGACCTGCTAAAATCAGCAAAGATCAAAACCAATATTGCAAGAGATGTTCCATCGCATCATTCCACAAAGAACTTGACCAGTGTTGATAGTGAAATCAACATACGTGGTGGAACATATACAGATCCAAAACTAGATGTTGGGATTAATCCACCAGATTCAAGTCTTAAACTGCCAAATACCCAAGGATCTTCTGTGATGCACCTCACAAAAGGACATTTTAAAGGCCCAAAAGCAGTGCTTAATTCTTCTGATATGGATATGGATGTACCATCGGTTAATGTCAAGAAGCCAAAATTTAAACTGCCAAAGTTTAGCCTCTCTGGAAACAAGAATACAGACATTAGTTATGATGGAAGTATGAAGGGGTCAAAATTGGCACCCCCTGAAGTAGCTGCAGGTCTTAATGGTTCTAATATACAAATTGTTGGACCAAAGGCTGATTTCAAAGGTCTAAAAACAGACCTTCCAGACACTGACATGTCATCTGGAAAACTGAAAACGCCCAATTTCAGCATGCCTGATTTTGGCCTGTCAGGACCCAAAATGAAAACTCCTGACTATGATCTGTCTGCTCCCAAATTTAAGGCATACTTTGATTCACCAGACATCAACATCGGAGGTCATAAGCCAGATCTAAATGTTGCACCTGATCTAAATGTTCCTTCTAGTAACCTGAAACTGCCAAAATTTGGCTTCTCTGGTAGCAAGCCAGAAGGACCTGATCTTAAATTCAAATCTCCAGACCTGAATCTCAAAAGCCCCAAAATAAAGGGAGGAATCGATACCCCAGACATGGATCTGACTCTGCCTCAAACTGATTTGAAAGGCCCAAACCTAGATATCAAATCACCTGATATTGATGTCAATGGCCCATCAGGTAAATTTAATATGCCAAAGCTAAAGATGCCCAGTTTTGGCCTGTCAGGTTTGAAAGGACCACATATGAATGTGGATGCTGACATTGATAAGCCAGGCCTCAATCTGAGTGCATCAACTCCCAAACTAAATGCAGGGATAAACAGTCCTGATATTGACATTAACAGACCTAATGTTGATCTCAAAGGTCCGAAAACAGATCTTACACTTCCAGACATGGACATGCCATCTGGAAAAATGAAAATGCCAACTTTCAAGATGCCTGATTTTGGTCTCTCAGGACCTAAAATGAAAAAGCCTGACTATGATCTAATGACTCCAGACATGGATTTTTCGGCTCCAAAGTTTAAGGCAGATTTTAATTCGCCAGATATCACAGCACCTGACATGAATGTTGATTTCCCTAAAGGTAAAATTCAAGGACCAAATTTGAAGACACCCCATATTAACATGAATGCACCTGACCTTGACATAAATGCTCCTTCGGGTAAACTAAAGCTGCCAAAATTTGACATCTCTGGTAAAAAACCAGAAGGACCAAATGTTAAAATCAAATCACCAGACCTGAATCTCAAAAGCCCCAAAATTAAGGGAGGAATCGATACTCCAGACATGGATCTGACTCTGCCTCAAACTGATTTGAAAGGCCCGAACCTGGATATCAAATCACCTAATATTGATGTTAATGGCCCTTCAGGTAAATTGAATATGCCAAAGCTAAAAATGCCCAGTTTTGGCCTGTCAGGTTTGAAAGGGCCACATATGAATATGGATGCTGACATTGACAAGCCTGACCTTAATTTAAGTGCATCAACTCCCAAACTAAATGCAGGGATAAATAGTCCTGATCTTGACATTCATGGACCTAATGTTGATCTCAAAGGCCCGAAAACAGATCTTAAACTTCCAGACATGGACATGCCATCTGGAAAAATGAAAATGCCCACTTTCAAGATGCCTGATTTTGGTCTCTCAGCACCAAAAATAAAGACACCTGATTATGATCTGAAGACCCCTGAAATGGATCTGTCAGCTCCAAAGTTTAAGGCAGACTTTGATTCCCCAGATATCAATATTGGTTGTCATAAACCAGATATAACAGCACCTGACATGAATGTTAATTTCCCAAAAGGAAAAATGAAAGTACCAAATTTCAAGAAACCCGATCTTGACATAAATGCACCTGATCTGAAGGGGAACATAAATTCCCCTTCAGCTAAACTTAAGCTGCCAAAATTTGGCTTCTCAAGTAACAAGCCTAAAGGACCTGATCTTAAAATCAAATCTCCAAAGCTGAATCCCTCTAGCCCAAAAATGAAGGGAGGAATCAATACTCCAGACATGGATCTGACTCTGCCTCAAACAGATTTAAAAAGCCCAAACCTAGATATCAAATCACCTGATATTGATGTCAATGGCCCTTCAGGTAAATTGAATATGCCAAAGTTGAAGATGCCCAGTTTTGGCCTGTCAGGTTTGAAAGGGCCACATATGAACGTGGATGCTGACATTGACAAGCCTAACCTTAATCTAAGTGCATCAACTCCCAAACTAAATGCAGGGATAAATAGTCCTGATATTGACATTCATGGACCTAATGTTGATCTCAAAGGCCCAAAAACAGATCTTAAACTTCCAGACATGGACATGCCATCTGGAAAAATGAAAATGCCCACTTTCAAGATGCCTGATTTTGGTCTCTCAGGACCCAAAATAAAAACACCTGACTATGATCTGAAGACCCCTGAAATGGATCTTTCCACTCCAAAGTTTAAGGCAGACTTTGATTCACCAGATATCACAGCACCTGACACGAATGTTGATTTTCCTAAAGGTAAAATTAAAGGACCCAATTTCAAGAAACCTAATCTTGATATGAATGCACCTGACCTTGACATCAATTCCCCTTCAAGTAAATTGAAACTGCCAAAATTCGGCTTTTCTGGTAGTAAGCCAAAAGGCCCAGATTTTAATTTCAAATCTCCAGACTTGAATCTCAAAAGCCCCAAAATTAAGGGAGGAATCGATACCCCAGACATGGATCTGACTCTGCCTCAAACTGATTTAAAAAACCCGAACCTAGATATCAAATCACCTGATATTGATGTTAATGGCCCATCAGGTAAATTGAATATGCCAAAGCTAAAGATGCCCAGTTTTGGCCTGTCAGGTTTGAAAGGGCCACATATGAATGTGGATGCTGACATTGATAAGCCAGACCTCAATCTGAGCACATCAACTCCCAAACTACATGCAGGGTTAAATAGTCCTGATATTGATGTACATGGACCTAATGTTGATCTCAAAGGTCCAAGAACAGATCTTACTCTTCCAGATATTGACAAGCCTTCTGGAAAAATGAAAATGCCCACTTTAAAGATGCCTAAGTTTGGTGTCTCAGGACCAAAAGTAAAGACGCCTGACTATGATCTAAAGACCCCTGAAATGGATCTGTCAGCTCCAAAGTTTAAGGCAGATTTTGATTCCCCAGACCTGAATCTCAAAAGCCCCAAAATAACGGGAGGAATCGATACCCCAGAAATGGATCTGACCCTGCCTCAAACTGATCTGAATGGCCCAAACCTAGATATCAAATCACCTGATATTGGTATTAATGGCCCTTCAGGTAAATTTAATATGCCAAAGCTAAAGATGCCCAGTTTTGGCCTGTCAGGTTTGAAAGGGCCACATATGAATGTGGATGCTGATATTGATCAGCCTGACCTTAATATGAGTGCATCAACTCCCAAACTACATGCAGGGTTAAATAGTCCTGATATTGATGTACATGGACCTAATGTTGATCTCAAAGGTCCAAGAACAGATCTTACTCTTCCAGATATTGACAAGCCTTCTGGAAAAATGAAAATGCCCACTTTAAAGATGCCCAAGTTTGGTGTCTCAGGACCAAAAGTAAAGACGCCTGACTATGATCTAAAGACCCCTGAAATGGATCTGTCAGCTCCAAAGTTTAAGGCAGACTTTGATTCCCCAGACCTCAAAATTAAAGGTCATAAGCCAGATATCACAGGTCCAGACATGAATCTTGATTTCCCTAAAGGTAAATTTACAGCACCAGACTTAAAGACACCCAATCTTGACATGAATGCACCTGGCCTCGACATCAATGCCCCTTCAGGTAAACTGAAGACACCAAAATTCGGGTTTTCAGGTAGTAAGCCAAAAGGCCCAGATTTTAAAATCAAATATCCAAAGCTGAATTTCAAAAGCCCCAAAATGAAGGGAGGAATTGATACCCCAGACATGGACTTGACTCTACCTCAGTCTGATTTAAAAGGCCCAAACCTAGATATCAAATCACCTGATGTTGATATTAATGGCCCATCAGGTAAATTTAATATGCCAAAGTTAAAGATGCCCAGTTTTGGCCTGTCAGGTATGAAAGGGCCACATATGAATGTGGATGCTGACATTAATAAGCCTGACCTTAATTTAAATGCATCAGCTCCTAAACTAAATGCAGGGTTAAATGGTCCTGATATTGACTTACATGGACCCAATGCTGATTTCAAAGGCCCCAAAACAGAACTTACTGTTCCAGAAATTGGCAAGCCATCTGGAAAAATGAAAATGCCCACTTTAAAGATGCCTAAGTTTGGTTTCTCAGGACCAAAAGTAAAGACGCCTGACTATGATCTAAAGACCCCTGAAATGGATCTGTCAGCTCCAAAGTTTAAGGCAGACTTTGATTCCCCAGACCTCAACATTAAAGGTCATAAGCCAGATATCACAGGTCCAGACATGAATCTTGATTTCCCTAAAGGTAAATTTAAAGCACCAGATTTAAAGACACCCAATCTTGACATGAATGCAGCTGATCTTGACATCAATGCCCCTTCAGGTAAATTGAAGCTGCCAAAATTCGGGTTTTCAGGTAGTAAGCCAAAAGGCCCAGATCTTAAAATCAAATCTCCGAAGATGAATCTCAAAAGCCCCCAAATGAAGGGAGGAATAGATGCCCCAGACATGGACTTGACTCTGCCTCAAACTGATTTAAAAGGCCCAAACCTAGATATCAAATCACCTGATATTGATGTTAATGGCCCATCAAGTAAATTTAATATGCCAAAGCTAAAGATGCCCAGTTTTGGCCTGTCAGGTTTGAAAGGGCCACATATGAACATGGATGCTGACATTGATAAGCCCGACCTTAATCTAAGTGCATCAACTCCCAAATTAAATGCAGGGATAAATAGTCCTGATATTGATGTACATGGACCTAATATTGATCTCAAAGGTCCAAGAACAGACCTTACTCTTCCAGACATTGACAAGCCTTCTGGAAAAATGAAACTGCCCACTTTAAAGATGCCTAAATTTGGTGTCTCAGGACCAAAAGTAAAGACCCCTGACTATGATTTGAAGACCCCTGAAATGGATCTGTCAGCTCCAAAGTTTAAGGCAGACTTTGATTCCCCAGACCTGAATCTCAAAAGCCCCAAAATAAAGGGAGGAATCGATACCCCAGATATGGATCTGACCCTGCCTCAAGCTGATTTAAAAGGCCCGAACCTACATATCAAAACACCTGATATTGATGTTAATGGCCCATCAGGTAAATTGAATAAGCCAAAGTTAAAGATGCCCAGTTTTGGCCTGTCAGGTTTGAAAGGGCCACATATGAACATGGATGCTGACATTGATAAGCCCGACCTTAATCTAAGTGCATCAACTCCCAAATTAAATGCAGGGATAAATAGTCCTGATATTGATGTACATGGACCTAATATTGATCTCAAAGGTCCAAGAACAGACCTTACTCTTCCAGATATTGGCAAGCCTTCTGGAAAAATGAAAATGCCCACTTTAAAGATGCCTAAGTTTGGTGTCTCAGGACCAAAAATAAAGACGCCTGATTATGATCTAAAGACCCCTGAAATGGATCTGTCAGCTCCAAAGTTTAAGGCAGACTTTGATTCCCCAGACCTCAAAATTAAAGGTCATAAGCCAGATATCACAGGTCCAGACATGAATCTTGATTTCCCTAAAGGTAAATTTACAGCACCAGACTTAAAGACACCCAATCTTGACATGAATGCACCTGGCCTCGACATCAATGCCCCTTCAGGTAAACTAAAAATGCCAAAATTCGGGTTTTCAGGTAGTAAGCCAAAAGGCCCAGATTTTAAAATCAAATATCCAAAGCTGAATTTCAAAAGCCCCAAAATGAAGGGAGGAATTGATACCCCAGACATGGACTTGACTCTGCCTCAGTCTGATTTAAAAGGCCCAAACCTAGATATCAAATCACCTGATGTTGATATTAATGGCCCATCAGGTAAATTGAATATGCCAAAGTTAAAGATGCCCAGTTTTGGCCTGTCAGGTATGAAAGGGCCACATATGAATGTGGATGCTGACATTAATAAGCCTGACCTTAATTTGAATGCATCAGCTCCTAAACTAAATGCAGGGTTAAATGGTCCTGATATTGACTTACATGGACCCAACGCTGATTTCAAAGGCCCAAAAACAGATCTTACTCTTCCAGATATTGACAAGCCTTCTGGAGAAATGAAAATGCCCACTTTAAAGACACCTAAGTTTGGTGTCTCAGGGCCAAAAATAAAGACGCCTGATTACGATCTAAAGACCCCTGAAATGGATTTGTCAGCTCCAAAGTTTAAGGCAGACTTTGATTCCCCAGGCCTGAATATTAAAGGTCATAAGCCAGATATCACAGGTCCAGACATGAATCTTGATTTCTCTAAAGGTAAATTTAAAGCACCAGACTTAAAGACACCCAATCTTGACATGAATGCACCTGACCTTGACATCAATGCCCCCTCAGGTAAATTTAAGCTGCCAAAAATTGGCTTCTTGGGTAGCAAGCCGGAAGGACCTGATCTTAAAGTAAAATCTCCAAAACTGAATCTCAAAAGCCCCAAAATAAAGGGAGGAATCGATACCCCAAACATGGATCTGACTCTGCCTCAGTCTGATTTGAAAGGCCCAAACCTAGATATCAAATCACCTGATATTGATGTTAATGGCCCTTCAGGTAAATTGAGTATGCCAAAGTTAAAGATGCCCAGTATTGGCCTGTCAGGTATGAAAGGGCCACATTTGAATATGGATGCTGACATTGATCAGCCCGACCTTAATCTGAGCGCTTCAGCTCCCAAACTAAATGCTGGGATTGATCGTCCTGATATTGACATTAATGGACCTAATGCTGATTTCAAGGGTCCAAAAACCAACCTTGCATTTCCAGACATGGACATGCAATCTGGAAAACTGAAAATGCCCACCCTCAAGATGCCTGATGTTGGTTTCTCTGGACCCAAACTCAAAACACAAGGCTATGATCTGAATACCCCTAAAATGGATCTGTCAGCTCCAAAGTATAAGGCAGACTTTGATTCACCAGACCTCAACATCAGAGGTCATAAGCCAGATATCACAACCCCAGACTTGAATGTTGATTTACCTAAAGGTAAAATTAAAGAACCAAATTTCAAGAAACCCAACCTTGATTTGAACACTCCAGACTTTGACATGGATGCACCTTCAAGTAAATTTAAACTGCCAAAGCTGGGCTTCTCAGGCAGCAAGCCAGAAGGACCTGATCTTAAAGTCAAATCTCCAAAGCTGAATCTCAAAAGCCCCAAAATAAAGAGAGGAATCGATACTCCAGACATGGATCTGACTCTGCCTCAGTCTGATTTCAAAGGCCCAAACCTAGATATCAAATCACCTGATATTGATGTCAATGGCCCTTCAGGTAAATTGAATATGCCAAAGTTAAAGATGCCCAGTATTGGCCTGTCAGGTATGAAAGGGCCACATATGAATATGGATGCTGACATTGATCAGCCCAATCTTAATCTGAACGCATCAGCTCCCAAACTAAATGCTGGGATTAATCGTCCTGATATTGACATTCATGGTCCTAATGTTGATCTTAAAGGTCCAAGAACAGACTTTACTCTTCCAGACATGGACATGCAATCTGGTCAAATGAAAATGCCTGCTTTTAAGATGCCTGATATTGGTTTCTCAGGACCCAAAGTAAAGACACCCGACTATCATCTGAAGACACCTAAAATGGACCTCTCGGCTCCTAAGATTAAGACAGAATTTGATTCCCCAGACTTCAGTATCAGAGGTCATAAGCCAAATATCACAGCCCCAGACATGAATGTTGATTTCCCTAAAGGCAAAATAAAAGGACCAAGTTTCAAGAAACCCAGTGTTGATGTGAACGCACCAGATTTTGACATGGATGCTCCTTTTGGGAAAATGAAACTCTCAGGAAACATGCCAGAAGGAACAGATCTTAAATTCAGCTCTCCAAAGATGAATCTCAAAACTCCCGAAATTAAAGAAGGAATTGATAGCCCTGATTTTCAAGGCCTGGGGTCTGATTTTGATTTTGGTACCTATACACAAATGCATGCTAACAGCTTTGCAGTCCCAAGAAGTAAAACAAAGGCAACCAAAACATATGGTCTTGATGCTCCCTCGAGAGACATAAGAATACCGACTCATCAGAAATATGGTGCCCCAGAATTTAACATGCAGGACCCCTATTATGACTTGAACAGAGACATGAAAGTTTCAGGTACAGCTCAGTGGCCTACAATGCAAAAACATGTCTCTGGCCAGACCAGAATCTCTGGAGTAGGCCCAACATCTTCAGATGTTTACTACAATGATATGTCTGGGGCATTCAGGTCAGGACATCATAAAACAAAAGCAAGTAACTTTGATGTTGATGGCAACTGGAACAGTATATCAGTGCCTAAACTTCAAGTTTCAAGAAACAGAGAAAATGTAGCTGTGAGAAATTCAAATATGGGAATGAATACCATGCAAAGATCAGGGGATAATGCAGGTTATTATAGGAATATGGTTCCTAGACGTCATTACACTACTGATGATATATGCTACACTTATAAAGGGATGTCTAGAAGAGATGGATGGGGCAATGCGCAAATTGACCACAGTCGCAGACAGACAATGAGACATCTGCAAATACATGCAATGGATCTGGAGGTTCCAGAAAGCACTTTGAAAGGGTCGAAATTTAACGTTCTTAAACTAATATAGTAGGATAATTAAAAGAAAGGGATGTGGGAGACATGAATGAGCTTGTCCTTAGCAATCATGTTTACAGGGCTGATAACAACTAATAGCATATTATAAACTATAAAAACTTAGAATAGATATTGTAAATGGGCTTGAGCAAACTTTTTTCTACACTGCTTCTTAACACTGATGAACAAGCATTTCCATAAAGATGTTATATTTGAAATGTTAGCATAAACTTGCACTTACAGTATCATAGATCATTAGGTTATAAGTTTTTAAAACATTTTATGTACTATATATATATATTTGTGACAAAATATGTGACAATATTATGTGGATCTTGCCTGATAAAATTTTGTAAATAATATATATTTTGTAAATTATGTAAAATGCTTCAGTAATGTATAAACACAGTGTGGATGAAATATCCACATGTAAAAAGTCTGGAAAACGGGTTTGTCTGGAGATTGTCTCTTGTTTCTTGCCAACCACATTTTTAGTGTTGTTATGCTCATTGATACAGTAAGGTACACATAGGGGAATTTTTTGTTTGAAGGATGTATATAAATCATTTGTGAAATATGCCTACCAACTTTGTTGCTTCAAAATATACAAAAGCAGTTGTTGTTGTTGCTGTTGTTGTAGAATACTTCAAATGTTATGTAACTGAAATAAACATAATAGTATACCCTTTTCTGAAGTGGTTATTTTGATAAAGTATTTATTTAAATGTTACTTTAAAAATATCTTGCTATATAAAGAATATTTGCACATTATGACAAAATCTACATATATATATATAAGAGTCTTTTGTAGTCAGTCATGATAATTTAAAGGCCAACCTGGGAAAGCTGTTTTGCATACAGAAAGTGGACAGCAGTGTTGGTATTCTTTATAAACATCCTATCCCATGAGTTTAAGAATTGAGCACAAAAGTATTGTGACATGAAAATCCCAAAAGATTCACACTTAAAAGCTAGCAAATTAGAGCAAAGAAATGTATGATTAAAAATTTCCCATGGACATATTTGCATACTAAATTGTGACTGGTCTTATGTCTATCATCTATCTGCATGCTGAATTTTGCTGAAGACTGCACTGCACTGTACTGTGTAGATTCTTGTGTGCTGCTGACTTGTCTGCTTTGGAGCTGTTACCTGGAAGGTGAAGCTTTATCAGGTGTTGTTGTGATCATGGGCATATGTGTTGGAACCCATCCTGGGTCATGTGTTAGTCTGTTCTCTCCTTCACTGTACATCTCTTACCTGAGATCAGTGTTGGGAAGGTTACTTTGGAAACGTAATAGGTTACAGATTACAAGTTACCCTATTTGAAATGTAATAAGTAGTGTAACTATTTCATTTTTTTAAGTAATGTAACTGATTACATTTGATTACTTTCTGATTACTTTTCTAAATTTCTTATGCTTTTAACTGCTAAACATTTTCAAACATTTAAACCAGGCAGGGTTAACCTTACAGTAGTACTCAACACTTCATCACTTGAATTAGGATTATAATCATTTAATTTTAAAGCACAGCCACCACAAAATCAGACTTTAGCACCTCTTTTTACTTTGAGATCGATCTGGGTCTAAATACAGATATTATAACAAGATATAGTTTAATAGCTGTATAGATTAATAGCTGATACTGTTTTTGAGATTAAATCTTTGCATAGCTATGACAGGAAACACTGGGATCTAACGATGCCTTGGAAAAAAGTTAATCTTAAAAAAAATATATACCATATACATAAGCCTAAATAGGAAATAAAACAGTTGTCGAATAAGTGTGTGTCCTAAACTTCTGAAACATTGATGTGTCATATTTTAGAGCAGTCAATGCAATTTATGAAAGAAGTCAATTAAATCTGTATGTGGGTGGGTGTGTGAAAAAAAAAAAATCAGATGTCACCGCCTTTGTAACTGTTAACATTTTCAACTGTAATTTAATTACAAATTTTTCTCAGTAACTGTAACTGATTACAATTACATTTATTTTGTAATAAAATTACGTAATTCCGTTACATGTAACTAGTTACTCCCCAACACTGCCTGAGATACCACTGGATAGTTCCAAGTTATATAAGTGATGTTAAAAATACCTGTAGGCTAAAGTCATGGAAATTCATTGGTCAAAAAGTGTTAAAACTCTGAATCACGTATATGAGCATTTGGGTCTAAAAATTAACGAAATTGTTTTTAAATAAAAAAAAACAGCAAAGGGACTTCTAGATCTTTTGTTGTTTAAAATTACCTGTTGAAACTATAATTAGTTTGAAATTATGGTTAAATAGGTTATAAGTAAATAACAAAGTTTCTTACCCACCACTGTCATCAAATAAATAAATTAAACCAAATGGCAAAGTGTTCAACGAGGTTATTAGTAACAATAAACTAGTGTTGAGTTTTGGCAGATGCTACAGTCTGATTACCACTGCAGCGTGACGCAAGAGGAAAGGTTAGCCGTGTAGTTAGTTACAGGTCTTGCTTTCCGGATGCACTCGGGTTTTTTCGGCCTTCTGCCTCCATTTTGCACCGACTCGGTGATTTCCGGGATTTCGTAGAACTGGGTTCGCTAAAGCCCACTGGGTTCACCTCTGGAAGAGTATCGCCCTCAAACACTGGGCAGCAATGTTAATAGCAACAAGACATCAGGTTTTGTGAATCTTTGCCTTTCGTGTTTTCGTTTCACGCTGTGAACTGTTGGGAATAATTTTACAGAGTTGGCAATAACCAGCCGTCAGTATGACAGCGGACCACTGAATAGTTACTTACTTAGCAGTTTTGTCGGACAGCGGATCATCGGCGAAAAAACAGCCGGTTACCGTTAAACGTTAATGTTGTTTGGGACAAGATCTCACATCGACCGACAGGTAAGCTTTGCTAACGTCTTAACAGCCGGAAGAGTAAGAAGTTATCAAGTTGACATATTTGTTATTTACCGTTCTTATGACGTTTTTAATAAATACACAAGTGACTTTGCGCAAAGTTATTGCACATATACTGTTTCACTGGGGTTGTTTTTATTAATCAACGAGTCGTTTAGACCGGTTTTGTGAACCGGTTCAGCCGATTCATTACAAAGATCCGACTCAAAAGAACAACTCGGTTATGAATCGCCATCATTTGTGTTGTTTACGACATCGTTAGTATTTCAGAAGTTTTGGTTTTACCTAATCCATACCTGTACGTGCTTCAGCCTGTGTCATATTTCACGGCTGTTCTGGATCTTGTATGGTATGACAGGTATGGTCACTTAGTCTGTGTGCTCTGTTCAAATACTTGTTGACTCAGTTAGGCATGATCATGTTAACCAACACATAGACGACAAGCTGGTTTGGCTTCTTCCACTGTTAATTTACAAATTTGTCTGACATGGCAGCAGTTTATGATACTGATCTTAAATATTATATGCTCCAGATATGGTATTATGCTTTTAGAGACGAAATCATTTTCTAAACAAGAGTATACCTTGTGAGGTCTTACAATTATTATTATTATTATGGAACAGTTTATTGAAGCTTTAGACAAAATATTAAACAAAAAAGTTTGCATATGTGTTTTACAGTATGTTTAGTATCATATCTGATATATCAAGCTTTTACGGCCATGTATCAGATATGATACATATTGGAGAATATGAAGTTTACACTTGATGAGGAAAACAGAGCAATTTTATTTAGAAGACCCAGACTGAGCAAAAATTTGGTGCAGTTGCTCATATTTATATTGTGATATTTAATTATTTCAGCAGACTACTTGCATAAAATGCATATAAATATCAGTCGTCACTCCATATCTCCTAAAAATATTTCTTATTAAGATGATATTTAAATGTTTCGCTTTATAATCAAAGCTCTGTAGTTTTAATTATGGGGGAAAAAACATGTAATACAATGTTATATTAATTATGATTTAGAGATGTACAAAGAAACTTTTCCTAAAAGCCTGATGTATCTTATATTTTAACCTGATTTTTCTAAAAAAATTATATATGGATAATCAAGCAAACTGAAGTTGCTTCAGTCTAGTAAGTGTTCATCTTGAAATATTACTAAGAAGAAAAGTTATTCTTATATTTTACTCTTATATATACTTTCTACTGAAAGGCTTTACTTACTAAAAAGTATAAACTATCAATCAGACAACAGAAGGCATGCGGAAGATAGTGTGCAACAGCATTTTCAGCAAAGTTTTGATCATGTGGGTAATGTAGACGGTTTAGAAATTCATATTTCAAATATGATACGGCAGGCTTTATATAGGGTTAAACACCTCTGGTCATGAGACATTTACAACTGCCAAGCAAAAATGCACATACGACATCAAGTCTGAACTTTCTTTACTCTTAACACCTGCGTAAAACACATCAACTACTTTTTTCCTAGACTTTTCAGAGCCAAAAGTACATTTTCTCACAAAATGTTATTTGACACCAGGCATTGTTTTGTGGTCTTGATGTGAATCTCGCATTCCAGATCAAATGTAGCCAGCTGTCAGTCTAAGTGCAGAAACTTTAAAGACTAAACTTCCTTAGATTTTTCACATGTGCTGTTAGTGCACCACAAACAGATTCTTGCAACAGTTGGGTGTAATAAACAAAGCCCTTGTCAGATATGGTAAGGCTGATTAGAGCAGAGATAGTTGCTTGCCTGTTTTGGCATGTTATGCAACGATGTGAGGAATGTCAGGTTTATTTTTATGCATCAAAAATGTTTTGTAGTGCATTCGTCAAGTTGTTCTAAATCTTTATGAATTTCTTTCTTCAGCTGAACACCACAGAAGATATTTTGAATAATGTTGATCAGAAATCAGCATTGTGGAAATCAATGCGGACCATCAACTATTTGGTTACCAGCATTCTTCAAAATTTCTTCCTTTATGTTCAGAATAAGAAAGAAACTCACCCAGACCTCCAGGAACAACTGGAGGCTGATTAAATTTCTTTTTTTCCATTGTGTTTCCACTGAGATTTGTTTGCCTCTAAAGGTCACCAAGTTTAAAAGTAGGTTGATGAGTTTGTATGACAGAGGCTAGTTTATTTCTTTATTGTAGTGTGTATGTGCTCACAATCACATCATTTGGGAATCAAACCATATGCAATATTTGTTTTGGAGGTTTGTGTGGTGCCTTTGTAGTTTTTTTTATTAGATATGTTCATAGACAAAGCCTTGATTAAATAGAGCAGCAACAGGCGTTTCGATTACAGCATATAATAGCTTGAATGTAATGAAGATGAGCCATTCAGGTCACAAGCATACAGGTTTTATACATGTTTTGCCGTGCTTCACCCATTTTCACGCTCTCTCAATTCCATTAGTTGTGTAGCGGCAGATCCTGCTTAGCGACATTCCAGTTAGTCCTGCTGGAGTTTTGTATCACTCCACTTCATCTGTGGACACGTGAGCGAGCACTTCTGCCTGAACTGGTAGGGAAACTTTTTGGAGTGTTTCATTGGACGCAAGGAAGTTTAACCTGTCAGTGGAGAAAAAAAAAAAAAAAAAGGAATAGGGGTTTGAATATTTTTGAAACGTTCTATAGTTAATTTGTGGAGCTGGCTGTCTGCTGTTGTGTAGTTCCTGGAAGAGTCAGGTGGTTTGGGAGGTACTGTGACGCTACATTGATGACGTTAATCACTAATATGTCACTGTGATGAGTCACTGTTTTTTTTTTAGCTACAACCATCTCTTGATTTGCCTGAAGCTGTGCATGGACATCTGATGGCTGTAATTCTTCCACCTTGCAGAGTTTTTGTGAGAACCTCAGACCAAGCGCTGAAGACTGAGGTGACTGTTGACGTCTTCCGAATTTATTAGGATGCCTATTCCTCCTCCTCCCCCTCCGCCTGGACCTCCACCACCCCCCACCTTTAGCCAGGTCAGTGTAAAGCAAGGAGCGGATAGCATGTGTCTTGTCTCATTGTAGCGATTTATTTTCCCTGTTGCTTCCTTAGTTCATGTTACATTTTTCCAACTCCCTTTTTTTTAATGACAAATTTAAAAAAAAAAAGAAAATTCTTTAGAAATTCTAGATTAAAGCACATGTGATCTTAAAAAACATTTTTTATATTCAAGTAGGTCTCATATAGCTTTGAAAACTTTTAATGTTTTTATATGTTTATACATTTTTATCAAATTCTATTTCTGAATTAATAATTCATTAGGTTTAATTAAGAAATATCATTATGTTTTATATATTTTTAAGGTAATTTTTGACCAAAAAAAAGTCAGTTATTAATTTATTTTACTTTATTTCCTAAAATATCATTCATATGATATTTGATATGATATTTGACAAAAAAAATAAATAAATAAATAAATATTAGGTTTTTAGAGTTTGGAGAGTGACACCACTTAAGGTTTAAATTGTTACTAAAAAAAGAGAGAAAAAAAAAAAGAATCTTATAGTTTAAGAGACTGATTTTGACACAGAGCCATGAGGGTCTGCAGAGGTCTGCAATTGTATGTAATAAATGTTTTTGTTTTTTTTTCCCTGCATGTTGGTTTCACCACATGACTTTTATTTAGTGGACAATTGTTTTTATATTATTGAGCATTAAAGCATTTGTTACTTTTTTTCAATAAATAATAAAAAAAGATTTTGTATTCTTGAAAAAGTTTTTCCATATAATTTTATCATGTTTTTAAAAATGTACTCAGTCGTTATGCCCCACAAAAAATATCAAAATGAAATTTTGATATTAGGAACAAATCTTTTCTTTGAAATTAGGAACAAATCTTTTCTTTGAATAGAAATTTAAGTCAATGAATTACAAATACAATTTAATGTATTTTTTTAAATAAATGAATAGATCAGGTTTTTTAACATACAAATGTGTTGACTTTTAGGCAAACACCACACCTCCAAAACTAAGTCGAGATGAAGCTAAAGGAAGAGGAGCTCTGCTGTCCGACATCTGCCAAGGCGCCAAACTGAAGAAGACCACTGTGATCAATGACAGAAGTGCACCTATCCTTGAAAGTAGGTCATCTGTAGTGCATTACAATGCTGAAAATACAATTAATGTTTAATGTGACCCAGCTAACCGTGCAGTGTTTTTTTTTATTTTTTGGCAGAGGCTGGAGGTCGAGGTGGAGGAAATGGAGGTGGAGGTGGAGGAGGTGGCGGAGGATTTGGAAGTGGTTCTGGGCCAATGTCTATGGGAGGGTTGTTCAGTGGAGGAGTGCCTAAACTACGACCAGTCGGAGGTATGTTTCCCTTTCACAATGAGTAGTGCAGTGTTATTAAAGCTGCACAATAAAAATGACTTTTTCACTTTTAAATATTATTTTTATTAGAGATGCACCGAAATTTCTGCTGCCAAAAATGATCGGCCAAATATGGCATTTTTGGGTTTTGGCTGAAAGAAAAACAGCCGAAAATATGTTATATAAGTAAACAAACAAAAAAATTCGGTTAAATCTGATTCTGTTGCATAGAACTGAATAAAAGTAATATATTGATATTTAATATTAATATATATGTTCTGTCCAATTTTATTGTTTTACTTTCAATAAAAGTGTGGTTATTTTGTTGCCTTGTATTGGCTCAGTGGTTAACCAGAAAAATTAAAAATGGCACGTCATGCCAAAAGGGATGCCGACCCCTGCTCTAGAATGATTAATTCTTTCCAAATATGAAGTCAGCTGGCCAAAATATATGTTTTCATATCGCAGAATATATTGCAGGGAAAAAAATATTGCAATGTCACTTTTCTCCCAATATCCTGCAGCCCTAATTATTATCTCAAACTTGTTTCATTACTGTGTCCACACAGACAGCTCTGTAGGACGCTCAGCGCTGCGGCCGCCTGGGTCTCGCCCTGCAGTCCCTCGTGCCGCGAGTCATTCTGAACCGGACGGCTCCGGTCGTGGTGATGGAGGCCGCTCCTCACCTCCAGAACAGCCACGAAATCATCGTCCCTCCGTGCCAGACATCTCCAAACCATCTCCTTCCAGCAGCTCCTCAAAACCCAGCAGCTCCGCTCCGCCTCCACCCCCGCCATTCAATCGCGGTGGCAACCGCGGACCCTCCTCAGCCCAACTGGGTTCTGGGGCACACAGTCGTGAGAAACCCCTTCCACCACCGCCTGCAAGCAAGGGGCCTCCACCGCCGCCATCTTCATCTCGGGATGGGCATCCTAGACATCCCCCTCTTTCATCTCGCTCCGCTTCATCCTCTTCCCCTTCCTCAAATGCACCTCCACCTCCTCCTCCTTATCGTCAGCCGACTGGTGCTGCAAATGGTGACCCGGCCCCTGAGTTGCCACAGAGGCGAAACTCACTGAACAAGAGAAGCCATGGCAATGCTAACGTCCGTAGCCAGGCTCCTCCTCCACCCCCTGCCCAGCAGAACAGACGACCCCCGCCACCATCACGCGATCCAGGGATGCGCAGCACAGGTAAAATACAAGCTGAAAATTCTCTCACTATAGACCTTGGTCAATTTCTGACAGGCATTAAACAAGGCTGTGAGGCTAGAAGTACAGTGCGATCAATTGATCGTACTGCTGTTTACCAACATACCAATTATTCAGTTGACCATAAAAGCTTTCAGTAGACAAAAGTTGTGAGTTGTGAAAATGACATTATCTAGGACTGTTATACAGTGCATGTTAAGACTGTAAAGGTCCTTGCACACTGAGTCTGAAACTTTCGTCAAAAATTTTCACACATTAAAATATAAATACGACCTTACGTTGTGTCAATTACGTTTACACACTTCAGGATGTCAGTGGCTCGGTTTGATGCTTTGCTAGCGATACTGGAGCCACATATTAAAAAGAAGACCACCGATTTCCGTGAACTCGGTGTGCAAGGACCTTAAGTCTATCTGTCACAGCCTCAATTTCATCTACATTAAATTCAGCATGGCATCTAACCTGACTAAAGTCTATAGAATGCATTAGTGCCTGCACACTTCTTCAACGGCTTTGTTTCCTCAAGTATTTTTACCATAAGGTTTTTAAATTGTTCGTTAAAGAGTTATAAACCACAAACCAAACCAACCAGCTACAAGGTGAATCACATCAAAAGTATTTGAAAATTTGACAAAAAGGCTGTGTACTTAAAGGCTTTAAGAAGGAAAAGAATGACAAATATTTTTGAAGCATTGCCAATGACAGTCAAAATTGAAACAATAAATAAATGTAAAACTATTGATTTAAAGATGTTTATTTATATACAATATATTTTACATTTATTGCAATAGATGCATATATATGCATGTCTTGCAAAAAAAAGAAAAAAAAATGCTTTTTTGATGTGTTTTGACTTTCAGCATCTGTTTCATGCACACAACATAGATAATCTACAACTTCACAGTGACCAAAAATGATGCTACAGTAGCATTACGTAAAATTGGTTGGGCAGAAATATCAAGAGGCGGATTGTGGCCGAACTTTACTATGACTGGTTTATTTTTATCGCCTGACAACATGACACCCTGAACAGTAAATAGAATTAAATTACCCAATTACCAAAATGTAATTACTTAACAAATAGGTTTTAAATGGAAAAAAGAGTAAACAATGACAATTTTTTTTGTGAACTGTTCCTTTAAATCAAGAGTTTTCTAGAAAACAGTAAATGTAGATCACATTTAAAATAAGGTGTTCATTCAGCTCCTCAGGTTCCTCCTTCTGCAATTCGTAACGGGGTTCGGGAAACACCACCCCCTCCACCTCCTTATCGTGGCGGGCCACAAACGTCTTCTGAACCCCCTAGTCGAGGGAAGCCCCCTCCTCTGTCCTCTGCTGGACGTCAGCATTCAGGACATGCACCTCCTCCTCCTCCTCCACCTCTCCGCAATGGACATATGTCATCTGCCTCCAGGTCTTTTGCTGGTGAGTTCCATCAGATGATGCAATCTTTTTTGGAACATCAGTTCAGTTCATTTTCTTAGTTGCTAATTTGTTTGTTTGTGGGAAGTTTCCGTAGATCAGAACTTTGATTTCTGAAGTGGATCTGTAGTCTACTGTGCGTCAGCAAATGAAAATAACCCTGAAGTCAAATGAGCTCTCAGTAATTCAAATGCGGCCCACTTATTTCCTCATTACACCCGTCAACAAAGCCTTCTCAGAACGCAAAGATGTAATGCCAGATATGTAGTTCTGAAAAATAAGATCATCATTTTACTCGTGACCTGGTAGTGATCATTAATTTACAAAAAAATTATTATTATTTTTTTTTATGTATTTCACACTGGTTTCTTAAACTCCTGGAGATTTGTGAGGGAATTGCAGAGGGTTCATGAGTTATAAAATCATAAATATGTCAAATTAAAATAAATAGAGCTGCAAAATTGAAAACATGATATTGTTTAATATGATTATCAAATCACAAATGGCTGTAATTTAGTCTGTTGCATTTCTGAGTTTAATTACATATGAGCAGCTCATGATCCAGTGTTTTCAGTGTCTCATGTGGCTCAGTTCACACTAAATGCTGCTCCGTACAAACTCCATCTCTGAATGTTGCTTATAACGTGCATTTAGGAAATTGAAATTGGAATATATGACAAAATAATTACAAAATATTTTTTGACCAAATCGTGCAGGCTTATACTGTAAATAATTTTAAAATAAAAAACATCAAAATAAATTTATTTTTTGTTTACCTGCATGCCATGTGACAATTAAGTAACATCAGAAATCCATGAACATGCAAATGTGTTGGTAAATTACTGACATATTAACTTAAAAAACCCCAGAAAATATTTTGTTAGAGGCATTCAGTTGGGAAAAAAGCTTGGGAATCTGTGTGCTGGAGATGGTAGCTAAAAAAATATCAGCCTTTTGATGATATTCTGTAGTTCAGTATTTAAAAGGTTGGATTTATTTTTCCATCAGAAGAATTGTCATTTTGACCAAACAGCTACTGTGGTCACTTAGTTTAAAAATGTTCAGTTCAATAAGTAAAACACAGGGGAAAAAATCGCCAGCACAGGATTCTTCTCTTGTAAGTCGCTTTGGATAAAAGTGTCTGCTAAATGATAAATGTAAATGTAAAAAAAATCTTGCTCAAGGAAATCAAGTTATGTTTACCATACTATTTCACTATAAACACTAAAATCACTTTTATTAATATGCACCAGTATATTTGCCTAAATATTTTTTTTATCTAACATTTTAATATGTAAAAAAAAAAAAAAAAAAAAAAAAAGTCACAAGGGGACTTCGGTAAATATTTGTGAGTGATGAGACTAGTCATTGAATTGGCGTTTGAACTGACTTAATGGAACAATTCATGTGTGTGAATCTATTTAAACCAGGGATGTTCAACCCTGCTCCTGGAGAGTCTAATGACAGGATTATGAAACTAAACAAGCACATTAAAATCAACTATAGTATTCACAATAGGCCTAAGGAAGTCTCTTACACTCACCAAGGCTGCATTAAAAACCGCAATTCTGAAATATTATTACAATTAAAAATTACTGTTTTCCATTTTAATAAATTTTAAAAATCAATTTATTCATGTGATGCAAAGCTGAATTTTCATTACTCCAGTCTTCAGTGTTACATGATCTTTAAGAAATCATTATAATATGCGGATCAAGAAACATTTCTTATTATTATCAATGTTGAAAACAGTTTTTGGTGTTTTACATTGTTAACAGGATTCTCTGATGATTTTTAATTTTAAAAGAACAGCATTTTTTTGTAACAAACTGTCACTTTTGATCAACTGATGAATACGAGTAATTAATTTCTTTCCTTTACTTACCCCAAACTTTTAAATGTCTGTTTATCAGTTTCCACAAAATATAAGCAGGTTTCTGTTTTTAATAATAAATACTGTTTATAATAAATACTATTTTTGAATAATAAATTACATTTTAAAATGTATTTAAATAAAAAAGTTATTTTAAATTACAATTACATTTTTTTTAACAAATAAATGTAGCCTTTGAGACTTTTTTTATTGTACATTGTGAATATTGAATGTATGTATTGCTTAGAATTTTTAATGAAGCTTTAATCTGCAAAAGACTGTGTTTTCAAATAATCACAAGTTTCATATGAAGAACTAGCAAAAACATTTATGAAAAATTCTTCTAACAGCCACATACTAAATTAAATTAATGTTCTCATCTTGACATGGCAGTTAAACATCAGCATATGCAAAGCTACTTGTCCACTAGGTAGTGCATTAAATAGATTTGTCATTGATAAATGTTTTCTATTTATAAAATGTTTTATGTCTCTTCTCAGATGATTTTGAGTCCAAGTACACCTTCCATCCTATAGAGGACCTTCCCCCACCTGAAGAATACAGACCCTTCCAGAAGGTCTATCCCAGCCAAAACAACAAGGGTAAAGGCCTTACTTTTAACTCTGACCTATTATTTATCCAGAGAGTTAAACACATTTCTTGTCTTCTTTATCTCTCTCCAGCTTTAGTGAGAGGTGCTCCTCCACTGCCTCCTGTTGGAGGGAAATGAACACTGTTCAGGGAAGAGAAGGACCAAGAAGAGATGACACATAAACACATGCACACACAGATACGTACATGCATATACAGTATATATTTATGTGTTTGCCACACAAACACCTACACATCGAATAACATGATATCTTTATTAGGGCAACACTATAAACATGATCTCTGATCCAAACCACTCCAGAATGCTGTACCTCTAGACCTGAAAACACTGTGCAATATTCCCGTGCTGCCTAGAAATGCACCTTTTAATATAGTGTCAGATGACAGCGGCACAGCAGTGCGAGAACAGACAATTCCAGTTCACATGAAGCTAGATGTGTACATTCCACCTGTTTCTTACAGCAACCAAAGTTTTTTTATTCAATGAGAAAATGTGTAGCACTTGTGGATTACTGATGACTATGCATATCAGACACAAAGTCTGTATTTCTCTGGACAATCATGTCATTGTATGTATTTTTATTCTTGTTTTTCTTTCAAATCAGGAATGAGTTAAATTCTGAAAGTGTTTGCTCACACTACAAAGGCCACGAAACGGCCTCATTGCTTGTTCATTCCACAATTATGTTTTGCTCGTCACACTACAGAGTCAAAAACCACGACAGCCAATACGGTCACATAGAGCTGATTTAAAAAAAAATAATAATACTAATTCTTCAGCTCCATGTTGAATTTAAACTAGATTTTTACTGACCAAATATACACCGAGTGCCATGGAAGACTTGGTCTTGTTGGAGATCTGTTTTTTGAAACAGTGTACAGTGCCATCTTCTGGCTCATCTGCACCCTTTCTCCTCCAGGGTACCATTGTTTCTGGGTCGTTTATACATTGCTTTTCATCATTAGTGTTTTAAACCTAAACTGAATTTCAGGAAACAAATTTTAATAGATTTTGTACAAAACACTACAGGTTTTCTAATGGGCATATTTTAATTCTGTGACATTGTATTATATGTTATAAAGTGACCAAGTATGTTAATAATGTTCAGGCACTTCTGGCCATTAAATATAGAAGCTATTAATTGGGATTTGGTGACCAACCATTCTGACTTGTAAATGTCATTTTATCTGTTTCTGAATGTGTTAAAATATGTGTCAACATAATTCTGAAATAAAAGGTGGAATGGGAACTAAATCATGTGCTTATTTACGATAATGGTATAATATAAATGTGTCAATCTTTGTTAATACACTTTGCTTTATAATAGGTCTTTCACATTTACACAAAATATTTAGCCACTCCATGCGATTCAGGTATAACACTATCATACTGATGATGCACACACACACACACACACACAAAACAACTCAGGGTTATTGTCTACTTAGATTAATCTTGGAAGAAATTTGACTTCAGATTTCTTCTGTCACAAAAGACAGCATAAGAAAACAAATGGATGAAAATAAAAACTAAATCATGAAAAGGGACCTTCTTGCCACCATTTTTAATCATTTTTAAACACCCTTCATGTAAAATATGAAACAAGATATCCTGGAAGTGTATGTATTTTGACAGCTCAGTTGAATAATTTAATAACAGCCAAATCAAACGGAATCAGTCAAAAAGTTTCAGATGATTACATAATTATACAGGGCCATATTCTTAAAAGAAAGGAATTGTCATTGATAATAGCAATAGTCTATGAATTCAAATTGAATTACACTTAGCTTGTATATAGTTTATGATGAATAATTAGGAAATGTGTAATTATTGAATAAAAATTCATTTTAATGGTGAGGAAGAAATTTTATCCCAAGGGTCTCAAAATAAATAAAAACAAGCATTTTTTTTTTTTTTTTTTGCCAGAAAATTTATGAATCGAGTCCACAAATCTCCCATTAACAAATACAGAAACTTCTATTATCCAACTTAAAATAAATTCACAGACCACTAAAAAATTAGAGATCATTTAATCTCTAAATTATTCTGTTGAATAATAAATTGTACTCAAATGAAATGACAATATAAGATAATATCATGCATGAATGACATACTTTATTTAGAAACAATCAAATTTCAAAATATAACACTATTTTCTATTTTTACTGAAATATATATTCATCTATAAATATAACCATCCTCGACCCAGTTGATGGAACTGTTGTCACAGAAACGAAGACAGCCACAGTTTATCCTATAAATTTAAGAGGAGATTAAGCAATAAAAAAATAAACAGAAAATAATTTGATTGTTTTATGTAGTTGTTGATTTTAGATACTTTGTCCCAGAAGAACTGCAAGCCTGTTCTCTGAAGGGTCAACAGTTGTTTACAAAATGTTCATGCCACACACCACTTTATTTGCCATATATTCTTCATATTAGTATGGTACATTTGAACTCCAGAGTGAACAACAACACTATTATGGCACGTTGGAGTTCATGCATTTTAAAAATACAATGCAGTAACTGAACGCATACAGTGAGGATTTGGTTGTTGTTGTTTTTTTACCTAACTACTCTAATAAGAAACATGTATAACATTAAGGCCGTTTTAGGTGAGTCAACACGATAAAAACAATACAAAAATGGCCATAAAAGACCAAAATCGTTCGATAAATAAGTACTAATACTAATAGTATGTCATAATCAGGAAATCTAGAAACCAAAGTATAATCGAATTCAGAATATTACAGCATTTGTGTCTTTTGAGTGTGTGCGAGGCAGAAATAACCCTGACGATATGAAAACCTGTTCTACACCAGGAAGATTAAAATAACATTTTCAAGAGTGGATACTGATGGTAGAATACTTGCCTTCAATTTATGCAACAAAGCTGCAGTTAAGTGGGAAAAAGTTCATAGCTCAATATTTCCCGGGAAATTCTTTCCGCCAAAATACCAACAAAGAATTACCCGCCTTTACAGTCAAGCCAATGGGGGAAGGGACTAAGAATCCTATTGGTTCCTTAAAACCAAAAGGAAATCCGACAGCCAATGAAATGCGTTGTCATGAGAAGCACGTCACACGCCAGCGCGTCAGCTGTTTAGAGGAGGACTTTGCAAGCACATTTGGCGCTAGTTTGACGGCGGGGAAGTTAGTGTTGAGAGGAGCGGACTCAGAGAGATCTTGTGATAATTACATCGATTGTCAACACAAATTCAGCTTTAATCAGGTAAGACGTTAAATATATTCACTCTATCGTTTTTAAAAGATTGTTGTGTGGTGTTTTTATAAAATAAAATTAGTTTTATTCAGTGGTGTTATGCGCGTGAGCAAACAGCTTGGCGCCAAATGACCCCACAGCAGGAACTGCTGTTCACTTTTAATTTAACGTTACAGTATTTGTTAAACATTCCCAAGTGTTTCTGCAACAAATAAAAACGTTTATTTGTTAATGTACTTATTTTTGAAGCGCGGTCGTGAAATAAAACCAACAGGAAACATTAACAAAATAAGCAATACCAAAGTAGGTTCAGACCGCCAAATGGAGAGGAATGCATAGCTTCTCATCTTTTATCTGTGTATTTCTGCACAAAATGTTAAGTCTTTGTTGTCAGACTTGCACTACAACCAACCCCCAACAGGGTTTAAGCTAGTATGGCTTTGTTAATGACTCACACCTCCGTGTCTACAGAAAAAAACTACACTTACTTGCTAAATTCTTGATGGGTTATCTCAGTTTGCTCCTCAAGCTAAAGTTTTGTTGCTACAGATATAATTAAATCACATAAGTAGGTCTGACACAGAATATATTGCAAACTAATTGTGCATTTGAGATCATTGGCTTACTGTAAACTAAATCATCACTGTGCTTTTCCTTTCAGATCTGCTTCCTGGTTTAAACTAAAAATGCCCAGCACTCGCTCACAGAATCAGCCCACCCTTCAGTTCCCCCGAAGAAAGTCTTCTAGATTGGGTTCTCGACCTAAAAGCTCCTCTGAGAATGCAGTGGACGTCCTGGCCACCCCTCTGTCCCCTAGAAAGTCAAATGTGCGAGATTCGCTCGGCGTCTGTCTGTCTCCCAGGAATTCGGTGTTGAAAAACACCTCTATGTCTGAGAGGCTGCCCTTGAGCCCCCGCAAACGTACAGGTGTGTAACTCACCACCTTTAATAAACAGCCATCTGGGCTGCTGTGCTTATGGTAATGTGGCATGGTTTGAATCTTTTATTTACGATGCTCTTGGTTTTTCAGGTGACGAGAATGGCTGTAACCTCCCGGCCTCTGTGCTTGGCTCTCCTCCTAAGCAGCGCTGCGCTCCCCTGTGCGCTCCTCTGTGCTCCCCTCGTAAACTGTCCTTCAGTGAGAACACGCCAGTCTTCTCCTCACCTCCACGTTCAGCCCAGTCCTCACCCAAAATTCCCCTGTCTCCTATTTCACGTCCATCACCAAAGCGGCTGCAAGAGACCCCCTGCACAAACCTGATTCCCCGCACAGAGGGAAAGCTCCCTGTTATGCGACTCTTTCCTGTAAAAAGTATGTTTTGTTCAGTGTCTGTTAGCTAATTTGCTTAAATGTATTAAAATCGGTGTCACATATTGATCAACTTTTGATATTTAATAAATAATCTGTATTGTGGCCCTGTTTTTCTGCAGAATCAGGTTATCAGAGTGTAAAGCAGGCTCTTCACACTGCAGTACCCGAACGTCTTCTCTCTCGTGAGGCAGAGAGAGCTGCCATCGTCTCCTTCCTGGAGAACCATGTGGCGGGGGAAAAACCCTCCAGCCTCTATATTTCTGGCGCTCCCGGCACAGGCAAGACCGCCTGTCTGAACTGTGTCCTCCAGGAACAAAAGGTGAGCTCGAGAAAATACGGCGGTCAGAAAATCTAAAATCAAACAGTGCTACTTTAAAATGCACTACAATTTAAAAGTTTGGGGTCAAGAAAGATCCATTAAATTGATCAGAATTCATGTTTATAATGTAACAAATCATCCATTTTAATTAAATACGGCTCTGTTTTTTTTTTTTTTTTTTTTTTTTATTATAACACATTTTAAAAGATAACTTTACAATCAAACCCAAGATCTGCTCAGAATCATAAGAAAAAATGGTAAATAAAAATAAATCTATAAAATTACATAAATAGAAACTACAGGTGCATCTCAATAAATTAGAATGTCGTGGAAAAGTTAATTTCAGTAATTCAACTCAAATTGTAAAACTTGTGTATTAAATAAATTCAGTGCACACAGACTGAAGTAGTTTAAGTCTTTGGTTCTTTTAATTGTGATGATTTTGGCTCACATTTAACAAAAACCCACCAATTCACTATCTCAACAAATTAGAATACTTCATAAGACCAATTAAAAAAACATTTTTAGTGAATTGTTGGCCTTCTGGAAAGTATGTTCATTTAATGTATATGTACTCAATACTTGGTAGGGGCTACTTTTGCTTTAATTACTGCCTCAATTCGGCGTGGCATGGAGGTGATCAGTTTGTGGCACTGCTGAGGTGGTATGGAAGCCCAGTTTTCTTTGACAGTGGCCTTCAGCTCATCTGCAGTTTTTGGTCTCTTGTTTTTCATTTTCCTCTTGACAATACCCCATAGATTCTCTATGGGGTTCAGGTCTGGTGAGTTTGCTGGCCAGTCAAGCACACCAACACCACGGTCATTTAACCAACTTTTGGTGCTTTTGGCAGTGTGGGCAGGTGCCAAATCCTGCTGGAAAATGAAATCAGCATCTTTAAAAAGCTGGTCAGCAGAAGGAAGCATGAAGTGCTCCCAAAATTTCTTGGTAAACGGGTGCAGTGACTTTGATTTTCAAAAAACAATGGACCAACACCAGCAGATGACATTGCTCCCCAAATCATCACAGACTGTGGAAACTTAACACTGGACTTCAAGCAACTTGGGCTAAGAGTTTCTCCACCCTTCCTCCAGACTCTAGGACCTTGGTTTCCAAATGAAATACAAAAATTGCTCTCATCTGAAAAGAGGACTTTGGACCACTGGGCAACAGTCCAGTTCTTCTTCTCCTTAGCCCAGGTAAGACACCTCTGACGTTGTCTGTGGTTCAGGAGTGGCTTAACAAGAGGAATACGACAACTGTAGCCAAATTCCTTGACACGTCTGTGTGTGGTGGCTCTTGATGCCTTGACCCCAGCCTCAGTCCATTCCTTGTGAAGTTCACCCAAATTCTTGAATCAATTTTGCTTGACAATCCTCATAAGGCTGCGGTTCTCTCGGTTGGTTGTGCATCTTTTTCTTCCACACTTTTTCCTTCCACTCAACTTTCTGTTAACATGCTTGGATACAGCACTCTGTGAACAGCCAGCTTCTTTGGCAATGAATGTTTGTGGCTTACCCTCCTTGTAAAGGGTGTCAATGATTGTCTTCTGGACAACTGTCAGATCAGCAGTCTTCCCCATGATTGTGTAGCCTAGTGAACCAAACTGAGAGACCATTTTGAAGGCTCAGGAAACCTTTGCAGGTGTTTTGAGTTGATTAGCTGATTGGCATGTCACCATATTCTAATTTGTTGAGATAGTGAATTGGTGGGTTTTTGTTAAATGTGAGCCAAAACCATCACAATTAAAAGAACCAAAGACTTAAACTACTTCAGTCTGTGTGCACTGAATTTATTTAATACATGAGTTTCACAATTTGAGTTGAATTACTGAAATAAATGAACTTTTCCACAATATTCTAATTTATTGAGATGCACCTGTATGTGAAAATTCAGCTTTGCATCACAGGAATAATTGCATTTTGAAGTTATTTTAAATTGTAATTTCACAATATTAATTTTACTGTATTTATAACCAAATAAATGCAGCATTCGCAAACATAAGAGACTTGTTTCAGAAAACTTTTGAATGGTAGTGTACATTAGCCTTTACTTTTAAAAATCTGGCATGAATTTAAAATGAAAATACATTAAAAAAAAACAACTGTGCTTATGGGCATCTGTCTTCTCTTGTTTCCAGGCTCTGTTGAAAGGTGTTCAGACTGTGGTCATCAACTGTATGAATCTGCGTAGCTCACATGCCATCTTTCCATTGCTGGGAGAGAGACTGGGGGTTCCAAAGGGCAACAGTGAGGCTCGGCTGGAGAAACTTCTGACCAGCTCTGGGCCCACTGTGTAAGTCAGCTCGTGCTAATTTGCATGAACCATTTCAGGTTTTTATCTCATAATGTATGGTGACCGAGGTCAGTTTTTGTATTCTGAGTCAAACAGGCTTAGTTCATTTGATTAATTCTTACTGTGATGTTTTTGTGTGCAACAGCCTGTTGGTTCTTGATGAGATGGACCAGTTGGACAGCAAGTCTCAGGAGGTTCTCTACACGATCTTTGAGTGGCCTTACCTACCCAACTCTCGTGTGTGTCTCATTGGTAAGATATTTGTGTGTTTATCTCCCCAAAATTGTGGACTCAGTTTCTGTTAACAATTCTATGCAAAGAGAATTGCTTTGAATGTCTGCTTAGCGGTGAACTTTGACCCTTTAGGTATAGCCAACGCATTGGACCTGACAGACCGTATTCTGCCCAGACTGCAGGCCAAACCGCACTGCCGACCCAAACTGCTCAACTTTCCTCCCTACAGTCGTGAGGAGCTTAATGCAATTGTCCAAGACCGGCTCACACAAGTATGCCTACTTGCATTTTCCTTTTATTTGTACTTCTCACGTTCTGAGGTAATAATACACTTGCGTATTCGTGTGTGTTCAGGTATCAGGTGAGGGTGTTTTGGACGCAGCGGCAGTTCAGTTCTGTGCCAGAAAAGTTTCAGCTGTGTCAGGAGACGCCCGCAAAGCGCTGGACATATGCAGGTAAGAGAACCAGTTTAAACTGCTAAAACAAGGGTGTGACTATTAGCTTTGTGAGGTTCTCACACATTTATGTGTCTGTCAATCAGGAGGGCTGTAGAGATTGTGGAAGCAGCTGACAGGTCTAAAACAGCATCCGAACCTGCTGCCAGCCCTAAAGGTAGGAATTACTGTACCATATTTTCCAGAAAATGAGTCAGAATTGCATTGAGAGGTAAATAAGTTGTATAGCTGCACGTCATTTAATATTATAATCAGGGTTTCTGCAGGTCTTAAAGGTCCTGCAAAATATCCTGTTGTGGGTAACCCTGTATTCAAATACAGGGTTACAATTACCAATTAAGCATTATTTAGAGAGCGAAAGAAATGAGGGATTTGTCTCTACTTTCTTGTTGCAGTGTCGCGGGTGAGTGTTCCTCAGGTGGCGCGGGTTTTATCGGAGGTGTATGGTGACCGTATGGCATCCAGAAGCGGGGATGGCGAGAGCTTTCCTTTGCAGCAGAAGCTTCTGGTCTGCTGTCTGCTTCTTATTATCCGTAATGGCAAGAGCAAAGAGGTCCAATTGGGCAAGGTGAGTCGAAATTTTATCGTCTCATGTTTTTAACATAAATTGTTTCTAAACTCTGTAACTTAAGTGTTCCCAAATTTGTTAAGGAAGAAGTGCGAATTCTTTCTGGGACTGATAACCCTATTTGTGTTTCCTCAGCTGTGTGAAGTGTACAGTAAGCTGTGCAAGCAGAGGCAGGTGGGAGGTGTTGGACAGACCGAGTGTCTGTCTCTCTGCAGTCTGCTGGAGAGCAGAGGAATCTTCACACTCAAAAAGGCCAAGGAGGCTCGACTGACTAAAGTAAGAGCAGTTATGAATTATCAGTAGAATAATAGAAAGTGTAATATACTCAGGCCTTCATTTTTATGGAATAAAAATGATCAGCTTATTACAGCTTAATGAGGGGTCTAAAATTCATTATTACAGCTTAATGAGGGGTCTAAAATTCAATATTGTTTTTTTTGTTAGATCTCCCTGAAGATTGAAGAGCGAGACGTGGAGAATGCTTTGAAGGATCGAACTCTCCTTGGTAGCATATTAGCGGCTGGTCTGCCTTAAATTACATGAGATTTTAACTTTTTTTTATATTTTTTTTATTAATTTTACTTTTTTCCTCTTGTCAATATTTTATTGCTTTGATGTGAAATTCTTGTTTAAAATGAGATGTGATATTTCAAAAAGTGATGATTTGATCCAAAAGGGTTGATTTCTCCATTATGTTTGTGTCAAACATTTTCCTGCCTTTTAAGTGTAGGGTTGTCTTTTTTTTTCTTTTTTTTTAATGTTTTCTTAAATAGGCATGAATTCTTCCTTGTTTCGAAACAGAAGACACTGCCTTCTATTTTATTTTGTACATTAGCTTTGTGATGGTTTTGGGGGATGTACACTTTTAATAAAGCAGAATGTACACAAGTTTGCTTCTGAGTTACTTATTTAATTAATACTTATAAATATTTTTCAAATACGGCACACTTTAAAACAAGCCAGTCATATAGAAGTTTTGATGCAAATGTCCTATAGTCTGCCAGCCTCTGTATGTTGGTGTAGTTTGATGTGTAAAAAAATAATTCTTCTAAAAGTTACTATTGAAAATTTTACCTGTCTGTTGACCAATAATATGTTGGCTTTATATCTTTATGGAAAGCTGGACACAAACCAAAAGCTTCAAGCCAAAAATAAAGGCCATCCTGAATGTAGATGGGTTGGTTTCTTCTTAGGAAAAGATTTGGAGAAATCTGGCATTACATCACTTGCTCAACAGTGGATCCTATGCAGTGAATGGGCGCCGTCAGAATCAAAGTCCAAACAGCTGATTAAAAAACAATAATCGAAAAGTAATCCACACCACTCCATCAGTTAACATCTTAAGTAGAAAGCTGTGTTTGTAATGAATGAATCCATCAAAACATTTTAATTTTAAACCATCACTTCTGGCCGAAACACATTTCCACCAGTGAAAAAGTCCATCCCCTGTTGTCTTCTAACATCAAAATCCTCCCACATTGTTTAGAACCGTTCTAGACTGGTTTCATTTGTAAACAGCACTTGATTAGTGCATATTTCTCTCCTGATTCAGACAGGATGACTTTTCACTTAATCACTGTTAATTGATGGACTGGAGTGGTGTGGATTATTGTGGTTTTTATCAGCTGTTTGAACTCTCATTCTGACGGCACCCTTTCATTGCAGTGGATCCATTGGTGAGCAAGTGATGTAATGCAAAAAAAATTTTTTCCCAAATCGGTTCCAACAAAGTAATTTTTAATTTTTAGGTTAACTATTTCTTTAGCAATTTTTTTCTTTAACCAAATGAAGAAAAATGACTCTGAAAACCATTTCAACACCCCAGTACTTGTCAAAATGAAGCTCATCACAAAGCATTAGTTAACATGATTTTATTTAGTTTTTTTGGACAAAGTGTGAAGTAAAAATGCTACAAAGAATCCCTTTGTCTGTTCTTCTTGCCTCCTAAGAGGAGTTAGTATCTGAACAAATGTAAAGCTAGTTTTTATAACTCTTAAGGTTTAATTGTTTGGTTAAACATTAGTCCCTTTCAATCAGCACAGCATTTATCACGCAAATAAAAAAAAAAAAATCTCCATACACATTGCAATGCAAAACAAACAATATCAGTATTTCCTTGTCAATACATTAAGACGATTTTAGCAAAACAAATATACGGAGTGAAAAAAACAAGTGGGAAAAAGTTGACATGTAAAAACTCCAGTATTTGACAGTCTCAGCAAGGGAAGAAATACGGAGATGCACTGTTTTGAGTTGTAAGCGCTGTAGGAAATCAACATTCCAGACATTTCTGTTCACTAAAGCTGATCAGCTCTGACTAAAACCACCGTGAACGAAGATATCAAGCTGACCTCGGGTCAGTTATTGTGAGATCACAAGTCTAAATCATTGATCGCATTTTCCGAAATCTTAAAACTATAAAAAGCAACGTGATTATCATTATAAAATATTATAATAAAATCTCTTTGGCATAGTTAACCAGTCCTCTTACCAACAATGTATTAATGCACCCATAAGAAACACTAAAATATAACATTTTCTACAAAAAGATATGTAAATTGCATCATGCTGTCATCTTTTTGTAAAGGCAGGTTAAAGTTGTGCTCGATTCTGCCTCTCTCAGCACAGTGAGAATTGCATATATTACAGCAGTGTCAGTGTGTTTACTGAGAAATGGACCACAGGCGCCCAGCGATGGAAAAAAGAAAGAAAAAAAAAAAACTCTACTAGGAGCTTCTCTCTTGTATTTTTCATAACCCTCTTTCAGTGGCATCATCAGGCTGTAAAATAAACACAAAACACTTTAATTTAATGCAGACTTCAGCACATACACTCAATTCTATTTGAGTATTTGAATGACAGCTAGTGCATTCGAGTAGCACTAACCTGTTAGTAATCAGGGTAGCCTCTGGCCATGGAGTTGTAATCCATGCCTGGCACAAAATCCTCTGCCATTTCTGGATGTAGTGGCATACCGTCCATATGCATGCCATCACTGTATCCATGATATCCTGCGGGGCCGTAGCCATCGAGCTCTGTACAAGACAACACTGCAAAAAGTTAGCTATCTGCATAACGTTATGGTCTCTGCAGACCATATAGTCGTTAGAGACATAACTGCCAGTCATGGAGATAATTAGCTGCCAAATCATGGTGAGAGAGAGAGACAATTGACTAACCATCCTCTGGAAGGCCAGGTTCCATCATGGTGTTGTGTGCCTACAATGCAAGGAAAGGAAATTGTCAAAAAACCTGCGCTCTGTGTACATATTTATATTATTAATGATCTCATTTATTGGGATTTATGTCAACGTAATGTTACTGTAATGTAAGACTGCCAACTTTAATGTCAGATTTATATACAATATGAAATCAAACATGACATTTTCTGATTTCATGGCCAATGGATAATACCAATGGCCAATGTATAGTACCTAAACCAAATAAAATGAGCCTAAAATGCTAAATAATAAGCCTAGGGACAGTAAAGATCCATTTCTAAAAGCACAATCGTAAATTAACATTTGAAAAGTAAAAAAAAATTACAATTAAAACTTGTTTGAAGTACTTGTTAAATAGTTTTATTTATCATATGTTCTCATTTCTGTAAAGTCATCATTTTATTATATAATACTGTTTGCCATTTACAATGTTTACTGATTTACTATTTTTTTAATAGTGTGATTTTTGGTGAATAGCATGAACCCAGTTAGGGTTTACATTACGATAATAGTATATTGAACCAACAACAATTAAAAAAAACGAAAGCAAGCAAAAATCAATTGTACCCATTTTTTAATTCATAGATAATAACAAATTTCAATTATATTTTGACCACTGAACTACGAAATGTCCCCAGTTTCCCTTATTAAAAAAACCTTACCATAAAGACCACTTTTCAAGGCCAAATACGATCAAATAATGTCTAAATTTGTTTTTATTGTTAAACACACTCTGAAATATGTCACATTATGGAGGTAAAATTATTTGCAAATGCAATATCATGTGATGTGTTCAAAAAAACGCACTAAATAACCTCCACACCACCAGGGGGGCAAACTCACCATCTCCCAAGCAGCAGGGTCGTGTTTGAAGAGCGAGTGCGTGAGCTCCACTGACACTCGTTTCTTATAGTCTGGGTTTTTGTCCTCAGAAATTCGGAAGAGAACAGCAGCAGCATAGGTGGCTGAAAGAAAGAAAACAACTTTGTTACACACTTAATACCAAATTATACATCAGTTTTGATGTGAATGCATAGCCTTTCAAAGTATAATACATTTGATGGAGTGTGCAAACAAATGTGCAATAGAAAGTTTCATAATTGTCCGGTGTCTGCGCCAGGAAAAATCTGACTATGCGAGTACAGTATTCATATACTATGCTGCTGATAATGTATTCAATCATCTTTTTGGCATATTTGGATGTTTCTCTCTCACTTACCGATCCCTTCGTTGCTGGAGTGGAGGAGCTCCATGAGAGGAGCACAGGCTCCTTCCGAATCAATGATCTCAGCCGACTGTTTATCAAGAGCCAGTTCACACAGAACACCAGCTGCCACACGCTTGACGTTATCCAATGGAGAATACAACAGCTGCAGGGACAGAAAACAGATGTCTATTATACACTGACCATGTCAGATGGAGGGCAAAGACTGTGCAAACCCGCTCCCATACATACGCATAAAAATGTATGTATGGGATTTTTTTGATCATTTTTATCATAACACAGTGGAAAGATGTAAGAGTTACCTGAACAAACAGAGGAATGGTGTCCATGTTGGCGATGGCAGATTTGTTAGCAGGATCTCTGGCCATGATGTGCAGAGCACCAGTGCAGCCCTCCACAATCTCCTCCATTCTCACCCCATCCTGAGAGACAGAAAGAGAGAGAAAAAAGGACATTCCGTTAATTCAGTGACAAAATAGTAGTCCGTACATTGTATTCTGGGAATTGTAGAGAATTTAACAATTCTGGTTTTGACTCCTCTCAAAGATTTCGGCTGCTTCACAGTTCTATTAAATATTTGTTTAGCAATTTTAAGGAATAATAATGTTATTTAAGAAATACGATAAATAATATAATTGGTATCTTTAACTACACATATGAACAACTAGTCAGTATATACACTAATTCAAGTCCCAGAGGTTGGTGAAAGCTGCACGAGAAAGAACCAACTCAAACAGCCTTTTGGCTGGGAATTAGACTACACTGAGCTATATGTGGTTGAATCACTTAAATAATCAACTCTTTAGAGTCATTCGTTCAGGAACTGAACTACACTGGTTGTGCTACATGTTTTTGATTCACTAAAAAGAACCGGCTAGCTAGAGTCATACATTCAGGAACTGGACGACATTGGTTGAGCTACATGTTTTTGATTCACCAAAAAGAATCAACTCATTAGAGTAATTCGTTCAGGAACTGCAATTCACTGGTTGAGCTACATATTACTGATTCACTAAAAAGAACCAACTCGTAAGAGTCACACATTCAGGAACTGCACTACAATGGTTGCACTACAGGTTTTTGATTCACTAACAAGAACCAACTCACTAGAGTCATTCGTTCAGGAATTGCACTATACTTTTTTGTCCTACATGTTTTTGATTCACTAAAAATAACCGGCTCATAAGAGTCATTCATTTGAAAGAGTTCTTTTTATTTATTTATTTTTTTTAATGTTAACCCCTCGGTTCCTAATCCTTTTAGTGCATCTGTGTTACAGTGACAGGTGAGGAATTTATACCTGGTATGTTTGTTGAGCGGATGAACCGTGTTTCTGTGCATCTTGATGAGCTTTCGTGAGCAAAGTGACCAGTTTGGGAATGGCATCGGCGTCTCTCAAAGGAGCCTGATTGGCTGGACATAGCGCCAGGTTACGGATCAGACCAACCACAGCCTGTGATGAAAACAAACACTTTCAGTTGTTGAATAAATTTATCAAAGGTTGCTAAAGCTTTGTGTCATGCTTCATCCACACCAACAGGTGTCAGTATAAAGTCCAAAACCACTGTATAGCAAAATAAAAAAAATCTAATTAAAAAAAAAAATTAGTGCATCTTTAATTGATTTGATCAATAATATGTTTTTTTTTTTCTGAAAAACCTTTAGAAATTAAAAGGTTGTTAAAAATGATACATTGGATACATAAAGCACTAATTTGTCAGTTTTCACTGTTTTTCTTTCACTTACCTTAACGACTGGCCAGTAGTAGGGCTGATTGAGCAATTTGACAATAGCGGGGATGCCGTAATGCATTCGTACGGCATTCTGTGCGGTCTCAGCCTCCGGGTGCCGGCTGGTCAGGTGGCGCAGGGCGCAGACAGCTGGCTCGATCACGTCCTGTTTTGAACCGGCCCTCAGGATGGTGTGAATCAGAGCCTCCACGCCGTTACTCTGGGTCACCTGTGTTTTGTTGCGTGTGTTGTTGCAGGTAAGGTTGGACAGGATGCCTGTGGCGCAGGTCAGCATGTTGATGTCATCAGATGACAGCAGGCCGACCAGCACTTGGAGCAGATTTTCCATTCCGTCCTGCAGGGGGCGAGAGAGTGAGCATGTGTGAGCATGATACATTATACATGCAAAGAATTTCCGGTGTTTCTGTTGTAATTAAGAAAAACTTTTTAAAGGTTTTTTTTTTTTTTTTTTTTTTTTTTTTAATTAAACTGGGAGGTTTGATATGTTACATTAAATGAATTAACCACAATTCACTGAAACTTCATGATTCCAGACTTTTTCAAGCACTTTGTTCTTTAATACAAACAAAAGTTATTGAAGGGGGACAAAATTCAGTCTATATCTTGATTTTATTTTTTCAGCATGTTAATTTAGAATTAAACTGCCTTACTTACTATTTAGTCATCCTGAGGCTCTCTTGGGTGCGTGAAAGACAGTTATATGGTGTTAGATATATAAACTGACCTGTTTGGTTGCAGCATCTGACAAGTTTCTCAAGGTCCACAGGCAGTTTTGCATCAGACGTTGACTAGAGCCGCTCAGATGCTTACCAAGAGCTTGCATTCCACCTGAGAGAAAGAAAATGTTAGATACACTTGTGATTATTATAGTTAACTAAAACTAAAACTAATTAAAATAAACGTTAACTGAAAAAATATTAAGAAAAAAAACAGACTAATTGCCAAAGAAATATTTCTCATATTACCAAAATAACTAAATCAAAACTGAAAAAAAAAAAAAAAACTATAGACGTTAAAAAAAAACTAATAAAAATGAAAAACACATAACAAAATTACTAAAACTTCACTAAATTAACTAAAATTAAAATGAAAAATACAAAAAAACCCTAAAAAAAATTATATATTGTACCGTTGCTAATTAATAAGTCTTTTTTGTTGCCCACCAGGCAAAAAACATAAGCTTGATAAAAAAAGCCACATAATTTCAGCTATCATTTACATCCATAGGGGATTAGTATAATTAAGATTAAGTGTGATGGTTGTCATAGCAAGATGACTTACCAGCATCTACAATAGCGGGTTTGTTACTAGGACAGACTGAGAGCACTTTGAGCACACGGCTAGTGGTCCAGAGCAGCTTCTCATAGTTGTAGGTCCTCATGATGTTCACTAGACCCTCAGGGCCCCCGTTAGCCAGGATAATCAGCTGAGAGACAATCAGACTGACGTTAACACGTGACACACCATCAAATTTTAATAAAAACGCTACACACAAGAAACAGAACATCAACAACTAATACATTTATTTGTCATTTTTCTATTTGATAATATAATAACAAACACCTTGCTCTCCTGGTTGCCATAGGAAAGCAGCTGTAGGCAGTCTGTGGTGATGGCCAGAAATTTGGGGTTGCTTTTCTTCAGCAGGGGAACCATCCTCTGCAGACCGTCTGCCAGACGCACCGCCATCTTGGCTCCCTCCTGATGCAGAAGCAGATTGTGCAGGGTGGTGATGGCATAGAACAGAACCGAATCCATCGGAGAGCTGCAAAAGAAATGGACTGGATGTTCAGATCAAGTGCAGATCAAGTGATTTATGGGTAATTTCCTAATAAATGAAGAATATCTATGTTCCTAATAATGCAAATAAAACATTGAAACACATTTGAAATAAATAAAAAATATGTATTTTTTATCATCTTTATAAATCAAGTATTTTTATTAATTTTTTTTAAAGTAATAGTTTATAAAAAAATAACAACATTTTGTCATCATTTCATCATTTATTTTAAATGCTTTTTTGCAGATTACTGAAGTTTAAATGGAATCACCATCCACTTTCAAATGAAGTGCTGGAGAAATTTTCTAATAATTTAGAAATATCTCTGTTCCAAATAATGTAAATAAAATACTGAACCACACATTTGCAATGAAATGCATCCAGTCAAATGAGAGAAATCTGTTGTGTGCAATTAATTCATAAATTAATATAGCTTTAATTTAGGGTGAGACAAATATGTAAGTTTTATAAATCAAGTTTTTATTGTCATTTTTTAAAAGTAATAGTTTTCCCCAAAAATGAACATTTTGTCATAATTATGTTGTTTAAATTAGGTTTCCTTTTTTATTTCATCAATGAAATACAAAAAGAAATCTTAGGCAGAATACCCAAGCTCAGAATTAAAGAATTTAGCACACACTAATTTTTTTTTTTTCAACTGGTTTTTGCAGCTTACTGAAACATAAATCACCATGTAATTTCAAACCAAGTGCTGGAGTAATTTCCTAGTTATTAGGAATATCTGTGTTCCATAAATAAAACACTGAATCACACAATTGCAATGAAATGTGTGCAATTAAATTAAAGAAATATGTTATGAGCAATAAATGCATAAATTAATATAGCTTTAGTTTAGGGTGAAACACATACAACATCTGGAATTTTTATAAATCAGGTTTTTATTTAAATTTTTAAAGTAATATTTTACCCCAAAAATAAACATTTTGACAAAATTATGTTAACAAATTACAACAATAGTCTCATTTTCAGGTGAACTAGTCCTTTACTTCAGAATGACTCTCTCACCTCAGCATGCGCACCAGAGCTGGAATGCCTCCTGATTTGAAGATGGCGAGCAGTCCCTCACGCTGGTGCGAAAGGTTGTGCAGGATGCTGGCTGTGGCGCGGGTCGTCTCCATGTCGGACGTGTTCTGCATGGCTCTCACAACAGCAGCCACCATCTGCGGGGACTGCATCAGAGCCCGACGGGACGCCTCCTTGCGGGTCAGCTGGTTCACGATCATTGCTGCCTTATTCACCACGACCTGAAGTCAAGAGGGAGGGTCAAAGGTCAGGAAAGGAAGATACTTTTGGGGGATGTCAATTGATTTAGAAAAAGAAAAAGCAGAGATTGAATATTCAACACGAGCAGCGAGGTACCTGGTCCTCATCGTTGAGGAGTTTGGTGAGCTCTGGAATGGCGCGTGTGGCGAGTTCAGCATCGTCCTGGTAGTTGATGAGATGAATGATGGCGGCTTTGAGCTGCTGAGACGGTTCAGCCAGCTTCTGTACATTGGTCTGTTGGGACGAATCCATCTGTGTAGAAAGGACGGCCGTTCCCTCCATCACTGTCTCAGGAAACATGGCCGCCCTTATGCGCTGGGCCCGAGTCATATTATATTGAGACTCCACGTCTATAGGAGAAAGTGACATATAGAAAACCATAAACTTTTATTTTTATTTATTTTTATTTATTTTTTTAAGTTTCTATACTTATTTTGGAGGAAAAGAATCTGAAAAAAACCCCTGCAATTCAACATACTGTGGATCTTGGCAAAGGCAACTGGTAAAAATAATATGGGAAAACATAACTTGCTACAAAATAGTTTTGATATAGAGTATATGATAGGACCACATGATAAACTGTATTTTAATCATGATCACAATTTTTTTTCGATTATTCGGCATAACTGTCTGTGATATTTGCTGATTGTTTATACTGAAAATGTTTTATTTAAACTCAGCATCTGCATTATCTTGCATTGGCAACAACAAGCCTCCACAAGCTTTCATGGTTGCGGTTGCCAGATGTCAAGCGTTTAAATCCCCCAATCAGAGCTTTCCTCTTAAAGGGGTAGTTCATCCAAAAATGAAAATTCTGTCATCAATTACTCACCCTCATGTCATTCCAAACACGTAAGATGTCCTTGCTACATTTCTAGGCCTTGAACGTGGTAGTTGCATTGCTGTCTAATGTAGGGTCAGAATATCAACAAAAATATCTTAATATGTGTTCCTAAGACGAACGAAGGTCTTACAGGTTTGGAACAACATGAAAGTCAGTAATTAATGATAGAGTTTTCATTTTTGAGTCAACTATCCCTTTAAATCAATAAATTTTCTGTCCAGTGGTTTACTTAATCTTCCCAACCTGGCAACCATGCACTCTCTGTATTACGGAAAAGTGCTGATGAGCTGATAACACTGCCAAACACACAGAGTTTAGAGATCTCCACTGAGATATTCTGCTCAAATAAAAGTGTAATACAGCCAGTCTGTTTTTTTCATGCAAGTGTTTGCGCCGTTTACTGTGACTAAATCTTGTTCTCTTGTTTATGTGAAAGTGCGATAATTCTGATGAAATGTAAAAATTTTAAAATGACAACAATCATGCTTAATAATTGAGATTAGGTTTTTCACCTGCAGGGTTCTCTGTGAATGTGGTGGTGTAGGTGAATTTCTTGGTGTTGTACTCTGTTCCATCTTCATCTGAGCGAACCGTAGTGGCTCCTGACTGGATGCCTGAATCTGTCCCGTAATACGACTGTTGCCACTCTGTGACCTTCACCTTGCCTGGGGCCTCTGCCACTGATACACACATATACAACATGAGTTTGAATTGATCCATTGCCTCTGTTTAATCAAAACCATATGAAACACTCACTAAAGTTACTCTTATAATCAAGCAAAACATGAAACATGGAAAATAGTGGACAGATGACCTCAAAGCTATTAAACATGGATTACAAAGCACAAAGCTCCAACTCATAAAGAACTATTAAACTGATTGGGCATTTTATTAGTGATGCACAATAAAATCTTTTTTTCATGTGTCTAAAAGACATGAGCAAGTTCTTTGAAACACATCTATGATCTTTGAAACATGTCTAGTCTTCAGGCTCTGTTAACTATGGTTTCACTAATAATAAACATATATTGCATAAAGCATCCATATTTGTCATTTACCATGTTGATTAGAGTATTTAAAACATGAAAAGTATTAATTTAAGGTACATTTAGAACAGATAAAAATGTGCGATTAAATTGCGATTAATCGCGAGTTAACTCATGGCAATCATGCGATTAATCGCGATTAAATATTTTAATCGACTGACAGCTCTAATATGTATATATATATATATATATATATATATATATATATATATATATATATATATATATATATATTTACACATACACACATAGATATATATATATATATATATTTATATATGTTGTCTAGCTTTATTATGTTTTTCTCCGATCGCAAAAGCGCTGCAGGTGCGTGATGTGATATGATATGACCACGTGAATCCTCATGTTCTGTTGTTTGCTACTTTTTTGCGCATGTAAAATGAATCCCCGGAAAACAAATGTTAGTATTTTTAACGGGTCACAGACACTTATTCTTTCTAATTTAATTCAATTCTAATTTAAAATAATCTTGTCGGTTAACGGTTAATAATCGGTTAACGAGCGGCAGTTGTCAGTTAGGAAAAATAACCGAAATGAACACCCTTAATCAACACTATATCAATTAAAAAAATATTTTTGAGATTATTGAAATTGGATATTAGGTATTTAGTTGCATGCTCTTTATATTTATATTCGTTTTTAAATCATTAATATACGGAGCCCCACACATGACATGCAGGAAAAAAAAAAAATAGTAGGCTAAATCGTGTGCACAATTTACTATAAATTGTGAACATGATTTACTAATTCTTTCCCTTGATTTGCTAAATGGTGCACATGATTTATAAATCGAGGGAACGAATTAGTAAATCGTGCGCATGATTTAGCAAATCAAGGGAACGAATTAGCAAATCGTGTGCACAATTTAGCAAATCGAGGGAACAAAATAGTAATCGTGTGCATGTTTTAGTACATAGAGGAACGAATTAGCAAATCGTGCGCACAATTTATTTATTTTTTCTTGCATGTCATTTGCGGGGCTCCCTATTAAGATAATAAAGAAATAAAAATTTGAGTAAAGTAATAAAATTTAATAAATAGTAATAAATAAAATGAATATCCATTTTTATACTGGACATTATAATGTTCACTCATAGCATTTAAAAGTTAGGCTTTTAGTGTTTTATTTTCGTTTTCTTTTTTACATAAAATAGTAAATAAAAATATATTTTAATCCTGGCCATTTACTGATTATCGGTCATAACATGAAAATATTGATTGGTTTATTTTAAAAATGTGACAATTGCATCTACTTACAGTGCATTTCCATTTTGGCCTCCTGGACTCAAACCAAACAGTCCAAAAGTAAAACCTGCAAAGAAATAATCATAGATTAAATAAATATTAAAATGGACTTGTGTCAAACATTAAAAATGTAATGCAAGACCTCCTGCAATCTGTTCTTGATCAGCAGGACAAAAAACCCTTATAAACTGAAGTTCAAACAAACACAAGCAATCGAAACTGGTGCAGAAGATCATGGGAGAAATGGAGAAGTGGAGAAGCAGGGAGGGCGGGCAGCAGTGATGGGGGAATGTCAGCGGTAGTTTTTGACCTTTGGCTTCTCAAACAAGGCGTGTGAGCTAATGCTTGATTGCAAGCACAACAACCTCACAAAACTGGCTCTGCGTGTTTCAACATTTACACACCCCTGCACACCAAATCCCTCCCCTTTCTCCAGCTCTCACACATTTAAACACACAACTACATTGTCCATTTCAGACAAAAGCTCAATATTGGAGCAGTATGTTTCTTAAAATTCATTCATGACTTAAAACGAGGCAATAATAAAAACCTTGTTCTCAAAATAACCAAGACAGACTAAATGTATTTGGCTGCCATAACTTTTTCTCCTTTCACTTTTATCTGCACATTGTAGTCTCTTGGCTTCACCTGAACATCTCCTCATATGTTATCAATTATTTCTCTCCAACCCTCCTTCAGGTAATCTTCCATTTCTCTTGCTCTTTTTATAGCACATTCTGTGTCCAACCAAAACCTTTTAACTCCAAAGGAGAAGAAGAGCATTTATCAGACAGCCTATTTAGATTCTTGCATTTTTATTGAACAGACTGCTATCCGATTTGGTAAACATTCCATTAACACTTGGCCACATTAATCCACCCCCATAAAACAGACGTCAATCATCAGATTTATTCCTGTTTCTGTGTTATATGCAAATATCTGTTTGGGAGGAACGAAAAAAAACAAAACAGGTGCATTTACTCTTGATCAAGTCAGGTCTTGTATGCACTTCAAACAACCTACTTAAGTAGTTTGATTGTATCTAGAGGCGTTTTGAAGGGCATCTGTACTCAGTCTTTTCATTACTGGATAACTATAGATGCATAAAATGACCAAGTGTAAATAAATACCAGAGAGAGGACAGATAAACATATCTGATGTTCAACTAATAATTATTTTGATAATAAATTATTTCAGAGTAACTGAATAAAAGCATTTAGCATTTAACAAAAATAAAAAGTATATATAATTATATATTTATTATTATTATTATCATTATATAGCTATATATTTATTTATTATCTATATGTAATATATTTTCCAGTTAAGTCAAAATAGCCTAACTTTACGTTCATCATTTAAAAAATAAATATTATATGTAATTATAACATGTATTATTATATTGTTAGATATCTATAATACAGGGTTCCCACTCTTTCATGAACACCAGATTCAAGGCCTTTCAAGGACTTTTTAAAGCACCATTTATTTTATATCAAGCACCTATCAAATTGACACCCCAGCGTATGTAGCGTCATGAAAGACCTCTTACAGTACTTAACATTTCACTTACACTTAACATTTACATTATAAATTTCAGAGTAATGAGGTTTTGAATGTGTAGGTTTCATAAATGTAGACCATTTTGAGCAGTCGTGTTCAAAGAAATTTTGAATTTCTCAAATATTGATCAAATATATATTCTTGCATCAAACTGGTTTTTGCTGTAATTCTTCTAAAAGATTTAAATTTGAAGGAATTTCTCAATTTTTTAATTAATAAAAAGTGGTTAAACAGTCAAAAATTTCAGGAGTACCTTCTAATTAATAATCAAAAATTCTGATCAAATATTAGCTTTCCCATTACGAGATGATATTGCTCTCAAAGTAATTTAAAGGGAATTTTGTTTTTACCTTTGTAATGGCATTTTTCTAACTTTATTAAAAGTATGTCATCTTTTTTTCAAATTCAAAAAATTATATTTATAAGTTTTTTTTTTTAAATTTCTAATTAAAACAACAGAATACAAACAAGTAGAATAAGAATAAATCAAATGAAATTAGTATTTAAAAAATAATTTGTACTACAGAGGTGGCACAGAAGAACACAAAAGTGGCTTGTATTTTCAGATGGTTTAATGAGGCTCAGCGGTCGCATGAGAACAATTAAATTCACAACTTCATGTCGAGGTTAATGTTTTAAATATAACATTTTTAATATAGAAATATTAAATTATTTAAATAACAGAAAAGGTACTTTAAAATTCAAGTAAAACTGCAAGTAGGTGGCGGCAAGTCACTGATTTTATCACTGAATCATTCATTCAATTGATTCGTTCAAACGGCTGATTCATTCAGGAACGAACCAAGTGACTTTATGAATGGGTAATTGAATCAGAATCATTTAAAAACGCCCATTCATATATAAATGAAACAACGCTGTGTTTGAATGGAGATGCGCAGCGGCTCGGCTGTGACTTTGTTTGAAACTATTTTTGTTAACGAAATAGAGCAAAATCAGGCAATAGTGTTCAGACAATGCAAGTCACTTAATATTAACTTCTTGTTTAAAGAACTGTTGTATTAATTCAATATCATTTGCAAACTCCCTTAATCATTAAAAGCTGTCACTCTCCTTCATTCATCGCGATCTCGCAAAGTTCCATTATAATCAACGCAGCTCTCTACACTGCACAGTGAATCTCTTATTTACACCCTGTCTACACTTTGTTTGTTATAATGAGGGGATTCGTGAGCTTGCACAACTCAGCACTGAACAAAACGGCGTTTGAGCAGTGAGTGGATTCTGATTAACATTGTATTCAAGGAATCAACAAAATTTATTTCAAGCACTTTCAAGGACCTATATTTGTTTTCAAGTAGGCCTACTTTCCAGGCCTTGAATCCATGTGTCAGATTTTCAAGTACTTTCAAGTACTTCCAAGAAGCGTGGGAACCCTGATGATAATAATAGAATATTATTTTGTGATTAAATGGATAAAAAAGCTTAACTTTATGTTCATCATTTAAAAAAAAAGATAAATTATATTATTATTATTATTATATTGTTATTTTTATCTATAATAGTGTTTATTGTCTTAGTTCATCATTAAAAAATAAATTATATAAAAATATATAAAAAATTATACATGTATAAACACACTGTAATATATGAAAACTAACTGTAAAATAAAATAATATTTTTAAAGCAGCAGAATAATTTCAATAAAAAGTATAACAACAATAAAAAAAACAAAAGCACAAACTCTGTATTTTTTTATTGCCAATAAGCAAAAAAGATCTGACCTGAGCATCCCAGCACTCATGACAGCTGTTCTATTCTGGTTATATTCCTAAAAGAGGTGGGACTGAACAAGGATAGGCCTCAGGAAATAACAACCTGATTGGTTTATAAGAGCAGCCAATGAGCACCAGCAAAATCTTTGAATTATAAAACATTAGTATGAATTATCCAAGCACCTAAATGCAGTGAAGTAGTTTCATGGATTCAATCCAATAAACTTTTCAAAATGCACGTAATCATAGGCTTGACATTCCCCAACCAGCAAGAACGCCTGGCCACAGCCCTACAAACAATCGTGTAATGAAATGAAAGTTACATTTTAGACTGTCTCTGAAAAGTACGTGCCGCACTTTACAGAAGATCATGAGAACAGCCTGATTGCATATTTGGAATGCCTTGCATGTCGACACTTGAAGAGAGTGTAAACACACACACATGTGTGGTGTGTGTGAGGCTGCGCAGTCACTAAGAACAGAGAAAAGAAAAGAGTTTTTTAGTGAACATTTTCTCTAAACCGCACAACAGCAATACTAAGCAGATGTCTGTTGGTTTGCAAAGCTTGTGGTTGCTTATTTGTGCCAAAATGTGCCTCGTGCTGACACAAATAGTCTTTACTATACATCACTGAAATGGTTGTTTAGAGTTAGTTTTTCTTCAGGTTCATAGTAAGAGGTTTTGCACATAAAGGTCCTGTGAGTTTACCTCCCTTCACGTCAGGACACACCTAACTGGGTGTAACCAAGTCAAAAACTTGTCAAAACACGTAAAACGCAACACGCAGCGATTCCTGCCAGCCCTGCAGGTGAACGATAGCAAGTGTCTGTGTGAACACTGGGTGTGGGTGTTTTCTCAAGCTCCCAGTCCAGTGAACTAAAGAATCGCATTTACACACCCACTTTGGTACGGCCATACACCATGCCGCAATTTGCAACAAAAAGAAGCAATAAAACATAGCAGATTATGACAGATTAGGTGAGATATCATTTGAGATCAGCTTTACTCCTTACTGATTTTGGTCACGGACCAAACAATTCCAGTTTGTCTTACTAGTGCATACTTGCATGCAGACACAAGGTCTGTTTTAAAGGGTGGGGTCAATCACACAATTAGAGTGACACACCCAAATGTGTGTCACTGTACATGAAAAATCTGACAGATTTACACCTGAAAGAACCTGAGGCATATCTAAGACCAGCAGTGGGCTCTTGACTTGAGGCAGTAAGAAACAACCCAGCAGACTCGGGACTTGGACTGCAATTACGTGTGAACCGGGATGCAGAAATTTTTCAGAGTATAGATAAATCCACATTGTGTGACATGAAAGATAAAAGAAAAATAAGTAAAAACATAAATTTAAGATAAAATGATATTAATAAACATCTCCCACTCAAACTCAATTGATTAACTCTTTTCCCGCCAGTGTTTTTGAAAAAACGTTGCCAGCAACCACTAGCAATTCTGAGCATTTTTACAAAACTTTCATGGCCCCCCAAAGTATTTTGTTGCATGCATATCTGAACATGCAATATGTCAAAAGTGATAATAAAGCTTTTTGTTTTTAAACAACAACAACAAAAAAGTATTATTATTATAGACCTTATGAGTCAGAGAAACAATTGCGCAGCCATCTTTAGACGAGCATTTGTGGTTAAAAAGTATATAAATGTTTTTTAGGGTTTTTTTTTAGAAAATTGACAATCACTTCCCTAGATAAGACACTTATTCCTTGGCTGGGATCATGTTGAGACATTTGAAGCTTCATTGAAACTGAAATTTGGACCTTCAACATGTTGGCCACCAATGGAGTCCACTATATGGAGAAAAATCCTGGAAAGTTTTCGTCAAAATCCTTAATTTCTTTTCAACTGAAGAAAGAAAGACATGAACATCTTGGATGACATGGGGGTGAGTAAATTATCAGGAAATTTTCCTTCTGGAAGTGAACTAATCCTTTAAGAGAAACTAGCTGGTTGATTAAATTTACTTATTATAGAGTTAACGAAAGTAGACTGAGATGATTTTAATATGAGCCGTTCATTCATAAATTCGTATGAACTCATCTTCACGCTGTGGAAATTAGGGCTGCACGGTATTGGAAAAAAACTCAAATTGCGATATTTTGTTTTTCTGCGATATATATTGCGATATGGAGAAAAAATAAAAAGAATTAAAAATAAAAATCACCAAATGACTTGAATAGTTCTATTTGGAAAAAAATAATCAATGATTCGGGTGACTTTGTAGGTGAGTAAATCAGCATAGAAAATAAACAAATTACAAGCATAGATAAATATAATAGAACAAAGATACTAATGAAATAAACAGTGCTTTATATTTTTCAGGGAAGTCTAAGGGTATTCACAGAAATTGAATAATCAAATGTAAAATAACTGCATAGTCTTCACTGTATAAATTAAATCTAATAAATCTGTTAAAGCTACAAAAAAAAACTGATTTTTCTCTATGTGTTTTGTTGTTTGATTAACATTCATGACAGAATCAGGAACATTAAACTGCTGTGAACCAATATACTGTTACACATCCATTTTCTTTCTCAATTGTTTACCTTCACTTAAGCCATAAGCAACTGTGTTTACAAGGATACGTGCAGAGACATGCATTTTGACATAATTTTGCGCATGTGTCATTTCAGGCACAAATAGGAATTCGGTGTTCACGTACTTCTGTGTCGCTCTCACTGTGTCTACACCGGATGTGGTGCGGCACAGCGCGACACGACAAATCCCCGACAGTAAACTGATGCTGTGTTCTATTTATGACGTGATGACACAAAGTTCAAATGATTTGCAACGGTCGCTTTGTCGCGTCCAGTGTAGACAGACTTTAGTTGTTGCGGCACGACATGACAACTGTCGTGTCCGGTGAAGACATGGTGTCTGTGTGTGAGCAAATATAATGATCAGTATACTAAACATCGCACATCCTGCGATGTGATTATCGTGGATACGCACATCGCAATATCAATGCTGAAACGATATATCGTGCAGCCCTAGTGGAAATACAAACGGAAAACAGATGACAACGAGTGCAGCGCTTAAAAGAGGCGGCGCTACATAAAATCTATAGCTGCATGCATTCTTTTTTATCAACACTTGAATGTGGGTACATTTTACAAAAAGGTAACAGTTTGAACAAAAATCTGAGGAAAAATCACGTTTTTGTTGAAGACTACATCTAGACTGGATTCAGAACGATGATCAAAACACAGATGGAGAAGATCGCTTCCATCAACACCCCCAAAGCTTCACAGTCCTGTATCACTTCCTGGGTTGACATTTAATTTGGTAATGTTAGTTGGTTTTGATTTATATGCTGTAATTGCGGCTTAATGTTTGATCGCCATGTTTTTTGCCTATGCATCTGCTTACATATGTTCTGCCCTTTCTGCTGCTTCTTCACCGTGATTTGATTCGGATTTATTTCTTTTCACAAAACGTATAATAGTGCCCCCTGCATGGAAAGCTGGGAAATTCTGTCAATGGCAGGGTAAGAGTTAAAGGGTTACTCCACCCCAAAATGAAAATTGTGTCATTAATCACTTACCCTCATGTCGTTCCAAACCCGTAAAAGCTTTGTTCGTCTTCGGAACACAATTTAAGATATTTTAGATGAAAACTGGGAGGCTTGTGACTGTCCCATTGACTGCCAAGTAATTACCACTGTCAAGGCCCAGAAAAGTATGAAAAGCATCGTCAGGACAGTTCATCTGCCATCAGTGGTTCAATCTGAATTTTATGAAGCGACGAGAATACTTTTTGTACGCAAAGAAAATAAAAATAATGACTTTGTTCAACAATTCGTCTCCTCTCTGTCTCTCTGTGTCAGCGTAGCGCCATTTTGGAGATTATCCACTGAACGCAAGCAGCGTACGCTCTTCTGTATCAGCCCCAACACAAGGATACGTATTCTACGTGTATTTACGCTTTGATTTGAACGAAAATAGCATATCCTTGTGTTGCGGCTGATACAGAAGCACGTACGCTGCTTGCGTTCAGTGGATAATCTCCAAAATGGCGCTACGCTGACACAGAGAGACAGAGAGGAGACGAATTGTTGAACAAAGTTGTTATTTTTATTTTCTTAGCGTATGTGTATATGTGTATGTGTATATGTATATGTGTATATGTATATATGTGTGTATATGTGTATATATGTGTATATATGTGTGTATGTGTATATATGTGTATATATGTGTGTATATGTGTATATATGTGTGTGTGTGTGTGTATATATATATATATATATATATATATATATATATATATGTGTGTGTGTTTGTGTGTGTTTATGTGTGTGTGTTACTTTTAAAGATAAAGATACTTAAAGACTTAAAGATGGCACAGTATCTAGTGTGCAGTATGAGGGGGAAATGATTGATGAACCATTGATTCACTGCTGATATGAGGTGTGTACTGTTGTCACTACTTTGGACTTCACACACAGTTGGGATGATGAGTAGTCAATGAGTACAAGTTTATTACTGTGCATTCGATTTCACACTGAGAAAAGCAAGCAACGAATGTCACACGCCCTTCAGAATCATCACCCTCCCCCACCTGCCCTGCTCCACCTACTGTCCCTGCCTAACGGACCCAGTGCCTCTGACAGCTTACGAGGCTGGGATGTGTTTGACTCACGCTGTGAGTTGAGGATATGACACATCCCAGAGCTGATTCCCAAAACTCTAATCCTGGTGTGACATTCCACAATGGTCCATGGTACGCTACAGTACTCTCCCAACCACTTTTTCTTATACACACCCTGTCAATGACTTTCTGTCATGTACTGACATACATTTACAAAATCGTGCCCAACAGTGACCACGTGAACACTTGGTTCTGGTATATATTTCCCATCAGTTTGCTCCATTAACTCATATTTTGCTCACATACATACATACATACATAATTTAATCAGAAAGTAGGAATGCACAAATATTAAAATTATGTGCAATATTAATAAGTTGATCTTTATCTCCATTTTATGGGAGATAAACCAATTTAATAGTATTAAAATTCTATATCAGTAAAAAAAAAAAAAAAAATAGTATAAAACAGTTAAAATTGAAATAAATAGCTTTAAATGCCACAAGTAAATTTGGAATCTCAACATTATGAAATACAGTATGAAAAGAGCCATATAATTTTGAGATTTGCTAAATTATTATTATTAATTAAATTACAGTGTTACAAAATAATTGTTTGTGCTTTGAAAGCATTGGATGATGACAAATTAATCTTAATGTAAAAAAAAAAAAAAAAAAAAAATTATGCAGAATTAAACATCCAATACTTACCAATAACCTATATTTTACCAATATATATTGTATCCACATTAGAAATGATAGTACAATACTAATTTATAATCCATAATTTTCAATATGTTAAGTAAAGAATCTGAAAGAATCTAAAATAAATAAATAAATAAAATAGTGTAGAAATAATTTTAATGAAATTGCTAGTAAATTTCTAAAATAATTGCAAAAAATGGCAAGCAACACACTGAATTAAACGTGAAATTTTTAAGCGGAAAAACTGAAATAGTATTTTCATGTAAAAGTTGTGTCAATAATTATTGTTTTATTTACAACTTCAAAAAACATCTATTTTAGTGCATGTGTTTGGTGAAACACAAAACTTGATGCTTTGGCTTCTTATGGAATAAAAAAAAAAAAAAAAATATATATATATATATATATACACACACACAGTAATTGGCCAAATTTAGATTCTTGAAACTTGTTTGCAGAACCCTACTGTATCCTTTTTAGGTCATGTACACCAAATCACTCTCTGTTTTTCTCAATCAGTCACATTTCCCTGTGGCTCACTCTCACATGACCTGACAGCTAAAGAATGTCAGAATCAGATGTGCTGATGGTGCTCATTCACAGAACAATACTGATGACTGACAGAGCAGTCGCCATGATCTCGCACTCACTGCCCTGCCCTCGGGACAGACAAGGAGTGCCGCTGATATGACTCAGGTGTGTGTGGTCTTCTGCTCTAAGACAACCTCTTTTATGATATCTGAAGCTTTTCAGTAGTGTTGCACAATTAATAACGTGTGTCAATTATATGATGATCATTTCTTTGTCCTATCTATTTATGCATTCAAAAATTCATTAAAATGCAATTCATGCATTGCAATTTAAATTTCTGAACTAAAATTAATTTCTATACTAATATAATTAATATACAGGCATTATATATATATATATATATATATATATATATATATATATATATATATATATATATATATATATATATATATATATATATATATCTATAGATAGATAGATAGATAGATAGATAGATAGATAGATAGATAGATAGATAGATAGATTTTATCTTTTATTGTACATCATAAAATGGATGTCATCTTTAATCTTACGTTATATTAATTATGGTATTTTTACTTGTGTTGGTGCTTACTGTAATGCTTCAAGTGCTACAGAAATATAGATATATAGATTTTAATGTTATTCATTTTTATATTTATTTGCACGAAAAAAAAATGTCTGGGTGTGATATAAATGAACTATGTAATATATATGAATTATAAAATAAAACTATATATAAAACTATATATGTCCACCAAAACATAATAACAAATTTCATGTGGTGCAATCTATTTGCAGGGGGGAAAAAAAACAGGAACAGGAAGTGACAGTGGTGACTTAAAATTCCAAACTTTAATTCCAAATGAAATTCCAAAAATAAAAACTTCTCTAATAAAGTTGTATAAAAGTTTTCCATATGAAACCAACATGAATACAAAGAACTTTTCAAACAGCACATTTCTTAGTCATGCTCATGGTTGATTAAGGTTTTTCTTAAAAAGTTGTCTTCATTATTTTGCTTTACTACAAAGACAAATATCTTCTACAAATTTAATGTTCATCATAATATCACAGTATACTCAGGCTGTGGTCAGGCTTTATTTTTACAGTGGCCATAATGAGCCATTACCACATTTACGTCTGAATTACTGCCAGAAAGAAGCCATTTTGGTTTTAGAGTCAGTCTCCAGAGATTATACAGCTGCTATGCCTCATAGCTTTAATTCAGTAGTATGAAATCCAAAGCCACCCACACAGTAGAAGACACACACACACACACACTGTTAATGACTTTGTGACCTAGCAGCTACCAGCTGAGCCCATACTGCTAAGAGCCTGCTGTGTCTGAGATCTCCCCAGACACTCAGCTTGCTTCCGCTGAGGACAGCAAGTGGGCGAGCAGGTGGTCTACACTGGCTCGGGCCCGTGAGTTTCTTTAACCCCAGTTGAAATGCACACATAGGCCTCTCAAAATGCAGATCCATCATCCAGCACATCCAGTTACACAGTTATAATAGGAGGTCAAATGAACTCAGCGAGTTATAATGTACATATCTGACTACAGCTGCACACCCTCAGAATAGTAAATAGCTATTAGACAGGACTATTTGCAAGGCCTATAATGAAATTGAAAAATGTGTCCAACATCAGAAGTTTTTGCTCATCCTACAACAGAAATTTATTGCACAATAATATATAGCAAATTTGTCAACCGGTAGAGATCACGGTTACATGCTCACGTGACGTTGCTGTGCTGGTCACGAAAATGTATCATTTGCACATGTTTTTTAAGCATTGCATTTTAAAAACAAGTGATTTTAAGCCGTTGAAATGTAATCAGCAGTGAAAGAAAACTCATTTCACTATATGCGCGTGCTTCCAGCGAGGCGCGTGCACGTTAAGTATGTATGTGTCAAATTGCCCATCTTTGCAAGTATCCTTGTAAACACAGTAATTTAGGTCTTAAGTGAAAGCAAACAGCTGAGAAAGAAAACATGTGTAACAGTATAGGCTATTGGATCCTGGCAGCTCTTAAAGTGACAGCAGGCTAATATTCCTGCTATCTGTCATTCATGTTAATCAAACAACAAAAGAGAAAATCTCTCACTGATCTTGACTAAATCACTTTTGTAACTTTAATAAGAAGAAACATATTTAATTTACACAGTGAAGAATATGCAGTGTTTTTATACATTTGATTACTTTATACAATGTATGTAGCATTTCTTATTTATTTGTTCTACTTAAGTTCTATTGCTTGAAAGCTTTTTTTTTTTTAATTTAGGCTAGTATTAGTTTGTGATATTGACACTGGTGACAAGAATTATGAAATGTCTATGGTATCAAAAATGTTAATATCATAAAGACCTTAAAGCAAAAATAACTATATTGTGACATATATCGTTACCACCCACCCCTAATGCAATGCATCACGAAATATAAAAATAAATGTCTTTTAAAGTACATTTCACTTCATATTCCTAAACCTAAAATTGTTCAAGTGACACATTTCTTGTACTTTACTTTTTTCACTTAGCCTTTGGTTAGCAAGCTAACATCTTAGCCTACTAGCTTAGCATAACTGGTTGTGTATTTCTCAACCAGAAATGTGTACTGTGCTATCTGTAGTAGAATAGTAAATTCTTTTCATTCAGCCTAACAAATATTTGTTTTGCACTACGTGTAAATAGTATTGCATCTTGCTTTTTGTTTCATTCTGGCTCTTTACCTTTAGATGTTTACAGTGATGGAACGGACCCCTGCAGAAAATTGTCTCAAAATTGCAAACTTTAAATACTTCATATGCAAAATCTCCAGTGCACCAGTACAGTACAATCACTTTTTCATCTTGTGGCCAATCAACACAAAACTATATATATTCAGCTCATGTTGCACAGCACTGCAGTAGAATGCACATCTTGGTAGGCAATTATGAGATAAATACATCACGATTAGTTTGCAGCAGTAGGTAAACTCCTCTTGAAGCAGTTGATGTGTAACACCACAGTGAGACATCCAGGCATGTATGAACAGGTTGCAATATTTCACCCTCAAGCTAAACCATTAGCACCATTAAATGACATGCACTTCTAAGAAAAGAAAAGGACAACAACAAATATGCATATTAAGAAATATGCATAACTGCACATTTTCGAAGCTACTCGTAAACTGCTCTTAAAGACCAAATGCATTTTTAAGGGGCATTCTTGAGAAGATTAAAGGAACAAAACAGAATGCAAGGATCTAGAGATATGTTATAAAAAGGCAGTTCCCACCATGAATGATAACTATATCAGCATCCACATCAACGGATGATAAATTTCTGCATGCATGGCAGTTTTGTGTGCAGTTTTAAATGCTCCAGCTCTTTAAAATCATTATAGTTATCATCCTTGCTGTGAATGGGCATTGAAAGTAGTTTGTAAGTCTATTTTTAACTTGAAGTCATCTTAAAAGCCAAAAATAATAATTTCCCCATACAAACATGCTAATCAAAGTATTGTGGCTAAAATTTTAAACTTAAAAGATCTAGGCTAATTAGTTGGCTGTTGGATGTAAACACTTCTTAATGCATAAATGCAATGCAGTCTAGTTTTGGCATAGACAATCTGCAAATCTGTGTTAATGATACAATGCTGCAGATGCTCTATAATATTCCACTTACATGGTTTAAAAGCTAAATGGTGGGCATTTGTTCATGGGTGTCACTTGCAATAAGTGCTTAGATTAACACAGACAGGAAGAGGCAGGGCATTAGCAAAAGCTGTCTGTCTGCTCGCCACATCCTCGCGTCTCCATTCAGTTCGACACGATAGATTGAGAGATACGCAATAAGAGCAGTAAGTATGTCTAATTTCCAGTAGCATGTACATATTTAAACGTCCACTATCCCATAATCCCTCTTCTGTTTTAGGCCAGTTGAGATGAAAGAGGTCATTCCATCTGAATGGAGCGTTTGACTGAATGTGGGCAGTTGTGTGACTGCCTGTGGCTTGATGGACTATCGGTAACAATTCATGTTATTGTAAGACGCTTCTCGTCTGAGTCATTAGCAAAGGCACTTAACGGTAAGTGGGGCGTTATCTGAGACAGACTCAGAGTTTGACATTTTACCAGAATTCTGAGGGCTACGTTTCAACATCTGTCCCTCCTGAATTTTTAAATAGAAGGAAGCCAATTCATCAAGGTATCTGTGGTTCTAATAAATGTCGTCATGAGCCCATTGTGCCTTAGAAAGGAGAAAAGCTACTTCATCATAGGTATGCATGAGTTTGTAGAGCACAACTGAGCCAATGTGACAGTTGTTGAATATTTCATCGATCGGAGATGTCCTGAGCGAAACCTTGCTGGTTCTGCATAAATCTGAAAAGTTTTGGAGGAATACCACAGTATTCTAGACCAAGTATAACTAAGGTAGACAACCTGGTTAATGTTTGACAGGAGAAGAGACTAAATTAGGCTACTGCTTTATGAAGATACAGAGTATAGGCTTGAACTAGAAAAGAAACAGAAACTATATATGGAGATGCACAATGTAACTGTACCATATTGGTTACTGGTTAATATTAGAAATTATTATTTATTTATTTATTTTTCAATTTTTCTCTAAATTATCCAAATGTAAACAAATTGCACAATTAAAGATATTAAATGTTGGCTGTAAAATGTATATATAATATGAGTATAATAGATATATTTATAAAATGTACTTGTAAAAAGTACAAATTTGATGCTCACTTAAAGATTTGTTTTTTGTTTTTAATGAAACTAACAATTTATTAATTTATGAAATCTCAACTTTGAATATCCATTTTTCATACTGTACATTATAATGTTGTTATGCAAATTGGATTTCTGGCAACAAGTGAATTTGCATCATAACATTATAAGAATATATAAATAAATAAATAAATATAAGTAAAACAAAAAAATATGTATGTATATATATGAATATGTGTGTGTGTGTGTGTGTGTGTGTGTGTGTGTGTGTAAATGGTATATTTATCAAACCACTAATTGAATATCCATTTTTCATAGCGTACATTATAATATTGTGAAACAAATTTACTTAGCATTTAAAATGCTTGATTAAAGTTAGTAAGCATTTTTTCATGAAACAATTTAAGACAAAATAATACATAGATTTTAATCAAGATTTTAACTAATCAGTGTCAGCCATTTATTAGTTTTTGGCCATAACGTGACACTTAATCAGCTTTTCGGTATCAGCCTGAATTTTAATAGTGATTTGTCTTTAATTATTATGATACAACTACCTTTACAACCCTTTAGGTGACTCGCTACAATACTGTTATCTACTGAACTCTAGAGTTCTGGGCTTGAAATGGTTGTTTTATATTTCATAAAGGTTACTTATAGGTCTTAACTGAGAACAAATACACTACTACCAAGGACTATGGGAATGTTCTTCACTACCAAATAGAATAAAACGGAGGCCCCTTTAGAATGATTATTTATTACCCCGAGATTGTCTCTCTGGTGTGCGAAAATTCCCTGAATGGCCCCTTTCTCCACCTCTCCCTGGTTACTCTACACCTCCCTAGCCCTGATTCAAGGAGTGGAGAGGTTCTGTCCTGATGATACATGCCCGGACCCTCCCACAACGTTTGACTCATGTTGAGCAAAGCTGCTCCCTCCTTCACAGGAACAGTGGTCTTGATACAGAATCGTGCAACATGTTATTTTTGATATCACACCCAGAACATCACCCAAATCCTCTGTTAAGCCGATCAAATCACACTCAATTTGCACGTTCAGAACTTCCCTTCTAGGATTTGCAACTTCCTTCTACTAGCTACTAGCATAGGAATTTTCAATTATTCATATTACGCAGTGTTAAAGTCACTCTGTCTGTCAGGATATGAGGGTCTGAGGTTAGTTTTATATTGAGTGGAATTTGAGAAGTCAAATTCCACTTTATAAAAACAAGGGGGAGGGGACAGAGGGCCTATTATGCTCCTTTGTGACTGCTCAGTGTTAATTCAGTAGGTCTGCGCTGGTGTCGGAGTGTTTACTGACATCTGAGGAGAGCTTTGTTAATATTGCATGAGAGCTGAGCTGACCGCACAGAGTATGGAAAAGATAGCAGTGTGTAAAAAGATCTTAGAGAGGTAATTAAGTGCAAAACATTCTTAACTTATACCAATGCTACTCAATGATAAAGGCAGAATATTAAGACCGATTCACACCAAGAATGATACCAATAAGGATAACTACAATAATAAATATATTAGTGTCTACACCAATACATGATAATATTGTTTATCATAAGCATGGGCCGCAGTTAAATGCCACTTTAAATGCTTTAAATTTCGATGGAAGTCTTCCTTTGTCATTATCTTTATAGTTGCATAGTGGACGTCCCAATTTTCATACAATTACAATTATTAAAACTTCATAGAGTCCTGCAGGCATGACATATTTTTATTGGCCAAAACATAGAAGCAAGTTCGCATTTAGCACTTCCAGTTCCATTGTCCTGAAGTCAATGGGTTTTTTGAATGGGTTTTTTGTTAAATGCCTGAAATAAGGTCTGTGGTAACACAAGCTCAAGATATTTTTCATGTGTTATTCCACGGCACAACATATATCAGTACTACCCCACTCACAATTTTATTAAAGATTTTACTTGTCTGTAAAAAGGCGGTTGCTAATAAGTGACTAAATGGGACTACAGAGGTTGTCGGTGACATTAATCGTCATCACAAACGGGTAAACTCATTTACTAAATAGTCCACTTTTATAGGTTTATTGTGTTTATAATCTCACTCTTGCAAACTCTTTTAAGGAAAACTTTCAGTGAAAATGTTCTTAATAATGATTGAAAGGTCATGTGATGTGGTTCGTTTATTGTCAAAGATTATATTTACGCTTCAAAATTCACAAAGGTTATTATCATCATGAACAAAATGTATACAAATCATAAAAATGTTGCTTTTTTTCAGCAAGTTGGCCATCAAAAGTACGTCATCACTGCAGCAATCTATAGTTATCTTTCTCGTCTTTGGTGTGAACGGCCCTCTACAGCGAGTTTCTGGTTTATAACGCAATTAACCTCAAAAAGTCCTGAAGAACAACTGGCTTGGTCCTGTACAGATTATGAAACATTAGAGCATCTTATCCATCTCAGCCAGCTGGTCATTCACCACAGATTTCATATAGCTACAGATCTCACCCCACCTTCATTAAAGATACATTGCACATTAGGGATTATAGATATGGAGAGAGGGTGTAAAGGAACACTCTGTGACGCATATGCTAGGACTACAGCCGTAAAATGCTGTAGATATGAATTATACAGAAAGGTAGATGCTAATTGATCTAACAAAACTGTAAAATACAAGCAAATAGACATCCTGAGCGAATGGTGCTTATGGGTAATCTCCTTTGCCCCCTCTGAAAGTGTATTTATGAAGAGGGGATCACGCTGCCCCTTGCTGTCCTAATGTAGGACAATATCAGGGATTTGTGCCTGTAAGGAGATTAACAGCTATGTGTGAGCCCAAATGCTGTAAATCTCATCCTAAAACCAACGCCAGTCAGTCGGTAAAGCAGCTAGCTGTCCTCTGACTGCACTACTAATGTGCACAACTCAGGAACTCCCACAAAGAGCAAATGCCACATCCTGTCTGTGTTAATATCTACTACAACTGACCCATAAAAATATATAAATAGACTGTCATATGGTCTGGCTGTATTTATTTCAGATTCTGTAAGTGAGAAAAAAAACATGTTCTTGTCTCACAATCATCCTTTTGCTACTGTGTGCCAGCAGGGCATGTCGATACCATCCAAAATCCAAATGAAATTCAACTGGCTCGCTAAATCCATGTCATTAAATTTTGCAGAATTTAGTTGCTTCTTTAAGAGATAAACCACTCACAGAGGACATGACTTTTTGCCTCCTTGCTAACCAGACAAACAGGAAAGGGTGTACCATAAGGAACGTTATTTCCTCTGAGACAGATTAAACACATGATTCATTTGACACTTTGTAAACACATAAAATTACTTAAGTGGAAACTTAATTACGAGAAAAATCTGATTGTGTATATCATCGTATCTCTTCAGAATGAAAGCACTAAAGAGAAGTCAGCTATTCAGCTGTGCTCACAGTTGGGAAGTAAATAAAACATGGTACAGCCCCACCCAGACACATGCACTCACGTAAGACCCTGACTAACAATGTAAAAGACAGAGGCATGAATAACTTATGAAGTAGACATGTTAAATTAACTAGTTTTTCTTTATATATTTCTTTACATTTGACCACACCAGCCTCTATAACACACTTTAGTTTATATTCACTACTCGCTGAACAACCTGCAAGGTGTTACAGGTGTGGCAACAGACCAGCATTCAAAAAATGCTGGGTTTTTTTTTATTATTATTATTATTTTTTTTCAAAACAAGTGGTTATATGTCAACAGTACATATCGATATCAACAGTTGTGTTTATATTTCGTGTAATAAAACAAAATAATAAAATGCTAAATCCCATTAGAGACAGATTAATCTCTTAAAGGGATAGTTCTTCACATAATTCTACACATAAAAGTTTTAACAATATGCTAATAAATTGTTTCAGTAAATACAAAACGGTCTTTGCATGAGGAAAACAGCTGCTCTATCTCTCTGTATCAGACATCCATTGGTAAAATGCATGTACTGTCATTATATATCAAGTTATCATAGATTTACATTGAAAACCCGTTAGTATTTTGTTTAAAACGTCTGCAGAATAGCTGACGCTTAGTTTATATGCGCTAGAGGCGCTAAAAAAGACAAATTGTGCGAGACGAAGAGATTAAGCACAGAAAATTATTTGGAGAATTATTTTGAAAAGTTGAAACCTGAAATTCACACACTGCTGCCATCCTCCAAGTACTTATTTCATATTTTTTCCATACAAAAGTAACTGAGATTGTCATCTCCCTTCGTATTTCAAAAAGAAAGTCCTACAGGTTTTGAAGCATGAGGGTGAGTAAATAATGACAGAATTTTAACCACTGTAAGTCATTGAATGTACTTACATTTTTACTTTATATTATTTACTTGTAAGATTGTTAGTAGGCCTATTACGTATCAACTGTTGACATGTGCGGGGGTTATTGCTTGGGTTTCTTTGTTGGGTAGAAACACACCCGCCTAACTTATATACAGCTGAGTGAGTGTTTACATAAACTACGATTAAATGACGATCATGTAGTGAAATAAATGCATTTAAAGTTTGGATCAGCTGAAACCCGACACACGGAAGTGAGAACGAGTATCGCACAGGTAAGAAAACCAACACCGACAACAATACGACACTTTCCCAAGAGATCTATCCACGAATTTTAATGGCTGCTTTTTTTAGGGTCGATGTTGGATAAAAAACGGATAAAGTTTAAATAACAACGAAGGCACAAAAACACAATTCTGCCTTATTTAATATACAAATATAAAATCAGATTTGAGTTTACCTTTAAACGCTCGTCTCCAAACACTGCTGCTGACAGCGATCCAAGAGTTTAGTTTTCCCCAGCGCACAGAGCTCCAGAGAGAGCGACACTTTCTCTCGCATTCAGATGAGGGTGAACAATGTGCTTTGGGGAGAGAGAGGGCAAAGAGCTCCAGAGCTCCGCCCCCGATACTATACGAGACCCGCACCACACCCAGCCCCACACCTCCACCCTCTCACCGGCACTTACGGATAATACACACTCACACAAATACTTACAGTGGAAATATGATTGTTTTAGTTGCTCATCATGGCATACAATATAAATTCAACACAGTTGCACACCAGTTTAAAACATGCATTAATATAATATACAATAGTAGAATAATAAAATAATAATAAAAGTTGAAAGATATATATACTCAAATATATATATATATATATATATATATATATATATATACTCAAAAAAATGATTTTTTGATGCGGTTCACTATAAACAATTTATTTTGATTGAACAACATACAACATTATATCAGGTTTCTGGTTCAAATGTGATTGCATCATGTTAAGTTGTCTTGAAACGATTACTCTTTGACTTAACTTGATGTTTTCATATTGAAATAACATGTTTCAATCAAGTAACCCAACCAGGATTCAATCAAACAGGATTTTCACTTCCCATTTGCAAAGGGGCTGAACTGAGAGAGTAAATGTTGAAATAAAGTGTTATTTTAAGCATTTTTTAGCAAGATGAGAAAATGAAGAGACTTTTTAATGTTTACTGTTCTGTTATGTTGGTATTTAAAAGTTTGTGTTATGTTAGTGGTTTTGGGGTTACCACTGTGGTGAAGTCTTGAGCTTGTGCTTGGGTTGAGAACCTGGTAACAAAAATTCAAATCACTTTAATAATAAAGCAGTCACTAAGGTAGTGCTCTGGGTGAAACCAGTATCACTTCTGGATTGCCAACACTGGATATCATGTGTAAAAAAAAAAAAAGTTATATTTAGTTTGTTATGTCACAGGACTGAACAGGAAGTGTTAATTGTAGAATTATTTGAATGTCATTTTAAATGAAAGCCAATTATTTACGTTAAACTAAAACCATTCATTCAAATTAAATGAACACCATTGATTATAGATAGTTGTACATGGATGGTTCTGTTTGGTTTTACATCCTTCATTCATGTGGAACCACTGTCCATGATTGAATCATGTTCAGCCAAAGAGCTTTTTTCTTTTGAGTGTGTGTGTCTATATATATATATATATATATATATATGTTTGTGTGTGTGTGTGTGTGTGTGTGGGTGGGTGTGTTTGTGTGTGTGTGTGTGTGTGTGTGTGTGTGTGTGTGTGTGTGACACCCTGGACCACAAAACCGGTCATAAGGGTCCATTTTTTTAAATTGAGATTTATACATCATATATATACATCTTATAAGCTGAATAAATAAACTTTCCATTGATGTATGGTTTGTTAGGATAGGACAAATATTTGGCCGAGACACAACTATTTGGAAATCTGGAATCTGAGGGTGCAAAAAAAAAAAAAAAAAATCAAATTATTGAGAAAATCGCCTTTAAAGTTGTCCAAATGAAGTTCTTAGCCATGAATATTACTAATCAGAAATTAAGTTTTGATATATTTACAGTAGGAAATTTACAAAATATCTTCATGGAACATGATCTTTACTTAATATCCTAATGATTTTTGACATAAAAGAAAAATCGATAACTTTGACCCATACAATGTATTTTTGGCTATTGCTACAAATATACCTGTGCTACTTAAGACTGGTTTTGTGGTCCAGGGTCACATATATATAAATGTCAAAGCGCAAACTATTGGTATTTGGTATTGGTAGTACAATTTTACACTCAGTAAAACCATTTCTTGGGAAAAGGTGTCAGTGATATTAATAAAAAAATATTAATTTCAATATACAATAAAAGTATATAATATAATATAAAATATTATGTTTTTTTTCCCCACAGTGAGCACTGAGGCTACTTCCTATCTATGCCATGCATGCCTGTGTCTGTCTTTTCTTGTCTGTGATCACTGATAAGGATTCGTCTCTGCTTTTTTGTCTCTGATGATTCACAGAGGTATTCTTCCAAATCATATTCTGCCGTAAACGCATCCTTACTTATGGTGTAAACTTATGCTTCTCAAAAGCAGTGAGATCTTCTACCTGTAGGGCAAATTCCCATGTCAGCAGCCACAACTTTGGCAGGCATTACGACATACAAGGCGCTGCGTCATGACTCATGTAATTCTCAGACAATGCAATATAATGACCTCTCTGTCTAATCACCTCTGAAACTATATACTCATCCAATTCATTCAAAGAGCTTTTATTTTAAAATTACACTTCTTAGAGTTCACCAAATTTCACATGCTAAACACACTTCCCAAAAGTGAAATCAACATTTTTAATAGGCTATTATAATTATTATTTTTTTTTTTAAACCTGGTTTATTACCTACTTGTAAGAGTTATTATAAATCCGTAATATTGTAGATTATCACTTATATGTCCCCAAACATCTTAACGTTCTTCTAAAAGACTAAACAATCCTGATTTACTAGTTTAGATCTTATAAGATATTTGTGTTTTTGAATAGACTGAGACAATGACCACTCACTCAGTTCTCCCTATAGTTCAACAAATCTGCTGTGCAGTGAGTGATTCAGATTACTGTTTACCAATGTGCAAAACATAGTTCAAAGGAAAAGGAGGGAGAGTGAAAAGCGAGAAAGGGGTGGAGGAGGGCAAGGGGTGTGGCTGTTTGTGCTGAAAGAATGACAGCAGTAACAGTAATGGAAGAAAAGTCAAAATCAATTGGTCAAAATCAGGAAGTTTAGCAAAGGAGAAGATTAAAAGTTCAAGTTGGATTAATGTAAATCACTTTAGATTTTAAAAAAATGCTTCTGCTTTTTGACATATAACCAGCAACAAAGATGTGCAACAAAGAGCTCAAAGGACTGCATGCTTCATTCCAGCAATCATGGGATCTATTCATGTTGATTTTGAAGCAAATATAAAAACAATTATAGTTTTGTTGTGCATTAAGAATGTGTATTTTGGATAGCTCAAATAAAGTGTATAAAAACCCAAAATACAACAAATACAAAATCTCTGGTTTGTGGTCAGTATTTCAGCCGTCTGAATGAGGGTCAGATGTCAGCATTCCCAAGCTGCCTTTCATGCTTAGCTCAGGAAGCCAAAATAGCTCAACATGTGCAGCAGAGATGGACATGTGTTTCCGCTTCTACTGAATTCAGATCAATACGCTTTAGAGAGGATCACTGACATGCCTCAGTGAGAAAGACAATGCATGATAAATAGCCTCATTGTTTTATAAGAGACAGATGACATATGGACATGCTCTTCCAATCCAGTGTAATTTACGTAGTTGAAAACAAGCAGTATTGTAATGAATGCAATCTTTTGCAGATCGATTAAGTGGTAAAGGATTGTTTTGCAGGAGACTCATAAAGCTGTGTGGAGCCAAATGCAGAGCTCATGGAATTTAAATGGATAGCCAAAAGTGCACTTTTTGAATGCAAACAATACTGTGATGTTAGAAAGAGTATAATTTTGTCTTCAAATACCACATGAAACCAGTGCAATAGAGACTAACTTTTCTTACTTAAATGTTTAAATGTCCCTCATCTCTGCTGACATGAGTGAAAATACTTAAATATATTGAGCATCTTAAATGATAAAAGTGGTGGCCCTGCAGGACTGGCAAACAATGTGTGTAATGTAAAGGTGTTATTTCTACCAGATTCATTTTACACAAAAATTCTAAAGAAATCAGTTTGGTTTAGTCATATTAAACAAATTTTTGTGACTTGAATAAACCAGTTAATTGCTATTTCAGTGGTTTATGGCTATGTATGTTTTCATGTATGTTTTATTAATGAACGTAAATTTTCCATTTATTTGTGACTAAGATACAAGATTTATACACAACTTTTCAATATACATTACCGCTCAAACAAAGTCTTTAATGCTCTTCAAGGCTGCTATTAATTGATTAAATAATATTAAACACAGTACAATTGTGAAATATAATTACACTTTTAAATAATATTTTAAAATATATTTTTAAAAAATATATTTTTCCTGTTATAGCCAGGCTAAATTTTCAGCAGCCAGTTACATGATCCTTCAGAAATCATTCTAAAATGATGAATTGCTGCTCAAGAAACATTTCTTTTTTTATTATTATTATTATGCTGAAAACAGTTACCTAATATTTTTTTGGAAACCAAGATACCTTTTTTTTGCAAGATTCTATGATAAATAGAAAATTCAAAATAACAGCAGCATTCATTTAAAGTTTTTTTTTTTTTTTTTTGTAACAGTGTAAAAGACTTTACAGTCACTTTTGATCAACTGAATGCATCAAATATTAATTTCTTTAAAAAGAAATAAAATCATACTGACCCTTAAAAAAACAAAAACTACTAAATAAAACTATAACATATACAACAACAATCAAAAAAGGGTTTTAGGATTCTTATTGCAGCATTGCAATTACCTGATTCACAATACAGTTTTGATTGATAAAATGAACAAACAGTAAAGCATAGGTCATCATAAAGCATAAGCCAGGGTCATATGATTCGATTCCCAGGAAATACAAACTGATAAATTGTACCTTCAGTCTAAATCACTTTGGATAAAAACTTCTGCCAAATGCATAAATATGTAGATTAACACAACAGGATAGGATGAATACGGGTATATTTGACCTCTTTATGTCACTGAGATGAATGGTCAAAATGCTCAAATTTAACTGCATTTTTCTTGTACCCTTTAAGGAAGAAACTTGCGTAAAGTTTTCAATTCATTTAGATGGATCTCCTGACGCACATCTGAGGCACTGTATTTAGATGAACAGCTGAGCATTCCTCAGTGATGGAGCGACCTCTGATGGAGCACAGAGTCCTGAATCACAGCGCGTTCAACGGCGGATCTGACCAGAGGCTCTTGACAGCTCGAGGCGCTGCCGACAAACTTCATCCCGGGCCAAAATGTGGCACAAAGGAGGACAAACAAAATAAAGTAAGTTTCACGCATTTATAAGTCAACCGTCAACAAAATGAACTGCTTGGCTGCTGATTCGTGAAGCGAGTAAGTTGCACAGAGGGGCGACTGTTCCCGTTGTTTGGCAGGGTGGGACTTTTCATCTCTACTCATGCATTTGATTACAAACATCTACAGTTCACTTCCTTGTGTTGTTCATAACGGGTTAGAAATGTTCAAACAGCGTGCATTTGATGTTTAATGCAGACTAAATGTGATTTTTTTTTACTCTTAATTTTTTTCATCTGTTGCACTTCCTCACTACCAAATAAGGTTTAGTTAACTCATGGAAAGCTTTGGTGTCTTCTGTTTCCGCCGTGTGCTTTTTAATTGAGTACACTTGTATTGACTGTACACATAGGGCATTTGTGTCTGGTGCCATCCGAAAAGCCAGCTTGCAGTTGCATATGCCGGTGTCCACGGTCCGGTGCTGAGCGCTTACAAAAATAATACACACCCGGACTATAGGCTAATGCATGCCCGAGATAAATGTTGCTCACGGTGACGTCATTATGAAGTTTGGACTAAGATAATGAACTATTGCTCTCATAGTAATTATGTATTGGTAAGAAAGAATTTATGACAACCCAGCTAACAAAAAATATATTCTTAGAACGTCCAGCTAACGTTCCCATTAAGTTATGAATGTTATTTCTGAACGTTCTCTGAAGTAAAAAAACAAAAAAAATAAATAAATAAAAGCTGCTTTCTTGGTTATCCAAACGTTAAGGGAACATTCCATTTGATCATTTTTCAAACATTATTGGAACGTTACTTTTGAATCTCTGAACATTCCAAAGCAAGTAGGCCTAATAATGAACATCCAACTAAAACTTTTCAGAAAAAAAAAAAAAAAAAAACATTCCATGAACCTAAATAATGTTTTTGCTGACATTCTGAGAACATTATTAAAGGGATAGTTAACCCAAAAATGAAAATTCTGTCATCCTATATAGTTGGTCCAAACCTGTGTGAGTTGTGATATTTTGAAGAATGTTGGTAACCAAACAGTTGACGTTATCCACTGACTCATAATAAAGGTTAGGAACAACTTGAGGGTGAGTAAATTAAGATAGATTTTCCTTTTTTTTGGTTAACTATCCCTTTAAAGACCAGCTTGATTAAATTACTGTGCATGATTAGTTTATTTTTCAGATTTTTATTGTTGCATACAGTACTTGTTTGAAATAAAGGGTTAATCAGAATATGGACTTTAATTGGAAAACATGCTTGTAAACATGGGCATTGTTCTCTGAATGGCCTCTGAATGGATTCATTTAAATACAGCATGAGATTTAGCTCTCCGAGCCTGTCCACACCTGTTCTCTGATTTGCTATGTGTGGTCAGTCCTGTTCTCCATAATAAAGCCTTTGCCAGCAAATGCAAAACAGAGAACTCTGTGGTTTGTGCATTTGTTCCTATTGTTGTGAAAGAGAAGGAACAGGGACATAGACAATGTTTCCAGGATGTTGTTAAAATAAGTATGGTGACTCAGAGGGTAGAGTCTGATCCTGGGCTCATGAGGACAACATTATGAGGAGAAATATGAACTGTGTTTCTGTTTTGAGTACTTATTTTGAAAAACAGTACACTGATATTGACATATGTGAGCTGGCATGATATCATATGAACAATACAAAATTCTGTGTTCCAGCTGTTGTTGTGAAACACTAGGTTATAGTAAACCAGTATAGGTTTGTTTCTGAATTGAGCATTTATGAATGCAATTTGTAATACATTTCTTGAACTTCAGTGTGGTAGGGTTTTAACTATGCCACTTCTGGCCCTATAGATGTTTTAAAAAGTTTTCAAAACTTAAACATGTTTGTCAATGTCCATCACAGAAAAATTCAGTCTTGTTTTTCTGGAAATCACAAAATTCCTCCTTGAATCAACATTTTGTGTTGGAAGTTACATATTAAACATTTTTGGAAAAAACTGTCTTGCTAATTCTAATTTCATAGGTAGTGTTTTATATATTATAAATACACACAATAAAATATTCTGATATCAGAATTTTAATAACCAGTCATGCTTTTACTGTCACTGTCCTTACTGTCATTATCCTTGGTAAACAATACAATACCTTTTTGAAAAAAAAAATGTTTATGTTGATTTTTCATAATTTAAAACTCTGAAAATCTGGCTCTGGGACAAGAATAAAATAAAATATATGCATAAAAAGTATAATAAGTAGCAAAAATATGTTGGTAAAGTTTCCAGGACCATTTTAATATGGCTGTCATTTAATAAAAATAAAAAACGTGCGTTAGTTTTAAAAAATAATCAACCCTTTGGACATAAAAAGCCAGTTACATTATGCAAGTGTCACACTGTGCCACACATGTCCGTATCATGATGTGTCACACCTGGAAGTTGTTGACATTTAAATAAACGATTCAGTCATCGCTGAGCACTATTATCAAATTAATGAAGCATTGCAATTTAATAATGGATTTAATAACCATCAAAACCATCACAAGTGTCCACAAACCATTCATGAGTGTAAAATGAATGATTAGGTTCTTTTAATCAGTAAATCTGATTGATTTCATAAAGTAATCAGAGGCATTTGATTAAATTGACCTGGCAGTGGTGAAACTGCTTTTAGCTGTATTAGCTGCAAAGTGCCGGCTCACAGATTGCTTCTCTTTATTCTCTCTCTTTCTTGCTCCCACCCACTCCTCTTACTCCACCCCTCCCTATCTCTCCGTTCAGAAAGTCGTCTCAGTGCACAAGACAGTCGATAGAGTGAGCAGAACAAGACAGGGCAACCTTGAGCAGGTGTAAAGGACAGTTTGAAGAAGGACACAGGCTCCTGTGTGTGACCTATCGTCTGTCGCCCCGGGAGAGCGGCTCTGCTTTCGCCCAATGCAGAGATCATCTATCAGTTGCTGTAAGTAGCTCTAGACTTCTTTTATGTGTCTGACTCTCAGTTGTAGCTCTCAGCTGTTCTTATGTCCTATTACGGGACCCCCAGATGAGCTTCAACCTGTTAGATGTTTATGGAATATGACACAAATGGACATCACATATCTGTTTGATGTTCAACCATTGTTTGAGAGACTGTAGAAGCCCTTAATAGAAAGGAGACGTTAGTGTGCTGTTTAACTGATATCAGTCCACAGTGAAATGTGATATATCGTCGTTTGTTTACAGGGCATTTAGGCATTGTTTAGTTTTTGTGTTTCAGTTACACAAGATCACGATTGTTTTATTAATAACACTACAAAAAAGACACTACAACTCACAGTGTAAGACAATACAATACATATAATGTTACAACTACGTAAGTGACAATTTAAGGACTTCTACAAATACCATATATCATAATATATAGCAGTAGCTCTTTAGAGATTTGCATGTTGTTATATTAAGCCGTATGTCAAAGCATTGTGTAATGAAGGAGGTTAAATAGTCAGAGGACTGGGCTCTTTAAAAAGGAGTTTAGAAGTTTCTTAATGGCATAGGTTCACCCAAAAATGAAAATTGAAAATAACCAAACCTGTTGTTCCAAACCTCTCTATCTTCTGCAAAACACAAAAGAAGATATTTTGAAAAATGCTGGTAACCAAACATTGGTGCCCAGTGATTTCATTGTTCACTTCTCAAAATATCTTGTTTTATGTTCCACAGAAAAAAAGAATGATTTGAGAGGGAGAAAAGTATGACAGTTTTTGACAAACTATTCTTATAAGTCTTATTTAGTTTTATAAATAAGTCATGTCAAGTCATATTTGATAATCTCTGTCAGTTCTGACCTCCAAACTAAAATGACTGGACATCTGGAAAAATTTCATCTACTGCTTTGTGGCAAAATGTACATTTGTTGCTATCAATGTAGTCTTTATTATGCAGTGTGCTGGTGTTTGTTTTCTTTATGTAGAATTTTGCACTTTATAGAAACTTTGTCATATAGAAAATCTTGAATGAGTGATGAACATTGAAGTTCAGTGTGACAAGTGGTGTCTTGTGATTATAGAAAATATATATTGCTGAAAAGTTTGGGGTCAGTACATTTTGAAATTAATACTTTTATTCTGCAAGGATGCTTTAAATTGATCAAAAGTGACAATAAAAGATTTTGCATTGTTACAAAAGAATTCTAGTTCAAGTAAATGCTGCTCTTTTAAACTTTCTCTTAGTCAAAGAATCATGTAATCCTGTATCATGGTTTCCACAAAAATATTAAGCAGCATAACTGTTTTTAGCATTGATAATAATTATAACTGTTTCTTGAGCAGCAAATCAGCATATTAGAATGATTTCTGAAAGATCACGGGACACTGAAGACTGGAGTAATGGCCGACAAATTTAGCTTTGTCATCACAGTAATAAATAATACTTTAAAATATATTTCAATAGAAAATAGTTATTTGTAGGAGTTGCTAAAGTAACTTCATACACTATAGCTTTGTTTATCCAAATTCACTAAAAGCAGAATTTATCTGGAATATTATATTTATTTCTTTTTTGCTTGTAGGCAACAGTGAAAGCAAAGCAGATCAGCTGATCACCTTTATAAATACTGATGTCATTTGATACATGAGCATAACTTTGACCTCTTGAACATAGATTCCTGCCCAGCTTACAGCACATATCATATTTTCGCTTTCTTGCTACTGTATAATTTCAGGTCTCATATCACTACATCATATCTGAGAAAAAAAGAGTTTAGAGGAAGATCTTTGATGAGCCATAGCTTGTAACTTTTTATTTGCAGAGTTCAGGAAAGTGCATCAGTTCAGCAGATAGGAAGTTTTTTATTATTCATGTCCTCGGGTTAATGTGTAACATGCACCCAGTCCACTCTTTGTGAGGTATGATCTACACTGAGGTAAAAACCTGAACAAACCACATGTGAGAGAGAAAGGGAGAAGCTGGGCAGATAGAGATGATGTAATATTCATGACTCTGAGCCAGCTGGAGTTCAGAGCTGTGTGAAAAGTTTGGTTTCAAGCAAATTAAACTTATTGTGATCATCAAATCTCATTTTTGCGTTCACATTGTTCCTTGTATATTTAATTAACTACATTTGTTCTAAAGTCTCATATGGCTCTCAAAAATATATATTACAACAGTTTTTAATTGAATAGAAGTGTAAATGAACAGTTTGACTAAAATATTATGCCATTATTTACTTGTCCACTTATTTTTCCAAACCTGTATTCTGTAATGTTGTAAGAAAAGCTTTTTAAACAAGCTTTACACAGTTTAAGAGACACAGTCACTATGTTGTAGATTCTTCAACAGGGTTTCTGCAGGCCTTAAAATTCTTAATTTGCCTTAAAAAGGTCTTAAATTCATAAAGTCATGGCAATGAACGTTCCATGCACTGCAACAAATGAATGTCTTCCTCAGTATTTTGTTTTTCAATAAAAATATCTAAACTTCCTTAAATAAAGATACACTTGCTTCAGATGCAAAATGAAGATGAAGTCATAAAATTACGTTCATGCTTGAAACAATAACAGATATCTGTCAGTGGGGTATGATAATTGATTTTTGGAGTCCATTAGCAGATATCTGTCCTTGGTCTAATTATAAAACAACTTCATTTTGATCAATTTCTCAAAAAGGCTTCTTATCTTCTCAAGTAAATGCATTTTCCTGAATCAAGAATCCCAGACATTTGCACTAGAAAACAAGACAAAAAAAAAATTTCAAATTAATATTTTTTTAATTAATGGCAATTGTTTGAAGTTGTATATTCAAACACAAGTGTTGCGAATACAACTATTTTAAAAAAAGACTTACATATTGACATAAATGTCCTAAATATACGTTTAAACCTGCAAAGGCTCTGTTCAACCATTTCTGCTTTTCCATGTACAAAATACTGGCATACTGGTTTGGAACAACAGGTTTCCACAACAGTGCTTTTTTCAATTGCATATTGTATCATTAGTGTATTATTTACTGTATATTGAGCTCATAATCATATTAATTCAGCTCAGAATAGGAGACTGTTGTGCATTTATAATTTGTTTGTCCTTTTTATTCGGAGAATGTGTGTGCAGGACTGCTCGTAGGCAGTGGGGATTGTTTGTACAGTCGGCACGCATGATCAGATACAGCAGTGATAGGAGAAACTTATCTATCACCTGAGGGGCAAAGACAGAGGTTTTTCTCTTTTAGAAACACCTGAAACATTGCTGCTGAGAGCCGACATCATTACATAACGTAAGACTGCACAACATATTTGAAAAATGAAATTAGCTGTTCTCTTTTAAAGGTTGTGAATCATCAAGCAGAAGGTAATGGACGACTCCTCAATTTTTAGTTTTCTGCATCTGTGCAAGATGAAAGAGGGCTAAAGTGTAGTTCTTGACAGACATATATCTTTCAAAATCGTAATTTAATCTGATTATGATTGTATAGGATGTCTTATTGTTCTCAGTATATCTGTATCCAACCACAACTTTGATGGTCTGAGCTGTCATGGTTTATTGCCGGCAATCAACCTACCTGAGCTGGCTGATGCGAAGTAGAGGAAAACATTCTTGTAACTGCCAGTATTTTACCAAAATTGAGCTCATAGTTCCTTGTTCTCCTTGATGCATTTCCTTTCCACTGATCGACGACTCTGTTTTTTTAGAGATGTGAAAAAAATCAGTTTTGACCATCTTAGATAATGATATGCCAGGTTGGTTAATTTGTTGATATTTGACCTTATTTTTATTTTGGCATTAGAAGATACACATGCCTGCTTAGTATATTACCAAAAGCATTAGTTCTCCCATTTGCCAGTTACAAAATCTATCAATAACCTGCATAATACACATGCAGTTTTCAGATAGGTTTATTTTTAACTGCCTTAGCTGTCAGCTGTTGCCATCTGGATAATTTTTAAGAGATTTTTTGACAAATTATTCAAAAATATGGTAAATCATCATTGTCAGGGCACTTATAACAAAAGGTACAAAGAGTGGATCTAAATTGATTAATATTATTATTATTCAAATATTTTATCTTAATTGATTTTGAGTAAATATTGTGGGTTTTGTCTTATTTGTGATCAATAAATTGCATTATCGAAATACTGGCATGATATTAGTTGCCTGTCACCTTGAGATACTGGCATCAACATTGGCCATTGAAAAACTCATATCAGTCAACTAATCTTTTACTGAAGGTGAGAGAGTAAAGGACAACTGCATTAACCTTGACATTCTTTATCAGGAAAAACTGTGCATATGATGATTTTCCCATTGAACTGCACGTGCGTTCTACAAACAGCTGATTTTCATTGAACAATTTGTAGAAAAGTGGTTTGATTTTGATGGAAAGAAATGTTTTGTGACTTGTAGTTAAAATGCAAGTTAAAGCGAAACAGAAAGAACCAGAAAAGGTGAATTAGGCTCAGTTTCAAGTAAAAATTGTCTTTGTAATAATTGTTTATCTTTAGATTAATTCTTTGTGACTTAGGGAATTAGTGATAATGTGTTCTGTGTGTTTGCTATAATGTGATTTATAATTACTGGATTAATAAGAGTGAGCATTCGACACTGTAGGGACATTTTAATCTTTGTAAACAAGTTTTTGGAGTTCAGTGGATCACTGTATGCATGCATGTGTACGTGTTCGCATTAGCCCATGCCCATAAAAGCCCACTGACGGATATATCATGTGACCAAGCTGCACGTTCACAGTCGTCAGGTTTCCAAGGAGACGACTGGTTCAGAGTGCATATTGCATTCAGCCGAATACATGCTTTCTGAACATTGAACTTGCCCCTCCTCCCGACTTAAGCCGTAATTCAAGTGTGTCTGTTCTGATAGGCTGAAAAAAGACTTTCTTTGTTCGCCTGTCTCTCTCTCCCACTTTTTCTTGTTTTATCACTCTCTCTCTCTCTATTGGCCTCTCTCTTTCCCTGAGATGAGGAGAGCCATAGAGGCTATGTGAAAGGACACACGTAGGCACGTCCAGCAGGAGTTTGGTTGGCAGTGAGTCCGGTATTGTGTATAGTCACCTTGAGCTAGTCCACAGTCTCTGCCTGAAAGTAAGAGGGACTTAAGACCTGGGTCAACATTTTAAAACCAATAGCAAATATAGTACTCATATTTATTTTGGAATGCAAAGTTTGTATAGAGTGCTGCAGTGACGTATTTTTGTCGGCCAACCCGGAAATTAGCATCACCCTGGTTCCCTCGACCCAATAGGATTTTTCCATTGGATTTGCAGAAAATATGCTCTGTGACCAACAAAAGATTACGTTTCTTAGAGGTAAAAATCCCAGAGGTAAAAAAGCTAAAGCTAAAGCTATTATATAACAATTACTGTTGAATTATTGTTTCGTATCTCTGATAAATCTTATCAGCTGTAAGCATGTTCAGATGAGGCTTATCTATTTCCAGTGACTGTGAAAATGTGTTAGTCCAGTTCTGATTCATTTTCACAGCAGTTTTTGTCATGTGTTTGTGTTATTGAACAATTTCTTTGCAGAAAAATGGCAGATAAAAATGCTTGGTAATTTGATAACTTGTTACACAATTAATTCAAAATTATTATATATGTTAGAATATTACTATTATTTTTATTATTATTTTTTAAATACTTTTATTTGTTTATTTTTTATTTTATTTCTAGAAGTACATTTTTCTTTTCTTTTCTTTTCTTTTCTTTTATTATTTTTTTATTTTATTTATTTATTTTTTTTCTAGAAGTACATTTTGCTAAAAAACTGTCCAAAATCTCTAGTTCATTCCTATTGGATGTTCTTTAAAGCTATGACAAAACAACAGTAACCAAGAGAGCTGGGCTTGTCAAAGGATTGTAAGCATATTTTAGCATAATATTACCTATTATTTCTATAACAACAGTAATTATTTATTTATTTGTTTGTTTATTTATTTTATTTTATTTTATTTCTAGAAGTACATTTTGCTAAAAATCTGTTCATTGTTTACAAAAATCTCTAGTTCATTCCTAATGGATGTTCTGTAAAGCTATGACAAAACAACAGTAACCAAGAGAGCTGGGCTTGTCAAAGGATTGAAATCATATTTTAACATAATATTGCCTTTTATTGCCATAACACATCCTGTATCCAAATATCCTATTAAACGTGATATATTCTCCCAAGGTCTTTGCTTCCGAACTGGTCTTGACTCAAAAGTCATGCACGATTTTATGAGCCACCAGCTGAATTATTGAAAAGTGTATCATGACATTTAATACTGGATCTGATAGACATTTTCACTGGAAGACATTAAGCTGAAAGTAACACTGCTGTAGTTACGTGAGAGCCTATCTAGTTTCACATCAGTAGCACAATACAATCAATGGCCTACTTTCAATGAACACAGTCTATACCCTGAGCATCATTGTTTTCATGTGTATTTTAATACTGATAGGAGTACACAAAAAGCTCTTTTCTTAGAATCAGTTTGTTAATATCAGTATACATCACTCTCTTTTTTTCTGTTCCGACTAGGTCACATGAGGACGTGTGTTTGGCTTTTCTACACCCATTCTCTGATCCAGCAGGGTGCAGCGCATCAGTCTTCTGAAGGCCTCAAGCATCCATCACCCTGAACCCCAGCAGGCCTGTCACACTGTCTCACTCCCCTGATTCTGCCTCTTCTCCTCCTGCGAGCTCCTCTCGGCCCTCCCTGGAGACCCCAGGGCCCCTCATCCGCAATGGAGAGCAGGGAGAGGGATGCGGGACCCTCGCCCAGGAGATCTGCCTCACTCTTGGGAACCTGAGGGAGGATCCTCTGCCAGCACAGGGCTTCCATGATGTCTCTACTCTCACAGGTACAGAAAATGGTTTTGTTGGTGTGCGGTTGTTCCCAGGATGCATCAGTGTGAGCTGCAAGCCCGTTATTTATGCTAATGTGATTTTAGCAGATACACTCCTGTTCAGAAGTTTGAGATCAGTAACAAAATTGATAGTTTTATTTAGTGAGGATGCAGCAAATTGTTTAAAAGCAACAGCAAAGACATTTAAAATGTTACAAAAGATTTCTATTTCAAATCAATGCTGCTCTTTTGAACTTAAAGATAAAGGAGAAAATTAAGAAGCACACCTGTTTTTAACATTGATGATAAGAAATATTTCTTGAGCAGCAAATCAGCGTATTAGAATGATTTCTGAAGGATCATGTGACACTGAAGACTGGAGTCCCTCCCTAGTGAAAATTAAATATACTAAAATGTATTTGAAATACATTTATTTCATGCTAAGTCTACTACAAATACATTTACATATTTATGTACTTAATAAAAATACCCTGCAATTGTAATTTTGGTATACTAAACTGGTATACTTAAAGTCTGCTAAATTGGAACAACAAATTTTGTGCTTAATGCACTTCACTTGTGTGGAAGTAGTGCTGAAGTCAAATTAAAGATATACTGAAGTGTATTTGATTGTGTTAAAGTGGAGCTTTAGTATAGCTTTTAGTATACTTTAGTATACTTAAGTGTACTTTTAATATCTTGGATTTAAAGACCAATATTATTCAAAAATCATACAACGCTCATCAATAGTGATATTAAAACACATTGTGCACAAGTGATACTCTAAATAAAGTTTAATTATAATTTTTATATCAGTAAGTCTCGAGCGATATGTCAGTAAATATGTGAATAGATTTGAGCTATACTTAGTATGAAATAAATGTATTTTAAATATATTCCTTTTTTTACTTGGGGTTTTTACTAGATGTTGAAAATTCAGCTTTGCATTACAATACAAAACAGTTATTAATATATTTAAGTAATAATATTAATAAGTAATAATATTTCACAATATTTTCTTATGCTTCTTAATTCCTCATACTAACCCCAAACATTTAAGTGGCAGTGCATATTAACTTAAAATGTGTGTTTTAGTTATACTAACTTAAACAGTACTTTATTCTCTTTCTCAAACATCAGTAGCTGTTTTTGTATTTTAAACTCCCTAAATTTGCTAAGTGAAGTTAGTACTACATTGTTCACATGTAGTCTTCTTCATTTGTTCTTTACCACCTGCAGTTCACTGATATGAGTTTGTTGTGTTACCTTCATAACAGAACAGAAAGCAGACAAAAGCAGGAAAGGTGGAACAAACCATATTTATCTAAGGAAGTACCTATATGTGTGCTGCTTTCTAATTATACTCCATCCTAAAAGCTCAGAGTATGTGCTGCAGATTTATTAATAGCATTCAACTCTCGAATATGATTTTTAAAATTCTTTCACAACTGCCAGTAATTTAGACCTAACCTTTTTAATTAATAACTGACTGACTAACAACATAATTCTGGCTTTTTAAACTTGAAAGAGATCTTGCATATCATATTGGAGCTGCTGCACTGTTGCAGTAGAGATGTTTTAATGTTCACACTGTGAGATTTTAATTTCTCAGTCAGGCCACTGAAACATTATATGTGTATTTTTTATTGCATCAATGAATGTGAGCTTCTAAATGATGCAAGCTGATAATGAGATATTTTCAGATCATGTGAATGGTGAATGGACAGTGAATGGTTCTCTTTCTGTTTATCACTCACAGACCTGTGCTCCAGTGTGGATCTGCCAGAGGTGGAGATCTTCAGCTTGCTTACAGAAGAATTGCCCAAATACACTCTGCGGGCGGACCATGTGTTTGGGTACGAGCATGACGACTGGCTGCACACACCTCTGCTGCCACCAGAGGCCGCTCTTGGACTTACACAGGAGCAGATCGACGAGACACTCAAGTACTTCTGTGAGTCTACACTATATACAGCTTTGCCATTTCTGTTGAATATATAATTGTGTGGAAGTAGTGCTGAAATCAACTAAAGATATACTGAATTATATTTGATTGTGCTAAAGTGGAACTATTGCAAGTATACTTCAGGTACAGTTTAAATGTCTTGCATTTAGAGTGATATTCTTCAAATATCATACAGTCCTCATCAATAGTGACATTAAAACACATTTTAGGCTTAATATTAAGAAATGCGCATTGTGCACAAGTAGTACTCCAATTGAAGTTTAAATAATTTTTTTATCAGTAAGTCTCGAGTGATATGTCAGTAAATATGTTAATAGATTTGAACTATACTTAGTATGAAATAAATGTATTTTTTTATATATATATATATATATATATATATATATATATATTTATTTATTTATTTATTTTTTTTTTTTTTTTACTAGGGACCACAATGATGATTTTAGCCATTAATTTTGGCTTCATTAAACGATGATGTATTTTTCTTCACAACAGGGCAAAACTAAAAAATAAAAATACATTTTTGTTACTCAAAATAAAATAAATGTTAAATGAAATAATATTAATATTATTTAATTTCAGCTAGTTTCCAAGGCAACATTTCTTATTTTCATTTAGTTTAACTTGATGTACTAAAATAACTAAAACTCAAATTAACAGACGTATTAAAAACAACAAAAACTAATAAAAAATTACAAAAATACACAAACTAAAATGACTAAACTAGAAACTATGAAAAATAAAATCTAATTTAACAAAAACTATAAGAGTAAATACACTGACAAGAACACTGCTTCACAAATGAATGCAGCTTTTATGAACTTTGAACTCTAAATAAAATTGTCAGAAGTAAGACTAAATGTAAGTTCTAAACAAACCATGGTTGCACGATTTTAATGTCGCCACCATAACCTTTCGACAACTCTTTCAGTCTTTATTTATAAACTTTTTTCCCTGAAAGTCTGTGGTAACAGTTTTCTAGAGCACAATAATGAAGGCAATAAGTGTACTAGATAGTAGATGAGTTTACCTGTTTGATGTGATGATGTTTAATGTCACTGACATCCTCTGTAGTCTCATTTAGCCACTTGTTAGTGATCGGCAAGTAAATGGCAAGTAAAAGATTTAATAAATTGTGAGTGGGGTATTACTGGTGTTTTTTATGCTGTAGAATAAAACGTGTAACTGTTTCTTAGGTTAAACTTAACCACAGACCAGGCATTTAACCAAAAACCACTTGACTTCAGGGTCGATGGAGCCGGAAGTGCTAAAATGCTAACTTGGTCTACAAAAATACATCATTCCTGCATCACTCTTTTAAAGCTGGTTATTTAATTTAGAAAGCAACATGTATCATATCAAATGAAATTATATGTGAAAACGTGTGGCAGTACAGTTACAGGCTCGAGTGCCACTGTTGACCCTGGCAGAGAGCAATACTGTAATCCCAGCCACTTCCATTCCTCTTGGAGCACAGATGCAAATGCCATCAAGAGGATTAGCTGCTTGCTGCTTAAGGATAATGAGACATTCTGCTGTTCTCAGTGGCTTCTCTCTATGGCCTGGCAGACAGTCAGCCGCTCTGACGTTTACACCAGCACTGCAGTATCTGTCTGTTGCTCAGATTGGCTAAACTTAGGTCACTGCAGTTTTGGGAGTGTGTTTATGGAATAGGTGTTTCTTGAGATTTAAAGGCAGGGTTGATGATTTGGTTCAAAAATCCCGATAGTAATCACTAAGTTATGTGGTCTAAATGTGTTTATATGTATTTATATCGTTTATGGAATGCGTGGTTGTGACCATAAAATGTTCATCCAATCATATTCCTCGGTCCGAGGGCTACGATTGGCTGTCCTAGCTGCCTGTCAATGTATGTATTTGCACATCTGTTCGCACAGACATGATATGTTATCTGCACGTTCCATTCCGCTATTGCAAACCGAGCGAGAATGGAAGGTGTTATTATTGTAATATTATGCGCTTTGTACTGTAATGTTTTCTCACCGGTGAATGAGACATGAGGTAATCTGACAGCGTTGTATTCAACCGTCTCTCATTGTGTCGCTGGTTAGCCTCTGGTCTGCCTATGCACGTTCATGTGTTTTGGAGGAAGCGTGGCTTTGGAGAGTGATTATGCAGAGAGGGTGGGATCTTATGCTTTTAAAGCTAGCTTGCTATTGCTAGCCTCTCAGAAATCGCCTACTGTATCTTTAACAGGATTGAAAAAAAACAGTCATTAACGTTTGTTTCATGGCTGTGAGTTTGTGGCATCATAAAACTATCAATGATTGACCACAAAAACCTGCAGGACTAAATAAAGGCATTAACTGTTAGATGTACACTACCGTTCAAAGAGTCAGTCTTTTTTTTGTTTTAATACAATTGATACCTTCTATGGAAATTAATACTTAAATGGATCAAAAGTTACAGTAAAGAAATTTATAATGTTACAAGATATAAAAATGCTGTTCTTTTGAACTTTCTAATTATCAAAGGATCCTGAAAAAATGCATCACGGTTTCCACAAAAATGTTAAGTAGCACAACTGTATTCGATATTGATAATAATAAATGTTTCGCGAGCAGCAAATCAGCATATTAGAATGATTTCTAAAAGATCATGTGACACTGAAGACTGGAATAATGATGCTGAATATTCATCACATTAATATATTACAATTTAAAATATATCAAATAAAAAATTAATATTTTAAATTGTAATAATAATTCACAATATTACTGTGATTTTTGATCAAATAAATGCAGCCCTGGTGAGACTTCTTTCAAAAATATATTTAAAAAATTTGACTGACCCCCAACTTTTGAACAGTATAGTGTAATCAGCCAGTATTTATTTTGCAGTTTTGAAGTCATGGAAAAAAGGAAACAGATCGCTGTGTGACTGATCTGATTGACTTATGGTGGTGCTAATTTAGGTCTAATCCGCTTGGCATGGAAACATGTTCTCATACCTGCACTGATCTCTTTACGTGGGCTGTAGCCCAAACACAGCTGTTATTTCTAGCCTAAATATCTGAACATGTACACTTCTAGTCTGTATTCTATCAGAGATTTCATTTGTATTATTTTTTTGTCCTCCTTGTTTCTCACTCTGTCTAGCTTTTTTGAGTGCTCACTGCTAGAAGTCTCAGTGTTTTGTAGGTCAGATTTTAGCACATCGTGCCACATCATGTGGTGACATGACCTGGAATTTAAAATTAATAATTTAGTTCAGTATTTGATAGACCCCTTCAGAATCTGGCTAGAAAGCAGTTGTGGCCGATATTCTCTTACATGTTTGAAAAAGAAAGACTAAAGATGTGGCTTTGAATTCAATACCATGCATCGATGTATCAACCCACATGATTTTGAGGGTGCACAGATTAACTTGAATGGAAGATAAATTGATTTGGACTGTAGGCCAGTCATCAGCTTATGTCTAATTAATTTTTTAATAAAACAAACAATATAATGACTTCTAAAGCCACTTTTTAAATGTCTGTTTACTCATAAAATGAATAGTTTAAACTATCTTCATTTAGGGGGCAAATGTTGATTTATCCAATCAATATAACATCATATCATGTTATTAATTCAAAGAAAAGTTAAATGATTTACAACTCTATTTAAAATAAATGTGTTTTCAACACATTTACTATGTCCAAAACATAACATTTCAAAACCTTAAGGTTTAAATGGTAGGATTTAATTTTATACACAATCTACATACACTGAAAAAAACAAGAAGTAAAATTTACTTAATTTTTATTTTGCAAGTTTTTGCATGCATATTTTTTAAGTAAAATTTAAGTATGGAAGTCAAATCTATTCAAATACATTTCACTCAATCACGGTTTGTAAACTTTACTCAAACAACATAGCACTGAAAAAAAATGTCAATAAAGCATGTGGTTCACTTATAATTATGTGCATAAGCAAATAGATACAATAAATACATCTCGAAAACAGCAAAAATTTTTACCTTATTAAGTATTCATGCCCAACTGCATGATGGGAACAAGGGGATCATGACTTTGATATTTACTTAAACAATCTTTGTAAAAATAACAAACAATTCCAAGTAAAATATACTTATAAGTTCAAACTTTAAATTCTACTAGCTTAAATTGAGTACTAATATTGAATTTACTCTTTTTTTTTATTCTTGCCTGAACTGAATTATTTAATGTAGAAATTACATTTGTTTTTCTATGGTATTTACTTCACCACAAAATCATTTTTTATCAGTGTACACTCTAATTTATTCTCTCAAATATTTTTATTGTTTATGAATAGGCGAATTCAGGCAAAACATGATCTTAACATTATCTTACATTCAGAAAAATGTCACCAAAACCATGTTTTGTGTTAAACACAGACTAAAAACCACGTTAAACACAGACTAAAACGTTTTAACACTAAGGTTCAGATAGCTGTAATTTAGTTTTGGTGCACACTTCACCATGGAAATATTTCCAAAAAAATGACATGAATTTTTTTTTAAAAATGAATATATATTCATTTTCATTTTATTTTTTCATGTCATTTTTTGGAAATATTTCCATGTTTATTTTTATTTCAGTTTTAATATTTTTGTTTCAGTTAGTTTCCAAGGCTACATTTGGAAATTTTAAGTTTTTTTTTTTTTATCTTTTTTATTTTATTTCAGCTTTATTTCAATTACCAAAAACAATTTTAATAGTGATTCTTTTAGTTAACAATAACAGCACTGATACTGATAACACTGCTATTTATATACTAATATTTTTCATATTTCAAAAGTTTTATTTTATATTATATAAAACTTATATATAATTTTTCTATATAGCTTTTATTTCAGTTTTAGTAACTTTTGTACTTCAACTTCAATTTAAACTTATTTTAGTTAGTTGCAAGGCAACATTTCAAATTTTTAAGTGTAAGTTTATTTTATTGAAGCTTCTACATTTTTGTTTGAGTTAACAATAACAACACTCATGTGTTGCTGTGATTGTGGGAGTGTCTGTCTGTTGTGCTGCAGCAGTATTATGACATTAATCTGGAAGGTACCATATTGTGTTTGAACAGGAGGGTGTTCCATCTGCACAATAACCCAAGCTGTTTCAAATCAAATCAGCAAAACTGACTCATAAATAAATTTGATCTAAAACTCCAAATGACTACAGTAACACACACACAAATCCCCTGGTCTTTCATCTATCCCCCTAAATTTCCTTCAGCCGTCGTCCCCTCTCCTCCTCTCAGAATTGATCTCCTCCTGTGGCTCAGAGCAGCCAGGTGAGTCTGAGCTGCAGTGACACACACTCTCAGAAGATTCACAACGTCAGCATGCGCAGTCTGGGAGCTTACAGGAGCATTAGTGAGCAGAAAGCGTAGGGGACAGCAAACAGACGGGTTGTGTCATAAATCAGCCTGTAGAGAGAAAGAGAGAGACTCGAGACAGACTGCATTGCAGGGCAGACACACGTAGCAGAACATGAGTTCAGAAATGGAGGTGTGGAGCAGTTCGGGAATGGATGAGAGCGAAAGAGACAGCAGCACCAGCCATGATGAAGACGATGAAGAACCAGAGGACGAAGAGGAACCCGACAATGAGGGACTGTGCAGGGAGCTGGTGCAAGGTAACAGAGAAAGATAAGGAGACAAACAGTGTGAGGGAGAGGAGTTATTCATACAGGGGAACTAAAAGAATGAACCGCATGCTGTGAGGAGAGAAAGCATGAAGTGAATGGTGAAGGTCTTTATTTGCTGAAGAGGGTATTGAGCATGGACAGCATGTCAATAATCCTCATTATCATCTGCTGAAGAATTTATTTGCTCTTTTCTGAGGTTGTCAGTGCTGTTTCACCTCCCAACATGTGGTTACAGTCTCTTTATACGTGCATCATTTATTATTTTGTAATGGAATGATGGTTTTGACCTTGTTGAAGTGTATGTCTAAAATATGGAGTATAGATGGATATATATGTATATTAAATATATTATATAATATATTATAAATATATTAAATATAATATATCTAAAATTGTATATATATGTATTTATATATCAGAATATATGTGTGTGTGTATGTATGTATATATATATATATATGTGTAAATGTTTTTTATAATAAATATCTAAAAATAAATACATAATATAAAATATATGAATATATAAACAAACAAATGACCTTGACTTTATTTATTTATTTATTTATTTTATTTATTTAGTCAAGGTTTGTTTGATTAAAAAAAATTCTGTACCATTTCTGTATCTAGTCTGTATTTTAATAAAAAAAAAAAAAAAAAAAAAAAAATCTTTCCTTTCCTGCTTGGTCCATTGAAGGATATTGGATTAATTAACCGCCTTTCCACGAGAGCTAAATAACTTTAATCTGTCCAGTCACTTTATCCTGCCCGCAGAAGCTCAGTCCAGTTTCACGTAGTACAGTCTATTGTCTTACTGTCCGTAATTCTCTCAGTGACGTAAATCACAGCAGAACTGAACTCTTTTCAGGACAGGTGAGCAGATTTAGCAGCAGCTCTGTCAGTGGCCTGGAATGAATGAAAGGACACATGCTGACACTAATTATCATATATATCTACTGCCGCTCTGGATTTGCTTCAGGATTCAGATTTGACGCTGGATATCAATAATACAATTGTTTATTGTATTAGAAAGTAAACAAAAATGAGAGTTTCAGTTTCTGAATGTCTTGAATTTCAGTGGTTTCATGTTCTCGGCAGCCAAAACACACTGTGGTTTGCGCAAACCATGTTTGTCTTCATTCCATGCGAACCTGTATTTAATTAAGTTTGGATTGTATTTTTGCTTGTTTCTTAACTCATTTTTATAATGTTCTTGATGGTTTTCAAAACACTATAGAGTTTCATTGGACACACAGTCAACAACAAAAGATTTTCAAAAAGTTAATAGGCCTATTTGATTTGCTCTCCAAACTGTGTACAATAAAATGGCCAGTAGCATTTACTTTTTTGCATTTAGTCATTTTTGCAGTGCATTTGATTGTCTCTAGTGTAGAAGTTTAGTCTCTTCTGAGCTAAGCTGTCATTTTCAGAGCTGGGAACCACTGCCAAGCTCTTATTTTAGCAAAGACAAACACGCCAGCTGAAATTTGATTATGCTTCAGGGAAAGGCAAGAACCAACCAAGTGAAAATACCTGTGCTGAAAACAGCAGAAAAATATAATGTACTCCTGTGAAGGGAAGTGCTTTGCGCATATTACTGAAAAAAGAAAGAATAGAATAGAAAGTAGTATCCATATTTGACAGCAGCACCCTCATCCAGGGCACTGTGTTCCTTTTAACTGAATATCATTTAGTAAATTTATAAATCTTGCACACTTTTTTTTTATTGGTTTCTTTCCTTTAAATAGAACTGATTAAGAAAATATATAAAAATAAATCTTCATTTTATTTTAATATTTAAGTTCTATTTATATACTTCTTTAGTTTCATATACTGCAAAAATTTTGATCAGCATGTTTTATTTTATAATAAATCTCTAAAGATTTGTCAAACAAGACAGAAGAAAATAATTTGAATGATATTAATAAAATATTACTTGTAAAATATTTTAATATTTATATTTATATTATTGTTTTTATTTTAATAGTTTTTATATTTTAGAAGTTTTATTTATTTATATTCAATTAATTATATAATATTTGTAATAATTTTCCATGAAAGGAAAACGTACCCCCTGCAACCTGCTGGAAAAGTCTCTCTGGTTGTGAATCACTGGTCTAGAAGATGTTTGTGAATGCAGGCCTGATCAGTATTTATGAATAGGGATGAAAATGAGAGAATTAACCCGTAATAAGGATCAGGCTGCTAAGAGGCTCTTGTTCTTGACTGTATAGATGTCTCTGTTGATCTGCCTCGTCATGGTTGGGTCACATTGACTCTACAGTGCTGTATGAAGCAGTTCTGCACAGATCACAATTTTATAAGCAGTGCTTGATCAGAGGAGTGTTTTTTGTTTTTTTTTGTTTGTTTTTTTGGACAAATACAGTGACATTATTCTGTTTCGTGAGCCCATTAACCAACTTTCAACA